>OV743442.1:25703762-26068762 GCA_928269145.1 Agriphila tristella
TCCCCTTAAACCAGCTCCTCGATTAAAATTTTGTTATAATAAAGCTAATTTTAACGCTATTAACAACGATCTTGCAGCTATTGATTGGAATGCTAATTTAGGTAATTTAAGTTTAGAGGCAGCGGTTGACTTTTTGTACGCTACCATTAATGATTTACGGGCTAAATATGTTCCAACTAAATTTATAAGATCAAGAAATTATCCTCCTTGGTACTCCTCTGCGCTTATCAAAGTGCTCAAAGAGAGGTACAAATATCTATGTAAATATAAGCGTTATGGCATGATTGCTGACAGGCAGTCTATCGTTAGGTTGACCGAGCGTATTGATTCTCTTGAAGCCAATTGCTATGAATTATATATATCACGAGTTGAAAATTCAATAAAAGATAACCCCAAACATTTTTGGTCCTATTATAAATCACTATCGGGTTCCAGTTCTATTCCTAATAATATGACTTACGATAATTGTAGCTCAAGCTCGGGTAAAGATATCTGTGATATGTTTTCTAAATATTTTGGCTCAAGTTTTTTGCTTCCTGAATCCAGCCTGCCCAGCAACCCTTGTGCATCCATTTCCATTAACACGTCTAGGCTACCCGATGGTGATATTAGTTCAATTGAGCTGTCGCCATCTTTGATAAAATCGAAGTTATCCAGACTAGATGTTTCTAAATCAAGTGGCCCAGACTCGATTCCACCTATCCTGCTTATTAGGTGTGCTGATCAGCTTTCCATTCCCTTATATTTACTTTTTGATAGATCCCTCAGGGAGGGGCATATGCCTTCAGTTTGGAAGAGAGCATTTATTACTCCTATTCATAAAAAAGGTTCTAAAAATGAAATAACTAATTATAGGCCAATTTCCAAACTTAACGTTATTGCCAAGGTATTTGAAAAGATAGTATATGACCAACTGTATTCGGCTCTGAAAACTACACTTCCATCATCTCAACATGGTTTTCTCAAAGGAAAATCCATAGTTTCTAATCTCGTTATTTTAAATGATTTCGTTACTGAGACTATGGACGAGGGATCTCAAGCTGATGTAGTCTATACAGATTATAGTAAGGCTTTTGATAGAATTGATCATCAATTGCTTATTTGTAAGCTGCAAATGGTTGGTGTCAGGGGAGACTTACTGAGATGGTTCACCTCTTATATTAACAACCGTTCTCAAGCCGTTGCTTTGGGGAACTACTTATCGGATTGGATGTGTGTTCCAAGTGGTGTACCGCAGGGATCCCTGTTGGGCCCTTTGCTCTTTTTGATTTTTATTTCAGATATAGAGTCATGTTTTGAAAATTCTTCTGTTCTTAGTTTTGCTGACGACATGAAGGTTTTTAAATCTGTCAAATCTGATGAGGATGCAGCAGCACTTCAATCTGATCTTCTTAGGCTTGATAACTACTGTAGTATCAACAAACTCGACCTTAACGTTAGTAAGTGCACAGTCATGTCTATTTCGAGGAAAACAAACCCTATCAGATTTAACTATACACTAAAAAATCAAAGTCTTAAACGGGTATCAGAAATGAAAGACTTGGGAGTGATCCATGATTCCGAATTAACCTTTCAAAATCACATTTCTGCAATCGTGGGTAAAGCTTCCAAGGCTCTTGGCTTTATAATGAGATCTTCCAAAGATTTTAAAAATATTAAAACTATTAAAATCCTTTATAGCACATATGTGCGCTGCCACTTGGAATACGCATCTCATATTTGGAACCCTAAGTATTCAGTGCACATCGATCGGTTGGAACGAGTGCAACGAAAATTTATCCGATTCATCAATTTTAAAACTCGTCATAACCAACGTGACTACTTTATATCGTGTGCTAAACATCATTTTCTACCTCTTAAACTTCGCCGTGACATATCGGATTTAGTGTTTCTCAAAAAAATTGTTACATCATCCATTGACTGTCCTGAACTACTTAGTAAAATTTATTTTTACACACCTTCGAGAACTTACAGGTGTAGACCATTACTATACCTTCCTGCTGCTAGTGCCAATTACCGCCGAAATAGTTTTATCTACCGTTCCTGTCATTTTTTTAATAATTTGTGTAAAAATGGTGACCTTGATATTGATCTTTTCTTCACTAGTTTACCTATGCTTAAGAAGCGCCTTAGTAATAATTTCTTTGAGAGGTATGCCTGTTTGTAATGTTGTCTTTTGTGCCTTTTCATTAAATAACTAGCTTCTGCCCGCGACTTCGTCCGCGTGGATATTAGACGAAATCCTTTTAAGGAACCTTCAACCAGGATCCGGCCAGCCATTTTTACGCGATTAGGCGAGTCCCCATCAAGCGCGCTGCCTCGCGAGGCAAGACATTTGCCGCGTGTGGCGGGCCTCACACGAGGCTTCCAGTTCCCGTTCCCGTTCCCGCTCCCGCTCCCTTTCCCCGTTCCCGTTCCGTTCCCGTCCCGTTTGCGTTCCCGTCCCGTAAACGTCCCGTAACCGTCCCGTACCCCTTCCGTTTCCGTTCCCATCCCGTTCCCGTCCCGTTCCCATCCTGTTCTCGTTCCCGTCCCGTTATATTCTCGTTTCGTTCCCGTTTCGTTCCCGTTTCGTTCTCGTTTCGTTCCCGTTCCCATTCCCGTTCCGTTCCCGCTGCGTTCCCGTCCCGTAAGCGTCCCCTAACCGTCCCGTACGCCTTACGTTCCCGTTCTTGTTCCCGTTCCGTTCCCGTCCGGTTCTTGTTTCCGTTCCCGTTCCCATCCTGTTCTATTCCCGTTCCGTTCCCGTTTTATTCCTGTTCCGTTCCGTTCCGTTCCGTGCCGATCCGTTCCGTTCCGTTCCCGTTCCCGTTCCCGTTCCCGTTTCCGTTCCCGTTCCCGTTCCCGTTCCCGTTCCCGTTCCCGTTCCCGTTCCCGTTCCCGTTCCCGTTCCCGTTCCCGTTCCCGTTCCCGTTCCCGTTCCCGTTCCCGTTCCCGTTCCCGTTCCCGTTCCCGTTCCCGTTCCCGTTCCCGTTCCCGTTCCCGTTCCCGTTCCCGTTCCCGTTCCCGTTCCCGTTCCCGTTCCCGTTCCCGTTCCCGTTCCCGTTCCCGTTCCCGTTCCCGTTCCCGTGCCCGTGCCCGTGCCCGTGCCCGTTCCGGTTCCCGTTCCCGTTCCCTGGATGTGCATGTCCAGGTCCAGGTCCATATGTGTCATGTCCACCGCGTTGGACTTCAAAATAAATCTCATTTTCGCAATCACCATCCCATAAAACCTCAAGAACGACATCCATATTGATTTTATGTTACTCACCCCACTTACCCTCTAAGGGGTTGATTTTCAAAATAACAAAATATATATTTGCCTATTTATTTTTAGATGTGCTCCTAAGAAGTTAAAAGTAGTAATGTCTATTTTATATTATTTTTCCATACAAAATTTGGACCCCATTTTCACCCCTTTAGGAGTTAAATCATGTCCACCGTGTTGGACTTCAAAATAAATGTCATTTTTGCAATCGTCATCCCATAAAACCTCAAGAACGACATCCATATCGATTTTTATGTTTACTCACCCCATTTACCCCCTAAGGGGTTGATTTTCAAAATAACAAAATATATATTTGCCTATTTATTTTTAGATGTGCTCCTACGAAGTTTAAAGTCGTAATGTCTATTTTATATTATTTTTCCATACAAAATTTGGACCCCATTTTCACCCCTTTAGGGGTTAAAACATGTCCACCGTGTTGGACTTCAAAATAAATGTCATTTTTGAAATCGTCATCCCAGAAAACCCCAATAACGACATCTATATCGATTTTTATGTTTACTCACCCCATTTACCCCCTAAGGGGTTGATTTTCAAAATAACAAAATATATATTTGCCTTTTTATTTTTAGATGTGCTCCTACGAAGGTTAAAGTTGTAATGTCTATTTTATATTATTTTTCCATACAAAATTTGGACCCTATTTTCACCCCTTTAGGGGTTAAATCATGTCCACCGTGGTTGGACTTCAAAATAAATGTCATTTTTGCAATCGTCATCCCACAAAACCCCGATAACGACATCCATATCTATTTTTAGGTTTTTTAACCCTTTCCACCCCCATTTCATCCCCTTTGGAGTTGAAATCCTAACAAAAACAATATACGTTGCTTTAGATTTCTATCCATAAGCCTAAATTATAAATTTAGCGATTTTTACTTCAAAAATGAAGGATTTTCTTCAATACACAACTTCATCCCCCTTTTGACCCCTTCGGAGGTAGAATTTTGAAAAACGCTGAGACCCGTACTTATTAATTTTCAATTGTCAGCCTAAACACAAAATTTGAAGATCCTAACTTCAAAACTGAGGGACTTTCATACAAACTTTCATCCCTTATTTCATCCCCTTAGGGATGGAATTTTCAAAAATCCTTCCTTAGTGGATGCCTACACTGTATAAAGTATCTGTGTGCAAAATTTCAAGTCTCTAGGTCCAGCGGTTTGGGCTGTGCGTTGATAGATCAGTCAGTCAGTCAGTCAGTCAGTCAGTCAGTCAGTCAGTCAGTCAGTCAGTCAGTCAGTCATTCAGTTTACGATTTTATATATTAAGATTATAAAAGCTTAGTTCCATAATGATCTTAGATACAAAATTGTAAAGTGTGTATATTGACCTTGCGGCGGATGTTGGACAGATTTCACTCCATTTCTATTTGATGCATTTAAGTTATTTGTTTTTGTGACAAAAACCTGCATGTAAAGGTAATAGTCAAACCAATCCAGTGCTGTGCCTATAAATTGTAACCTAGTTTAATTTCAACTCAACTGTATTATTAGCTATACACCTTATTTCTATCAGTGGAGACTTATAAATGACTTTTTGTAGCTACTTTTTTATGTATTAGAATGTATTAGTCGATAGTCTTCCTAAAATTGATAAATAAAATAAAATAAAATAAAATAAAGTTACCTGGAAATAATGTTGCCGGACCTGGGAGTTCTGTTGAGTAACTTGACAGTTCTGTCAACTGAGCTGGGAGTTGAATTGAGTTACCTGGAAATGATGTTGCTGGACCTAGGAGTTCTGTTGAGTAACTTGACAGTTCTATCAACTGAGCTGGGAGTTCAAATGAGTAACCTGGAAATAATGTTGCCGGACCTGGGAGTTCTGTTGAGTAACTTGACCGTTCTGTCAACTGAGCTGGGAGTTCAATTGAGTAACCTGGAAATAATGTTGCCGGACCTGGGAGTTCTGTTGAGTAACTTGACAGTTCTATCAACTGAGCTGGGAGTTCAAATGAGTAACCTGGAAATAATGTTGCCGGACCTGGGAGTTCTGTTGAGTTACTTGACAGTTCTGTCAACTGAGCTGGGAGTTCTATTGAGTTACCTGGAAATTATGTTGCCGGACCTGGGAGTTCTATTGAGTAACTTGACCGTTCTGTCAACTGAGCTGGGAGTTCAATTGAGTTACCTTGAATTATGTTGCCGGACCTGGGAGTTCTGTTGAGTAACTTGACAGTTCTGTCAACTGAGCTGGGAGTTCAATTGAGTAACCTGGAAATAATGTTGCCGGACCTGGGAGTTCTGTTAAAGAAATTGGAAACTTTGTTGACAGCCCTGGGAGTTCAATTGAGTAACCTGGAAATTATGTTGCCAGAACTGGGAGTTCTGTTGAGTAACCTGGAAATAATATTGCCGGACCTGGGAGTTCTGTTGAGTTACTTAACAGTTCTGTCAACTAAGCTGGGAGTTCTATTAAGTAACCTGGAAATTATGTTGCCAGACCTAGGAGTTCAAATAAAGAAATTGGATATTTTGTTGACAGCCCTGGGAGTTCAATTGAGTAACCTGGAAATTATGTTGCCGGACCTGGGAGTTCTGTTGAGTAACTTAACAGTTCTGTCAACTGAGCTGGGAGTTCAATTGAGTTACCTGGAATTATGTTGCCAGACCTGGGAGTTCTGTTGAGTAACTTGACAGTTCTGTCAACTGAGCTGGGAGTTCAATTGAGTTACCTGGAAATTATGTTGCCGGACCTGGGAGTTCTGTTGAGTAACTTGACCGTTCTGTCAACTGAGCTGGGAGTTCAATTGAGTAACCTGGAAATTATGTTGCCGGACCTGGGAGTTCTGTTGAGTTACTTAACAGTTCTGTCAACTAAGCTGGGAGTTCTATTAAGTAACCTGGAAATTATGTTGCCAGACCTAGGAGTTCAAATAAAGAAATTGAATATTTTGTTGACAGCCCTGGGAGTTCAATTGAGTAACCTGGAAATTATGTTGCCAGAACTGGGAGTTCTGTTGAGTAACCTGGAAATAATATTGCTGGACCTGGGAGTTCTGTTGAGTTACTTAACAGTTCTGTCAACTAAGCTGGGAGTTCTATTAAGTAACCTGGAAATTATGTTGCCAGACCCAGGAGTTCAAATAAAGAAATTGGATATTTTGTTGACAGCCCTGGGAGTTCATTTGAGTAACCTGGAAATTATGTTGCCGGACCTGGGAGTTCTGTTGAGTAACTTGACAGTTCTGTCAACTGAGCTGGGAGTTCAATTGAGTTACCTGGAATTATGTTGCCAGACCTGGGAGTTCTGTTGAGTAACTTGACAGTTCTGTCAACTGAGCTGGGAGTTCAATTGAGTTACCTGGAAATTATGTTGCCGGACCTGGGAGTTCTGTTGAGTAACTTGACCGTTCTGTCAACTGAGCTGGGAGTTCAATTGAGTAACCTGGAAATAATGTTGCCGGACCTGGGAGTTCTGTTGAGTAACTTGACCGTTCTGTCAACTGAGCTGGGAGTTCAATTGAGTAACCTGGAAATAATGTTGCCGGACCTGGGAGTTCTGTTGAGTAACTTGACCGTTCTGTCAACTGAGCTGGGAGTTCAATTGAGTAACCTGGAAATAATGTTGCCGGTCCTGGGAGTTCTGTTGAGTAACTTGATAGTTCTGTCAACGGAGCTGGGAGTTCAATTGAGTTACCTGGAAATTATGTTGCCGGACCTGGGAGTTCTATTGAGTAACTTGACCGTTCTGTCAACTGAGCTGGGAGTTCAATTGAGTAACCTGGAAATAATGTTGCCGGACCTGGGAGTTCTGTTGAGTTACTTGACCGTTCTGTCAACTGAGCTGGGAGTTCAATTGAGTAATCTGGAAATAATGTTGCCGGTCCTGGGAGTTCTGTTGAGTAACTTGATAGTTCTGTCAACGGAGCTGGGAGTTTAATTGACTTACCTGGAGCTGGGAGCTGGGACAAATTATGTTGCCGGACCTGAGAGTTCTATTGAAGTTCTGTTAAGTCACTTGGAAATTTTGTTGACAGCCCTGGGAGTTCAAATATGTAACCTGGAAATTATGTTACCGGAACTGGAAGCTCTGTTGAGTAACTTGACAGTTCTATCAACTGAGCTGGGAGTTCAAATGAGTAACCTGGAAATAATGTTGCCGGACCTGGGAGTTCTGTAAAGTAACTTGACAGTTCCGTCAACTGAGCTGGGAGTTCAATTGAGTTACCTGGAATTATAATATTTCCAGGTTACTCAATTGAACTCCCAGGGCTGTCAACAAAATATCCAATTTCTTTATTTGAACTCCTAGGTCTGGCAACATAATTTCCAGGTTACTTAATAGAACTCCCAGCTTAGTTGACAGAACTGTTAAGTAACTCAACAGAACTCCCAGGTCCGGCAATATTATTTCCAGGTTACTCAACAGAACTCCCAGTTCTGGCAACATAATTTCCAGGTTACTCAAGTGAACTCCCAGGGCTGTCAACAAAATTTCCAATTTCTTTAACAGAACTCCCAGGTCCGGCAACATTATTTCCAGGTTACTCAATTGAACTCCCAGCTCAGTTGACAGAACTGTCAAGTTACTTAACAGAACTCCAAGGTCCGGCAACATAATTCAAGGTAACTCAATTGAACTCCCAGCTCAGTTGACAGAACGGTCAAGTTACTCAACAGAACTCCCAGGACCGGCAACATTATTTCCAGGTTACTCAATTGAACTCCCAGCTCAGTTGACAGAACGGTCAAGTTACTCAACAGAACTCCCAGGTCTGGCAACATTATTTCCAGGTTACTCAATTGAACTCCCAGCTCAGTTGACAGAACGGTCAAGTTACTCAACAGAACTCCCAGGTCCGGCAACATAATTTCCAGGTAACTCAATTGAACTCCCAGCTCCGTTGACAGAACTATCAAGTTACTCAACAGAACTCCCAGGACCGGCAACATTATTTCCAGGTTACTCAATTGAACTCCCAGGTCAGTTGACAGAACGGTCAAGTTACTCAACAGAACTCCCAGGTCCGGCAACATATTTTCCAGGTTACTCAATTGAACTCCCAGCTCAGTTGACAGAACGGTCAAGTTACTCAACAGAACTCCCAGGTCCGGCAACATAATTTCCAGGTAACTCAAATGAACTCCCAGCTCAGTTGACAGAACTGTCAAGTAACTCAACAGAACTCCCAGGTCCGGCAACATTATTTCCAGGTAACTCAATTGAACTCCCAGCTCAGTTGACAGAACTGTCAAGTAACTCAACAGAACTCCCAGGTCCGGCAACATCATTTCCAGGTAACTCAATTGAACTCCCAGCTCAGTTGACAGAACTGTCAAGTTACTCAACAGAACTCCCAGGTCTGGCAACATAATTCCAGGTAACTTAATTGAATTCCCAGCTCAGTTGACAGAACGGTCAAGTTACTCAACAGAACTCCTAGGTCCAGCAACATCATTTCCAGGTAACTCAATTGAACTCCCAGCTCAGTTGACAGAACTGTCAAGTTACTCAACAGAACTCCTAGGTCCAGCAACATCATTTCCAGGTAACTCAATTGAACTCCCAGCTCAGTTGACAGAACTGTCAAGTTACTAAACAGAACTCCCAGGTCTGGCAACATAATTCCAGGTAACTTAATTGAATTCCCAGCTCAGTTGACAGAACGGTCAAGTTACTCAACAGAACTCCTAGGTCCAGCAACATCATCATCATCATCATCATCATATCAGCCACACGACACCCACTGCTGGGTATAGGCCTCCCCTAAGGATCTCCACGACGATCGGTCCTGCGCTGCCTGCATCCACTGGCTTTCCGCGACCTTCACCAGATCGTCGGTCCACCTTGTCGGGGGCCTACCCACGGAGCGTCGTCCGGTGCGCGGTCGCCATTCCAGAACCTTTCTGCCCCAACGGCCATCGGTTCTTCTCGCTATGTGTCCCGCCCATTGCCACTTCAGCTGAGCAATCCTTCGAGCGATGTCGGTTACTTTAGTTCTCCTGCGGATCTCCTCGTTTCTGATTTGATCACGTAGGGAAACGCCGAGCATGGCTCTCTCCATTGCACGCTGAGCGACCTTGAGCCTCCTTATGAGACCCATAGTTAGCGGCCACGTTTCACTGCCGTAAGTCATCACTGGCAACACACACTGTTCATAGACTTTCGTCTTGAGACACTGAGGTAAGTCGGACGCGAAGATTTTTCGAAGCTTCCCGAATGCTGCCCACCCGAGCTGGATTCGGCGAGAGATCTCTTTCTCGAAGTTGGACCTACCTAACTGGACTGCCTGTCCTAGGTATACGTAATGGTCAACAACTTCAAGTGTAGTGTTCCCAACATGAACTGGAGAGGGTACAACATGGGCATTTGACATAATTTTCGTCTTTTCCATGTTCATCCTAAGACCCACTCTTTGGGAAGCACTACGGAGATCTTCGAGCATTGTGTTCAGGTCTTCCATGGTCTCAGCCATAAGGACTATATCATCGGCAAAACGAAGGTGTGTTAGGTACTCGCCATTAATGTTGATGCCGAGTCCTTTCCAGTCCAAGAGCTTAAAGATGTCCTCCAACGCAGCTGTGAACAGTTTCGGAGAAATAACGTCTCCCTGTCTCACACCACGCTGCAGTTGGATAGGATTTGTGTTCTGGTTCTGTACTCGGATCGTCATGGTGGCATTTTGGTATAAGTACCTCAACACCTCGATATACCTATAGTCCACTTGGCACCTTTGGAGAGACTGCAGCACCGCCCAGGTTTCAATCGAATCAAAGGCTTTCTCATAGTCCACGAACGCCAAGCAAAGTGGCTCATTATACTCCTCGGTCTTCTGTATAACCTGCCGCAGCGTATGGATGTGGTCTATGGTGCTAAAGCCTTTTCGGAACCCGGCTTGTTCGGGAGGTTGGAAGTCGTCGAACTTGCGAGCAACATCATTTCCAGGTAACTCAATTGAACTCCCAGCTCAGTTGACAGAACTGTCAAGTAACTCAACAGAACTCCCAGGTCCGGCAACATCATTTCCAGGTAACTCAATTGAACTCCCAGCTCAGTTGACAGAACTGTCAAGTTACTCAACAGAACTCCCAGGTCTGGCAACATAATTCCAGGTAACTTAATTGAATTCCCAGCTCAGTTGACAGAACGGTCAAGTTTCTCAACAGAACTCCTAGGTCCAGCAACATCATTTCCAGGTAACTCAATTGAACTCCCAGCTCAGTTGACAGAACGGTCAAGTTACTCAACAGAACTCCTAGGTCCAGCAACATCATTTCCAGGTAACTCAATTGAACTCCCAGCTCAGTTGACAGAACTGTCAAGTTACTAAACAGAACTCCCAGGTCTGGCAACATAATTCCAGGTAACTTAATTGAATTCCCAGCTCAGTTGACAGAACGGTCAAGTTACTCAACAGAACTCCTAGGTCCAGCAACATCATTTCCAGGTAACTCAATTGAACTCCCAGCTCAGTTGACAGAACTGTCAAGTTACTCAACAGAACTCCTAGGTCCAGCAACATCATTTCCAGGTAACTCAATTGAACTCCCAGCTCAGTTGACAGAACTGTCAAGTTACTCAACAGAACTCCCAGGTCTGGCAACATAATTCCAGGTAACTTAATTGAATTCCCAGCTCAGTTGACAGAACGGTCAAGTTACTCAACAGAACTCCTAGGTCCAGCAACATCATTTCCAGGTAACTCAATTGAACTCCCAGCTCAGTTGACAGAACTGTCAAGTTACTCAACAGAACTCCTAGGTCCAGCAACATCATTTCCAGGTAACTCAATTGAACTCCCAGCTCAGTTGACAGAACTGTCAAGTTACTCAACAGAACTCCCAGGTCGGGCAACATAATTTTCAGGTAACTCAATAGAACTCCCAGCTCAGTTGACAGAACTGTCAAGTTACTCAACAGAACTCCTAGGTCCAGCAACATCATTTCCAGGTAACTTAATTGAATTCCCAGCTCAGTTGACAGAACGGTCAAGTTACTCAACAGAACTCCTAGGTCCAGCAACATCATTTCCAGGTAACTCAATTGAACTCCCAGCTCAGTTGACAGAACTGTCAAGTTACTCAACAGAACTCCTAGGTCCAGCAACATCATTTCCAGGTAACTCAATTGAACTCCCAGCTCCGTTGACAGAACTATCAAGTTACTCAACAGAACTCCCAGGACCGGCAACATTATTTCCAGGTTACTCAATTGAACTCCCAGCTCAGTTGACAGAACGGTCAAGTTACTCAACAGAACTCCCAGGTCCGGCAACATTATTTCCAGGTTACTCAATTGAACTCCCAGCTCAGTTGACAGAACGGTCAAGTTACTCAACAGAACTCCCAGGTCCGGCAACATAATTTCCAGGTAACTCAATTGAACTCCCAGCTCAGTTGACAGAACTGTCAAGTTACTCAACAGAACTCCCAGGTCTGGCAACATAATTCCAGGTAACTCAATTGAACTCCCAGCTCAGTTGACAGAACTGTCAAGTTACTCAACAGAACTCCCAGGTCCGGCAACATAATTTCCAGGTTACTCAATTGAACTCCCAGGGCTGTCAACAAAATATCCAATTTCTTTATTTGAACTCCTAGGTCTGGCAACATAATTTCCAGGTTACTTAATAGAACTCCCAGCTTAGTTGACAGAACTGTTAAGTAACTCAACAGAACTCCCAGGTCCGGCAATATTATTTCCAGGTTACTCAACAGAACTCCCAGTTCTGGCAACATAATTTCCAGGTTACTCAATTGAACTCCCAGGGCTGTCAACAAAATTTCCAATTTCTTTAACAGAACTCCCAGGTCCGGCAACATTATTTTCAGGTTACTCAATTGAACTCCCAGCTCAGTTGACAGAACTGTCAAGTTACTCAACAGAACTCCCAGGTCCGGCAACATAATTCAAGGTAACTCAATTGAACTCCCAGCTCAGTTGACAGAACGGTCAAGTTACTCAATAGAACTCCCAGGTCCGGCAACATAATTTCCAGGTAACTCAATAGAACTCCCAGCTCAGTTGACAGAACTGTCAAGTAACTCAACAGAACTCCCAGGTCCGGTTGAGTAACCTGGAAATAATATTGCCGGACCTGGGAGTTCTGTAAAGTCAGTCAACAGTTCGACGTCGTCGAAGTCGTCAGTCGACAGTCGACATCGGTACGAACTGCACGAGCGCTACGCCGGCCGCCGCGCGCGCCGCTGTCTGACCGTGTTGCGCGTGCATGTTGCGAATTGTGTTCGTTTAACGAGTTTCTTGATTACAACTGTCGTTACCTATTATAAAATATTACTAAATATCATATTTCTAAATTAATAACGGAAACAAAAACATGAATTGCTCAACCTGTGGGGAGTCATTTAATGATGGAGTCCAATGTGGAGTCTGCAAAAAACACTTCGACTTCGGATGTGCTAATATCACAGAAACGGGATATCGTCGTTTGGGGCCTGAGAGGCGAGCAGCCTGGAAATGCCCTTCCTGTCGGCTTCTGTCGCCTGGTGCCGCCGGTGCAGTCAGTGGGCTGAGCCTCACATCCCAGGAGTCATCACTGGATACCATTATGACAAAGTTGGAGTCAATGTCTCTGCTATTGGAATCCCTGCCAAACCTTATTGAAGAGATCAGGAGTATGAAAAAAGACGTTACTGCGCTTCAGGAGTCGTCGAAGGAAACCGTCAAAAAACTTCAAGAGTTTGACTCTCGTGTTTCTTCATTGGAAGCTGTTTCTTGTGATTTGGTGTCAATAAAATCTCAGTTAACATCAAGCTATCGTAATGAAATTGCAAGGGACCAGTGGTCACGTCTCAACAATATCGAGATTAAGGGGGTACCGCTAAAGAGAAACGAGAATCTTTATGAGTTAGTGGATAAAGTGGGTGCATGTATAAACTACAAGGTTTCTAAAAATCAAATTAACTACGTGAGCAGAATCCCCACTTACAACAACAATAAAGACAAATCCATTGTTGTCAGTTTTCTAAATAGATATGTTAAGGAAGACTTCGTCGCTTCAGCACGGTTGTGTAAATCTATATCTACGATTGACCTGGGTTTTAGTGGTGAGCGGAGTCAACGTGTATTCGTTAACGACCATTTATCACCGGAGTACAAAAAACTTCTCACTAAAACTAAGCAACTGGCTAAGGAGAAAGCTTATCAATATGTGTGGGTGAAATTTTCAAAGATCCATGTACGCAGAAATGACACTTCCCACGTCATTATAATTAATTCTGAACATGATTTAAACAAGCTGATTTAAACAATTTCCTAGACTATTTTGTGTATTTTAAGGGATTTTTTTGTTTTCATAACTACATTTCATGCTTCAGTTTGTATTGCATTAATTTGTACTGGCCAACTGTGCAAAAAAAATATGTTTTTGTTTTAAAATATTATGTGATATTGGAAGGATTAGAGATCTGCTTAGCATCTGTGCGTAATTATTATTTATGTCCGATTTCCCCAACCATAGCTTCTTATTTATTGGCACGCAACTATTATAATTGTTTAAATGATGGCATAACCTATTTTTTAACACATGTCACTTTGCTTCGTTATGCTGGCGGCTTTTCGCAGCTTGTTGTTGTCTCACTCACTCTTGGAGTGCTGCTTGTAGTGCATATTTGCTCATACTCACACAACCAGTTTTCTATTGTTTGTAATTTCGAGCGTTATCTTATCTCACTGTCTATACTGAATACAAAAGACAAACTATTCAATGCAGTGCTAGTGAATCTTTATAGTTTTTATGACACTCGTAATTGGCTAAATGAGTTCCTAAGCTATTTTCTTCATTCTATTAACGCAATTTTTTTTTTTAAATAAAATCACCTATATATATCAACACTTCTTATATTATTCTGGTACTCGCAGCGAGTTATCGATGTCTCTTTTATTGCTGTTTTGTTTTATTAATCCGTGCATTCGAAAGCGGAAATATACAAAATGCTATTATAATGACATGTTGCAAAAGTAATGGATAATAAGTTAATATTTTACTATCAGAATGTTCGTGGATTACGGACTAAAACAACTACTTTTAGACGTAAATTAATGATGAATAATTTTAGTTTAATAGCACTATCTGAGACATGGTTAACAGAAAGTTTTTCTGACTCTGAGTTATTCGACAATAGATATATGGTGTGGCGTCGGGACCGTAAGTATGATTTGACAGGTCAATCACTAGGTGGGGGCGTGCTCCTCGCGGTAAGTAAAGACCTGGACGTCGTCCCGCGGCCGGAATGGAATTCCTCCGCGGAAGACATGTGGGTTACATTATCACTTGGTAAAGAAAAGTTACATGTGTGTGTTATATATTTATGTAGTCAAAATTTAGGATTTAGTTTCTCTCAGCAGCTTTCAAATTATTTAAATAAATTACGAGATGTAATTACATCAAATCCATCGGATAGTTTCTTAGTAATGGGTGATTTTAATATGAGTTCAATTCAATGGTCTTTAATACCTAACTGTGGTAGTACCTATTTGGAAGCCCTAAATGTCACCGGCTTTAATGAGTGCGACTTTGTTGATGAACTTCATATTGTAGATTTGCATCAGTATAATCATGTAAGCAATCAGTATGGTAGGATACTCGATCTTATTTTGTCAAATAATGATGTTTCAGTTCTTAATATTACTGACCCATTAGTTCCCCTTGATCCACACCATAACGCCTTGGGTATTGAAGTTGACGCTCATTATAACCTTCCCCTTAAACCAGCTCCTCGATTAAAATTTTGTTATAATAAAGCTAATTTTAACGCTATTAACAACGATCTTGCAGCTATTGATTGGAATGCTAATTTAGGTAATTTAAGTTTAGAGGCAGCGGTTGACTTTTTGTACGCTACCATTAATGATTTACGGGCTAAATATGTTCCAACTAAATTTATAAGATCAAGAAATTATCCTCCTTGGTACTCCTCTGCGCTTATCAAAGTGCTCAAAGAGAGGTACAAATATCTATGTAAATATAAGCGTTATGGCATGATTGCTGACAGGCAGTCTATCGTTAGGTTGACCGAGCGTATTGATTCTCTTGAAGCCAATTGCTATGAATTATATATATCACGAGTTGAAAATTCAATAAAAGATAACCCCAAACATTTTTGGTCCTATTATAAATCACTATCGGGTTCCAGTTCTATTCCTAATAATATGACTTACGATAATTGTAGCTCAAGCTCGGGTAAAGATATCTGTGATATGTTTTCTAAATATTTTGGCTCAAGTTTTTTGCTTCCTGAATCCAGCCTGCCCAGCAACCCTTGTGCATCCATTTCCATTAACACGTCTAGGCTACCCGATGGTGATATTAGTTCAATTGAGCTGTCGCCATCTTTGATAAAATCGAAGTTATCCAGACTAGATGTTTCTAAATCAAGTGGCCCAGACTCGATTCCACCTATCCTGCTTATTAGGTGTGCTGATCAGCTTTCCATTCCCTTATATTTACTTTTTGATAGATCCCTCAGGGAGGGGCATATGCCTTCAGTTTGGAAGAGAGCATTTATTACTCCTATTCATAAAAAAGGTTCTAAAAATGAAATAACTAATTATAGGCCAATTTCCAAACTTAACGTTATTGCCAAGGTATTTGAAAAGATAGTATATGACCAACTGTATTCGGCTCTGAAAACTACACTTCCATCATCTCAACATGGTTTTCTCAAAGGAAAATCCATAGTTTCTAATCTCGTTATTTTAAATGATTTCGTTACTGAGACTATGGACGAGGGATCTCAAGCTGATGTAGTCTATACAGATTATAGTAAGGCTTTTGATAGAATTGATCATCAATTGCTTATTTGTAAGCTGCAAATGGTTGGTGTCAGGGGAGACTTACTGAGATGGTTCACCTCTTATATTAACAACCGTTCTCAAGCCGTTGCTTTGGGGAACTACTTATCGGATTGGATGTGTGTTCCAAGTGGTGTACCGCAGGGATCCCTGTTGGGCCCTTTGCTCTTTTTGATTTTTATTTCAGATATAGAGTCATGTTTTGAAAATTCTTCTGTTCTTAGTTTTGCTGACGACATGAAGGTTTTTAAATCTGTCAAATCTGATGAGGATGCAGCAGCACTTCAATCTGATCTTCTTAGGCTTGATAACTACTGTAGTATCAACAAACTCGACCTTAACGTTAGTAAGTGCACAGTCATGTCTATTTCGAGGAAAACAAACCCTATCAGATTTAACTATACACTAAAAAATCAAAGTCTTAAACGGGTATCAGAAATGAAAGACTTGGGAGTGATCCATGATTCCGAATTAACCTTTCAAAATCACATTTCTGCAATCGTGGGTAAAGCTTCCAAGGCTCTTGGCTTTATAATGAGATCTTCCAAAGATTTTAAAAATATTAAAACTATTAAAATCCTTTATAGCACATATGTGCGCTGCCACTTGGAATACGCATCTCATATTTGGAACCCTAAGTATTCAGTGCACATCGATCGGTTGGAACGAGTGCAACGAAAATTTATCCGATTCATCAATTTTAAAACTCGTCATAACCAACGTGACTACTTTATATCGTGTGCTAAACATCATTTTCTACCTCTTAAACTTCGCCGTGACATATCGGATTTAGTGTTTCTCAAAAAAATTGTTACATCATCCATTGACTGTCCTGAACTACTTAGTAAAATTTATTTTTACACACCTTCGAGAACTTACAGGTGTAGACCATTACTATACCTTCCTGCTGCTAGTGCCAATTACCGCCGAAATAGTTTTATCTACCGTTCCTGTCATTTTTTTAATAATTTGTGTAAAAATGGTGACCTTGATATTGATCTTTTCTTCACTAGTTTACCTATGCTTAAGAAGCGCCTTAGTAATAATTTCTTTGAGAGGTATGCCTGTTTGTAATGTTGTCTTTTGTGCCTTTTCATTAAATAACTAGCTTCTGCCCGCGACTTCGTCCGCGTGGATATTAGACGAAATCCTTTTAAGGAACCTTCAACCAGGATCCGGCCAGCCATTTTTACGCGATTAGGCGAGTCCCCATCAAGCGCGCTGCCTCGCGAGGCAAGACATTTGCCGCGTGTGGCGGGCCTCACACGAGGCTTCCAGTTCCCGTTCCCGTTCCCGCTCCCGCTCCCTTTCCCCGTTCCCGTTCCGTTCCCGTCCCGTTTGCGTTCCCGTCCCGTAAACGTCCCGTAACCGTCCCGTACCCCTTCCGTTTCCGTTCCCATCCCGTTCCCGTCCCGTTCCCATCCTGTTCTCGTTCCCGTCCCGTTATATTCTCGTTTCGTTCCCGTTTCGTTCCCGTTTCGTTCTCGTTTCGTTCCCGTTCCCATTCCCGTTCCGTTCCCGCTGCGTTCCCGTCCCGTAAGCGTCCCCTAACCGTCCCGTACGCCTTACGTTCCCGTTCTTGTTCCCGTTCCGTTCCCGTCCGGTTCTTGTTTCCGTTCCCGTTCCCATCCTGTTCTATTCCCGTTCCGTTCCCGTTTTATTCCTGTTCCGTTCCGTTCCGTTCCGTGCCGATCCGTTCCGTTCCGTCCCGTTCCCGTTCCCGTTCCCGTTCCCGTTCCCGTTTCCGTTTCCGTTCCCGTTCCCGTTCCCGTTCCCGTTCCCGTTCCCGTTCCCGTTCCCGTTCCCGTTCCCGTTCCCGTTCCCGTTCCCGTTCCCGTTCCCGTTCCCGTTCCCGTTCCCGTTCCCGTTCCCGTTCCCGTTCCCGTTCCCGTTCCCGTTCCCGTTCCCGTTCCCGTTCCCGTTCCCGTTCCCGTTCCCGTTCCCGTTCCCGTTCCCGTTCCCGTTCCCGTTCCCGTTCCCGTTCCCGTTCCCGTTCCCGTTCCCGTTCCCGTTCCCGTTCCCGTTCCCGTTCCCGTTCCCGTTCCCGTTCCCGTTCCCGTTCCCGTTCCCGTTCCCGTTCCCGTTCCCGTTCCCGTTCCCGTTCCCGTTCCCGTTCCCGTTCCCGTTCCCGTTCCCGTTCCCGTTCCCGTTCCCGTTCCCGTTCCCGTTCCCGTTCCCGTTCCCGTTCCCGTTCCCGTTCCCGTTCCCGTTCCCGTTCCCGTTCCCGTTCCCGTTCCCGTTCCCGTTCCCGTTCCCGTTCCCGTTCCCGTTCCCGTTCCCGTTCCCGTTCCCGTTCCCGTTCCCGTTCCCGTTCCCGTTCCCGTTCCCGTTCCCGTTCCCGTTCCCGTTCCCGTTCCCGTTCCCGTTCCCGTTCCCGTTCCCGTTCCCGTTCCCGTTCCCGTTCCCGTTCCCGTTCCCGTTCCCGTTCCCGTTCCCGTTCCCGTTCCCGTTCCCGTTCCCGTTCCCGTTCCCGTTCCCGTTCCCGTTCCCGTTCCCGTTCCCGTTCCCGTTCCCGTGCCCGTGCCCGTGCCCGTGCCCGTTCCGGTTCCCGTTCCCGTTCCCTGGATGTGCATGTCCAGGTCCAGGTCCATATGTGTCATGTCCACCGCGTTGGACTTCAAAATAAATCTCATTTTCGCAATCACCATCCCATAAAACCTCAAGAACGACATCCATATTGATTTTATGTTACTCACCCCACTTACCCTCTAAGGGGTTGATTTTCAAAATAACAAAATATATATTTGCCTATTTATTTTTAGATGTGCTCCTAAGAAGTTAAAAGTAGTAATGTCTATTTTACATTATTTTTCCATACAAAATTTGGACCCCATTTTCACCCCTTTAGGAGTTAAATCATGTCCACCGTGTTGGACTTCAAAATAAATGTCATTTTTGCAATCGTCATCCCATAAAACCTCAAGAACGACATCCATATCGATTTTTATGTTTACTCACCCCATTTACCCCCTAAGGGGTTGATTTTCAAAATAACAAAATATATATTTGCCTATTTATTTTTAGATGTGCTCCTACGAAGTTTAAAGTCGTAATGTCTATTTTATATTATTTTTCCATACAAAATTTGGACCCCATTTTCACCCCTTTAGGGGTTAAAACATGTCCACCGTGTTGGACTTCAAAATAAATGTCATTTTTGAAATCGTCATCCCAGAAAACCCCAATAACGACATCTATATCGATTTTTATGTTTACTCACCCCATTTACCCCCTAAGGGGTTGATTTTCAAAATAACAAAATATATATTTGCCTTTTTATTTTTAGATGTGCTCCTACGAAGGTTAAAGTTGTAATGTCTATTTTATATTATTTTTCCATACAAAATTTGGACCCTATTTTCACCCCTTTAGGGGTTAAATCATGTCCACCGTGGTTGGACTTCAAAATAAATGTCATTTTTGCAATCGTCATCCCACAAAACCCCGATAACGACATCCATATCTATTTTTAGGTTTTTTAACCCTTTCCACCCCCATTTCATCCCCTTTGGAGTTGAAATCCTAACAAAAACAATATACGTTGCTTTAGATTTCTATCCATAAGCCTAAATTATAAATTTAGCGATTTTTACTTCAAAAATGAAGGATTTTCTTCAATACACAACTTCATCCCCCTTTTGACCCCTTCGGAGGTAGAATTTTGAAAAACGCTGAGACCCGTACTTATTAATTTTCAATTGTCAGCCTAAACACAAAATTTGAAGATCCTAACTTCAAAACTGAGGGACTTTCATACAAACTTTCATCCCTTATTTCATCCCCTTAGGGATGGAATTTTCAAAAATCCTTCCTTAGTGGATGCCTACACTGTATAAAGTATCTGTGTGCAAAATTTCAAGTCTCTAGGTCCAGCGGTTTGGGCTGTGCGTTGATAGATCAGTCAGTCAGTCAGTCAGTCAGTCAGTCAGTCAGTCAGTCAGTCAGTCAGTCATTCAGTTTACGATTTTATATATTAAGATTATAAAAGCTTAGTTCCATAATGATCTTAGATACAAAATTGTAAAGTGTGTATATTGACCTTGCGGCGGATGTTGGACAGATTTCACTCCATTTCTATTTGATGCATTTAAGTTATTTGTTTTTGTGACAAAAACCTGCATGTATAGGTAATAGTCAAACCAATCCAGTGCTGTGCCTATAAATTGTAACCTAGTTTAATTTCAACTCAACTGTATTATTAGCTATACACCTTATTTCTATCAGTGGAGACTTATAAATGACTTTTTGTAGCTACTTTTTTATGTATTAGAATGTATTAGTCGATAGTCTTCCTAAAATTGATAAATAAAATAAAATAAAATAAAATAAAGTTACCTGGAAATAATGTTGCCGGACCTGGGAGTTCTGTTGAGTAACTTGACAGTTCTGTCAACTGAGCTGGGAGTTGAATTGAGTTACCTGGAAATGATGTTGCTGGACCTAGGAGTTCTGTTGAGTAACTTGACAGTTCTATCAACTGAGCTGGGAGTTCAAATGAGTAACCTGGAAATAATGTTGCCGGACCTGGGAGTTCTGTTGAGTAACTTGACCGTTCTGTCAACTGAGCTGGGAGTTCAATTGAGTAACCTGGAAATAATGTTGCCGGACCTGGGAGTTCTGTTGAGTAACTTGACAGTTCTATCAACTGAGCTGGGAGTTCAAATGAGTAACCTGGAAATAATGTTGCCGGACCTGGGAGTTCTGTTGAGTTACTTGACAGTTCTGTCAACTGAGCTGGGAGTTCTATTGAGTTACCTGGAAATTATGTTGCCGGACCTGGGAGTTCTATTGAGTAACTTGACCGTTCTGTCAACTGAGCTGGGAGTTCAATTGAGTTACCTTGAATTATGTTGCCGGACCTGGGAGTTCTGTTGAGTAACTTGACAGTTCTGTCAACTGAGCTGGGAGTTCAATTGAGTAACCTGGAAATAATGTTGCCGGACCTGGGAGTTCTGTTAAAGAAATTGGAAACTTTGTTGACAGCCCTGGGAGTTCAATTGAGTAACCTGGAAATTATGTTGCCAGAACTGGGAGTTCTGTTGAGTAACCTGGAAATAATATTGCCGGACCTGGGAGTTCTGTTGAGTTACTTAACAGTTCTGTCAACTAAGCTGGGAGTTCTATTAAGTAACCTGGAAATTATGTTGCCAGACCTAGGAGTTCAAATAAAGAAATTGGATATTTTGTTGACAGCCCTGGGAGTTCAATTGAGTAACCTGGAAATTATGTTGCCGGACCTGGGAGTTCTGTTGAGTAACTTGACAGTTCTGTCAACTGAGCTGGGAGTTCAATTGAGTTACCTGGAATTATGTTGCCAGACCTGGGAGTTCTGTTGAGTAACTTGACAGTTCTGTCAACTGAGCTGGGAGTTCAATTGAGTTACCTGGAAATTATGTTGCCGGACCTGGGAGTTCTGTTGAGTAACTTGACCGTTCTGTCAACTGAGCTGGGAGTTCAATTGAGTAACCTGGAAATAATGTTGCCGGACCTGGGAGTTCTGTTGAGTTACTTAACAGTTCTGTCAACTAAGCTGGGAGTTCTATTAAGTAACCTGGAAATTATGTTGCCAGACCTAGGAGTTCAAATAAAGAAATTGAATATTTTGTTGACAGCCCTGGGAGTTCAATTGAGTAACCTGGAAATTATGTTGCCAGAACTGGGAGTTCTGTTGAGTAACCTGGAAATAATATTGCTGGACCTGGGAGTTCTGTTGAGTTACTTAACAGTTCTGTCAACTAAGCTGGGAGTTCTATTAAGTAACCTGGAAATTATGTTGCCAGACCCAGGAGTTCAAATAAAGAAATTGGATATTTTGTTGACAGCCCTGGGAGTTCATTTGAGTAACCTGGAAATTATGTTGCCGGACCTGGGAGTTCTGTTGAGTAACTTGACAGTTCTGTCAACTGAGCTGGGAGTTCAATTGAGTTACCTGGAATTATGTTGCCAGACCTGGGAGTTCTGTTGAGTAACTTGACAGTTCTGTCAACTGAGCTGGGAGTTCAATTGAGTTACCTGGAAATTATGTTGCCGGACCTGGGAGTTCTGTTGAGTAACTTGACCGTTCTGTCAACTGAGCTGGGAGTTCAATTGAGTAACCTGGAAATAATGTTGCCGGACCTGGGAGTTCTGTTGAGTAACTTGACCGTTCTGTCAACTGAGCTGGGAGTTCAATTGAGTAACCTGGAAATAATGTTGCCGGACCTGGGAGTTCTGTTGAGTAACTTGACCGTTCTGTCAACTGAGCTGGGAGTTCAATTGAGTAACCTGGAAATAATGTTGCCGGTCCTGGGAGTTCTGTTGAGTAACTTGATAGTTCTGTCAACGGAGCTGGGAGTTCAATTGAGTTACCTGGAAATTATGTTGCCGGACCTGGGAGTTCTATTGAGTAACTTGACCGTTCTGTCAACTGAGCTGGGAGTTCAATTGAGTAACCTGGAAATAATGTTGCCGGACCTGGGAGTTCTGTTGAGTTACTTGACCGTTCTGTCAACTGAGCTGGGAGTTCAATTGAGTAATCTGGAAATAATGTTGCCGGTCCTGGGAGTTCTGTTGAGTAACTTGATAGTTCTGTCAACGGAGCTGGGAGTTTAATTGACTTACCTGGAGCTGGGAGCTGGGACAAATTATGTTGCCGGACCTGAGAGTTCTATTGAAGTTCTGTTAAGTCACTTGGAAATTTTGTTGACAGCCCTGGGAGTTCAAATATGTAACCTGGAAATTATGTTACCGGAACTGGAAGCTCTGTTGAGTAACTTGACAGTTCTATCAACTGAGCTGGGAGTTCAAATGAGTAACCTGGAAATAATGTTGCCGGACCTGGGAGTTCTGTAAAGTAACTTGACAGTTCCGTCAACTGAGCTGGGAGTTCAATTGAGTTACCTGGAATTATAATATTTCCAGGTTACTCAATTGAACTCCCAGGGCTGTCAACAAAATATCCAATTTCTTTATTTGAACTCCTAGGTCTGGCAACATAATTTCCAGGTTACTTAATAGAACTCCCAGCTTAGTTGACAGAACTGTTAAGTAACTCAACAGAACTCCCAGGTCCGGCAATATTATTTCCAGGTTACTCAACAGAACTCCCAGTTCTGGCAACATAATTTCCAGGTTACTCAATTGAACTCCCAGGGCTGTCAACAAAATTTCCAATTTCTTTAACAGAACTCCCAGGTCCGGCAACATTATTTCCAGGTTACTCAATTGAACTCCCAGCTCAGTTGACAGAACTGTCAAGTTACTTAACAGAACTCCAAGGTCCGGCAACATAATTCAAGGTAACTCAATTGAACTCCCAGCTCAGTTGACAGAACGGTCAAGTTACTCAACAGAACTCCCAGGTCCGGCAACATTATTTCCAGGTTACTCAATTGAACTCCCAGCTCAGTTGACAGAACGGTCAAGTTACTCAACAGAACTCCCAGGTCTGGCAACATTATTTCCAGGTTACTCAATTGAACTCCCAGCTCAGTTGACAGAACGGTCAAGTTACTCAACAGAACTCCCAGGTCCGGCAACATAATTTCCAGGTAACTCAATTGAACTCCCAGCTCCGTTGACAGAACTATCAAGTTACTCAACAGAACTCCCAGGACCGGCAACATTATTTCCAGGTTACTCAATTGAACTCCCAGGTCAGTTGACAGAACGGTCAAGTTACTCAACAGAACTCCCAGGTCCGGCAACATTTTTTCCAGGTTACTCAATTGAACTCCCAGCTCAGTTGACAGAACGGTCAAGTTACTCAACAGAACTCCCAGGTCCGGCAACATAATTTCCAGGTAACTCAAATGAACTCCCAGCTCAGTTGACAGAACTGTCAAGTAACTCAACAGAACTCCCAGGTCCGGCAACATCATTTCCAGGTAACTCAATTGAACTCCCAGCTCAGTTGACAGAACTGTCAAGTAACTCAACAGAACTCCCAGGTCCGGCAACATCATTTCCAGGTAACTCAATTGAACTCCCAGCTCAGTTGACAGAACTGTCAAGTTACTCAACAGAACTCCCAGGTCTGGCAACATAATTCCAGGTAACTTAATTGAATTCCCAGCTCAGTTGACAGAACGGTCAAGTTACTCAACAGAACTCCTAGGTCCAGCAACATCATTTCCAGGTAACTCAATTGAACTCCCAGCTCAGTTGACAGAACTGTCAAGTTACTCAACAGAACTCCTAGGTCCAGCAACATCATTTCCAGGTAACTCAATTGAACTCCCAGCTCAGTTGACAGAACTGTCAAGTTACTAAACAGAACTCCCAGGTCTGGCAACATAATTCCAGGTAACTTAATTGAATTCCCAGCTCAGTTGACAGAACGGTCAAGTTACTCAACAGAACTCCTAGGTCCAGCAACATCATTTCCAGGTAACTCAATTGAACTCCCAGCTCAGTTGACAGAACTGTCAAGTAACTCAACAGAACTCCCAGGTCCGGCAACATCATTTCCAGGTAACTCAATTGAACTCCCAGCTCAGTTGACAGAACTGTCAAGTTACTCAACAGAACTCCCAGGTCTGGCAACATAATTCCAGGTAACTTAATTGAATTCCCAGCTCAGTTGACAGAACGGTCAAGTTACTCAACAGAACTCCCAGGTCTGGCAACATTATTTCCAGGTTACTCAATTGAACTCCCAGCTCAGTTGACAGAACGGTCAAGTTACTCAACAGAACTCCCAGGTTCGGCAACATAATTTCCAGGTAACTCAATTGAACTCCCAGCTCCGTTGACAGAACTATCAAGTTACTCAACAGAACTCCCAGGACCGGCAACATTATTTCCAGGTTACTCAATTGAACTCCCAGGTCAGTTGACAGAACGGTCAAGTTACTCAACAGAACTCCCAGGTCCGGCAACATTTTTTCCAGGTTACTCAATTGAACTCCCAGCTCAGTTGACAGAACGGTCAAGTTACTCAACAGAACTCCCAGGTCCGGCAACATAATTTCCAGGTAACTCAAATGAACTCCCAGCTCAGTTGACAGAACTGTCAAGTAACTCAACAGAACTCCCAGGTCCGGCAACATAATTCCAGGTAACTTAATTGAATTCCCAGCTCAGTTGACAGAACGGTCAAGTTACTCAACAGAACTCCTAGGTCCAGCAACATCATTTCCAGGTAACTCAATTGAACTCCCAGCTCAGTTGACAGAACTGTCAAGTAACTCAACAGAACTCCCAGGTCCGGCAACATCATTTCCAGGTAACTCAATTGAACTCCCAGCTCAGTTGACAGAACTGTCAAGTTACTCAACAGAACTCCCAGGTCTGGCAACATAATTCCAGGTAACTTAATTGAATTCCCAGCTCAGTTGACAGAACGGTCAAGTTACTCAACAGAACTCCCAGGTCTGGCAACATTATTTCCAGGTTACTCAATTGAACTCCCAGCTCAGTTGACAGAACGGTCAAGTTACTCAACAGAACTCCCAGGTTCGGCAACATAATTTCCAGGTAACTCAATTGAACTCCCAGCTCCGTTGACAGAACTATCAAGTTACTCAACAGAACTCCCAGGACCGGCAACATTATTTCCAGGTTACTCAATTGAACTCCCAGGTCAGTTGACAGAACGGTCAAGTTACTCAACAGAACTCCCAGGTCCGGCAACATTTTTTCCAGGTTACTCAATTGAACTCCCAGCTCAGTTGACAGAACGGTCAAGTTACTCAACAGAACTCCCAGGTCCGGCAACATCATTTCCAGGTAACTCAAATGAACTCCCAGCTCAGTTGACAGAACTGTCAAGTAACTCAACAGAACTCCCAGGTCCGGCAACATCATTTCCAGGTAACTCAATTGAACTCCCAGCTCAGTTGACAGAACTGTCAAGTAACTCAACAGAACTCCCAGGTCCGGCAACATCATTTCCAGGTAACTCAATTGAACTCCCAGCTCAGTTGACAGAACTGTCAAGTTACTCAACAGAACTCCCAGGTCTGGCAACATAATTCCAGGTAACTTAATTGAATTCCCAGCTCAGTTGACAGAACGGTCAAGTTACTCAACAGAACTCCTAGGTCCAGCAACATCATTTCCAGGTAACTCAATTGAACTCCCAGCTCAGTTGACAGAACTGTCAAGTTACTCAACAGAACTCCTAGGTCCAGCAACATCATTTCCAGGTAACTCAATTGAAGTCCCAGCTCAGTTGACAGAACTGTCAAGTTACTAAACAGAACTCCCAGGTCTGGCAACATAATTCCAGGTAACTTAATTGAATTCCCAGCTCAGTTGACAGAACGGTCAAGTTACTCAACAGAACTCCTAGGTCCAGCAACATCATTTCCAGGTAACTCAATTGAACTCCCAGCTCAGTTGACAGAACTGTCAAGTAACTCAACAGAACTCCCAGGTCCGGCAACATCATTTCCAGGTAACTCAATTGAACTCCCAGCTCAGTTGACAGAACTGTCAAGTTACTCAACAGAACTCCCAGGTCTGGCAACATAATTCCAGGTAACTTAATTGAATTCCCAGCTCAGTTGACAGAACGGTCAAGTTTCTCAACAGAACTCCTAGGTCCAGCAACATCATTTCCAGGTAACTCAATTGAACTCCCAGCTCAGTTGACAGAACTGTCAAGTTACTCAACAGAACTCCTAGGTCCAGCAACATCATTTCCAGGTAACTCAATTGAACTCCCAGCTCAGTTGACAGAACTGTCAAGTTACTAAACAGAACTCCCAGGTCTGGCAACATAATTCCAGGTAACTTAATTGAATTCCCAGCTCAGTTGACAGAACGGTCAAGTTACTCAACAGAACTCCTAGGTCCAGCAACATCATTTCCAGGTAACTCAATTGAACTCCCAGCTCAGTTGACAGAACTGTCAAGTTACTCAACAGAACTCCTAGGTCCAGCAACATCATTTCCAGGTAACTCAATTGAACTCCCAGCTCAGTTGACAGAACTGTCAAGTTACTCAACAGAACTCCCAGGTCTGGCAACATAATTCCAGGTAACTTAATTGAATTCCCAGCTCAGTTGACAGAACGGTCAAGTTACTCAACAGAACTCCTAGGTCCAGCAACATCATTTCCAGGTAACTCAATTGAACTCCCAGCTCAGTTGACAGAACTGTCAAGTTACTCAACAGAACTCCTAGGTCCAGCAACATCATTTCCAGGTAACTCAATTGAACTCCCAGCTCAGTTGACAGAACTGTCAAGTTACTCAACAGAACTCCCAGGTCGGGCAACATAATTTCCAGGTAACTCAATAGAACTCCCAGCTCAGTTGACAGAACTGTCAAGTTACTCAACAGAACTCCTAGGTCCAGCAACATCATTTCCAGGTAACTTAATTGAATTCCCAGCTCAGTTGACAGAACGGTCAAGTTACTCAACAGAACTCCTAGGTCCAGCAACATCATTTCCAGGTAACTCAATTGAACTCCCAGCTCAGTTGACAGAACTGTCAAGTTACTCAACAGAACTCCTAGGTCCAGCAACATCATTTCCAGGTAACTCAATTGAACTCCCAGCTCCGTTGACAGAACTATCAAGTTACTCAACAGAACTCCCAGGACCGGCAACATTATTTCCAGGTTACTCAATTGAACTCCCAGCTCAGTTGACAGAACGGTCAAGTTACTCAACAGAACTCCCAGGTCCGGCAACATTATTTCCAGGTTACTCAATTGAACTCCCAGCTCAGTTGACAGAACGGTCAAGTTACTCAACAGAACTCCCAGGTCCGGCAACATAATTTCCAGGTAACTCAATTGAACTCCCAGCTCAGTTGACAGAACTGTCAAGTTACTCAACAGAACTCCCAGGTCTGGCAACATAATTCCAGGTAACTCAATTGAACTCCCAGCTCAGTTGACAGAACTGTCAAGTTACTCAACAGAACTCCCAGGTCCGGCAACATAATTTCCAGGTTACTCAATTGAACTCCCAGGGCTGTCAACAAAATATCCAATTTCTTTATTTGAACTCCTAGGTCTGGCAACATAATTTCCAGGTTACTTAATAGAACTCCCAGCTTAGTTGACAGAACTGTTAAGTAACTCAACAGAACTCCCAGGTCCGGCAATATTATTTCCAGGTTACTCAACAGAACTCCCAGTTCTGGCAACATAATTTCCAGGTTACTCAATTGAACTCCCAGGGCTGTCAACAAAATTTCCAATTTCTTTAACAGAACTCCCAGGTCCGGCAACATTATTTCCAGGTTACTCAATTGAACTCCCAGCTCAGTTGACAGAACTGTCAAGTTACTCAACAGAACTCCCAGGTCCGGCAACATAATTCAAGGTAACTCAATTGAACTCCCAGCTCAGTTGACAGAACGGTCAAGTTACTCAATAGAACTCCCAGGTCCGGCAACATAATTTCCAGGTAACTCAATAGAACTCCCAGCTCAGTTGACAGAACTGTCAAGTAACTCAACAGAACTCCCAGGTCCGGTTGAGTAACCTGGAAATAATATTGCCGGACCTGGGAGTTCTGTAAAGTCAGTCAACAGTTCGACGTCGTCGAAGTCGTCAGTCGACAGTCGACATCGGTACGAACTGCACGAGCGCTACGCCGGCCGCCGCGCGCGCCGCTGTCTGACCGTGTTGCGCGTGCATGTTGCGAATTGTGTTCGTTTAACGAGTTTCTTGATTACAACTGTCGTTACCTATTATAAAATATTACTAAATATCATATTTCTAAATTAATAACGGAAACAAAAACATGAATTGCTCAACCTGTGGGGAGTCATTTAATGATGGAGTCCAATGTGGAGTCTGCAAAAAACACTTCGACTTCGGATGTGCTAATATCACAGAAACGGGATATCGTCGTTTGGGGCCTGAGAGGCGAGCAGCCTGGAAATGCCCTTCCTGTCGGCTTCTGTCGCCTGGTGCCGCCGGTGCAGTCAGTGGGCTGAGCCTCACATCCCAGGAGTCATCACTGGATACCATTATGACAAAGTTGGAGTCAATGTCTCTGCTATTGGAATCCCTGCCAAACCTTATTGAAGAGATCAGGAGTATGAAAAAAGACGTTACTGCGCTTCAGGAGTCGTCGAAGGAAACCGTCAAAAAACTTCAAGAGTTTGACTCTCGTGTTTCTTCATTGGAAGCTGTTTCTTGTGATTTGGTGTCAATAAAATCTCAGTTAACATCAAGCTATCGTAATGAAATTGCAAGGGACCAGTGGTCACGTCTCAACAATATCGAGATTAAGGGGGTACCGCTAAAGAGAAACGAGAATCTTTATGAGTTAGTGGATAAAGTGGGTGCATGTATAAACTACAAGGTTTCTAAAAATCAAATTAACTACGTGAGCAGAATCCCCACTTACAACAACAATAAAGACAAATCCATTGTTGTCAGTTTTCTAAATAGATATGTTAAGGAAGACTTCGTCGCTTCGGCACGGTTGTGTAAATCTATATCTACGATTGACCTGGGTTTTAGTGGTGAGCGGAGTCAACGTGTATTCGTTAACGACCATTTATCACCGGAGTACAAAAAACTTCTCACTAAAACTAAGCAACTGGCTAAGGAGAAAGCTTATCAATATGTGTGGGTGAAATTTTCAAAGATCCATGTACGCAGAAATGACACTTCCCACGTCATTATAATTAATTCTGAACATGATTTAAACAAGCTGATTTAAACAATTTCCTAGACTATTTTGTGTATTTTAAGGGATTTTTTTGTTTTCATAACTACATTTCATGCTTCAGTTTGTATTGCATTAATTTGTACTGGCCAACTGTGCAAAAAAAATATGTTTTTGTTTTAAAATATTATGTGATATTGGAAGGATTAGAGATCTGCTTAGCATCTGTGCGTAAATATTATTTATGTCCGATTTCCCCAACCATAGCTTCTTATTTATTGGCACGCAACTATTATAATTGTTTAAATGATGGCATAACCTATTTTTTAACACATGTCACTTTGCTTCGTTATGCTGGCGGCTTTTCGCAGCTTGTTGTTGTCTCACTCACTCTTGGAGTGCTGCTTGTAGTGCATATTTGCTCATACTCACACAACCAGTTTTCTATTGTTTGTAATTTCGAGCGTTATCTTATCTCACTGTCTATACTGAATACAAAAGACAAACTATTCAATGCAGTGCTAGTGAATCTTTATAGTTTTTATGACACTCGTAATTGGCTAAATGAGTTCCTAAGCTATTTTCTTCATTCTATTAACGCAATTATTTTTTTTTTAAATAAAATCACCTATATATATCAACACTTCTTATATTATTCTGGTACTCGCAGCGAGTTATCGATGTCTCTTTTATTGCTGCTAGGAGTTCAAATAAAGAAATTGGATATTTTGTTGACAGCCCTGGGAGTTCAATTGAGTAACCTGGAAATTATGTTGCCAGAACTGGGAGTTCTGTTGAGTAACCTGGAAATAATATTGCCGGACCTGGGAGTTCTGTTGAGTTACTTAACAGTTCTGTCAACTAAGCTGGGAGTTCTATTAAGTAACCTGGAAATTATGTTGCCAGACCTAGGAGTTCAAATAAAGAAATTGAATATTTTGTTGACAGCCCTGGGAGTTCAATTGAGTAACCTGGAAATTATGTTGCCAGAACTGGGAGTTCTGTTGAGTAACCTGGAAATAATATTGCCGGACCTGGGAGTTCTGTTGAGTTACTTAACAGTTCTGTCAACTAAGCTGGGAGTTCTATTAAGTAACCTGGAAATTATGTTGCCAGACCTAGGAGTTCAAATAAAGAAATTGGATATTTTGTTGACAGCCCTGGGAGTTCATTTGAGTAACCTGGAAATTATGTTGCCGGACCTGGGAGTTCTGTTGAGTAACTTGACAGTTCTGTCAACTGAGCTGGGAGTTCAATTGAGTTACCTGGAATTATGTTGCCAGACCTGGGAGTTCTGTTGAGTAACTTGACAGTTCTGTCAACTGAGCTGGGAGTTCAATTGAGTTACCTGGAAATTATGTTGCCGGACCTGGGAGTTCTGTTGAGTAACTTGACCGTTCTGTCAACTGAGCTGGGAGTTCAATTGAGTAACCTGGAAATAATGTTGCCGGACCTGGGAGTTCTGTTGAGTAACTTGACCGTTCTGTCAACTGAGCTGGGAGTTCAATTGAGTAACCTGGAAATAATGTTGCCGGTCCTGGCAGTTCTGTTGAGTAACTTGATAGTTCTGTCAACGGAGCTGGGAGTTCAATTGAGTTACCTGGAAATTATGTTGCCGGACCTGGGAGTTCTGTTGAGTAACTTGACCGTTCTGTCAACTGAGCTGGGAGTTCAATTGAGTAACCTGGAAATAATGTTGCCGGACCTGGGAGTTCTGTTGAGTAACTTGACCGTTCTGTCAACTGAGCTGGGAGTTCAATTGAGTAACCTGGAAATAATGTTGCCGGTCCTGGGAGTTCTGTTGAGTAACTTGATAGTTCTGTCAACGGAGCTGGGAGTTTAATTGACTTACCTGGAGCTGGGAGCTGGGACAAATTATGTTGCCGGACCTGAGAGTTCTATTGAAGTTCTGTTAAGTCACTTGGAAATTTTGTTGACAGCCCTGGGAGTTCAAATGTGTAACTGGAAATTATGTTGCCGGAACTGGAAGCTCTGTAAAGAAACTTGGAAATTTTGTTGACAGCCCTGGGAGTTTAATCGAGTAACCTGGAAATAATGTTGCCAGACCTGGGAGTTCTGTTTAGTAACTTGACAGTTCTGTCAACTGAGCTGGGAGTTCTATTGAGTTACCTGAAAATTATGTTGCCCGACCTGGGAGTTCTGTTGAGTATCTTGACAGTTCTGTCAACTGAGCTAGGAGTTCAATTGAGTTACCTGGAAATGATGTTGCTGGACCTAGGAGTTCTGTTGAGTAACTTGACAGTTCTGTCAACTGAGCTGGGAGTTCAATTGAGTAACCTGGAAATAATGTTGCCGGTCCTGGGAGTTCTGTTGAGTAACTTGATAGTTCTGTCAACGGAGCTGGGAGTTTAATTGACTTACCTAGAGCTGGGAGCTGGGACAAATTATGTTGCCGGACCTGAGAGTTCTATTGAAGTTCTGTTAAGTCACTTGGAAATTTTGTTGACAGCCCTGGGAGTTCAAATGTGTAACCTGGAAATTATGTTGCCGGAACTGGAAGCTCTGTAAAGAAACTTGGAAATTTTGTTGACAGCCCTGGGAGTTTAATCGAGTAACCTGGAAATAATGTTGCCAGACCTGGGAGTTCTGTTTAGTAACTTGACAGTTCTGTCAACTGAGCTGGGAGTTCTATTGAGTTACCTGAAAATTATGTTGCCCGACCTGGGAGTTCTGTTGAGTATCTTGACAGTTCTGTCAACTGAGCTGGGAGTTCAATTGAGTTACCTGGAAATGATGTTGCTGGACCTAGGAGTTCTGTTGAGTAACTTGACAGTTCTGTCAACTGAGCTGGGAGTTCAATTGAGTTACCTGGAAATGATGTTGCTGGACCTAGGAGTTCTGTTGAGTAACTTGACCGTTCTGTCAACTGAGCTGGGAATTCAATTAAGTTACCTGGAATTATGTTGCCAGACCTGGGAGTTCTGTTGAGTAACTTGACAGTTCTGTCAACTGAGCTGGGAGTTCAATTGAGTTACCTGGAAATGATGTTGCCGGACCTGGGAGTTCTGTTGAGTTACTTGACAGTTCTGTCAACTGAGCTGGGAGTTCAATTAAGTTACCTGGAAATTATGTTGCCGGACCTGGGAGTTCTGTTGAGTAACTTGACCGTTCTGTCAACTGAGCTGGGAGTTCAATTGAGTAACCTGGAAATAATGTTGACGGACCTGGGAGTTCTGTTGAGTAACTTGACCGTTCTGTCAACTGAGCTGGGAGTTCAATTGAGTAACCTGGAAATTATGTTCCCGGACCTGGGAGTTCTGTTGAGTAACTTGACCGTTCTGTCAACTGAGCTGGGAGTTCAATTGAGTAACCTGGAAATAATGTTGCCGGACCTGGGAGTTCTGTTGAGTAACTTGACCGTTCTGTCAACTGAGCTGGGAGTTCAATTGAGTAACCTGGAAATAATGTTGCCGGTCCTGGGAGTTCTGTTGAGTAACTTGACAGTTCTGTCAACTGAGCTGGGAGTTCAATTGAGTAACCTGGAAATAATGTTGCCGGACCTGGGAGTTCTGTTAAAGAAATTGGAAATTTTGTTGACAGCCCTGGGAGTTCAATTGAGTAACCTGGAAATTATGTTGCCAGAACTGGGAGTTCTGTTGAGTAACCTGGAAATAATATTGCCGGACCTGGGAGTTCTGTTGAGTTACTTAACCCTTAATTTGATTTTGTGCACTGTGATGAACATAGTTAAGAAAAAAAATATATCTTCACAAATTAAAGTGATTTACAAATTCTTTTTATTCATTTGTAAAGTTAGATAGTAGTTTTACTAAGGGGAAAATATTTTAGAGGACTGGCAAAACTCTAAGTGTCACTTTCAAGGCAAAATGTCGGCGGCTTTTATAATTTCGATTCTTCACCCGGTAAATAGAAATATTTTTTTTGGGTTTAAGTAAGAATCTGAATAATTTATTGCTTTTACTAATTAAACAAAGTCCTGTTTGAACTTTTCCTGTGTGCATTATGCGTTTTTATATAATTTCCTTAGCTTTACATCTCGCAAAACATGTATGTTCATCGTGATGAACATTGCCAAATACGCTAGAAAGTACATTTGTTCATCACAGTGAACAATGCCAAATAAGTATTAATGTTGAATCATAACTATTTTGTCTGTTTTTTTGTTATGTATGTGATTATGAGTTTTATTTTGCTTACATTAGTTTAGCCCAAGGTACTACCATTCCATACCCCAAAGGTATGAAGTGGTAGTACCTTTCCCTACATCAGAAATGGAATGTAGTGATCGCGGCTGTTCGAAGCAATCCCAGCTTGCCTGTTCGAAGTCACAAGATGATAATCAAGAAATTACAAATATGACATATAGAGCATGGAATGTACGAACATGTCTGGATCTTGAAACTAAGCTACTGTGCCCTGAGAGGACGACTGACGTAGTAGTATGCGAGGGTTGTTACTATGGAATTAATAAAGAAACACGCCTAGCTGATGAAGGGAAACTCATTTATCATGGCGGCGGTTAAACTTTTTATGAAAAGAGCATTTTGTTAAGTTTTTATACAAAATAAATAATTTAAATTCAATATAAACCGTTTTTATTATTTTTGTACTAATTTGACAATGTTCATTGTGATGAACATTGGTTTCCTGAAAACCTGAATAAATGTGATTTTTTTTCTTATTTTTTTTACACCTTAGAGTACCCTAGTATCACATATATATATAACTTTTGATGGAACTCAACATTCAAAACCTGTGCCAAATTAAGGGTTAACAGTTCTGTCAACTAAGCTGGGAGTTCTATTAAGTAACCTGGAAATTATGTTGCCAGACCTAGGAGTTCAAATAAAGAAATTGGATATTTTGTTGACAGCCCTGGGAGTTCAATTGAGTAACCTGGAAATTATGTTGCCGGACCTGGGAGTTCTGTTGAGTAACTTGACAGTTCTGTCAACTGAGCTGGGAGTTCAATTGAGTTACCTGGAATTATAATATTTCCAGGTTACTCAATTGAACTCCCAGGGCTGTCAATAAAATATCCAATTTCTTTATTTGAACTCCTAGGTCTGGCAACATAATTTCCAGGTTACTAAATAGAACTCCCAGCTTAGTTGACAGAACTGTTAAGTAACTCAACAGAACTCCCAGGACCGGCAACATTATTTCCAGGTTACTCAATTGAACTCCCAGCTCAGTTGACAGAACGGTCAAGTTACTCAACAGAACTCCCAGGTCCGGCAACATTATTTCCAGGTTACTCAATTGAACTCCCAGCTCAGTTGACAGAACTGTCAAGTTACTCAACAGAACTCCCAGGACCGGCAACATTATTTCCAGGTTACTCAATTGAACTCCCAGCTCAGTTGACAGAACGGTCAAGTTACTCAACAGAACTCCCAGGTCCGGCAACATTATTTCCAGGTTACTCAATTGAACTCCCAGCTCAGTTGACAGAACGGTCAAGTTACTCAACAGAACTCCCAGGTCCGGCAACATTATTTCCAGGTAACTCAATTGAACTCCCAGCTCAGTTGACAGAACGGTCAAGTTACTCAACAGAACTCCCAGGTCCGGGAACATAATTTCCAGGTTACTCAATTGAACTCCCAGCTCAGTTGACAGAACGGTCAAGTTACTCAACAGAACTCCCAGGTCCGTCAACATTATTTCCAGGTTACTCAATTGAACTCCCAGCTCAGTTGACAGAACGGTCAAGTTACTCAACAGAACTCCCAGGTCCGGCAACATAATTTCCAGGTAACTCAATTGAACTCCCAGCTCAGTTGACAGAACTGTCAAGTAACTCAACAGAACTCCCAGGTCCGGCAACATCATTTCCAGGTAACTCAATTGAACTCCCAGCTCAGTTGACAGAACTGTCAAGTTACTCAACAGAACTCCCAGGTCTGGCAACATAATTCCAGGTAACTTAATTGAATTCCCATCTCAGTTGACAGAACGGTCAAGTTACTCAACAGAACTCCTAGGTCCAGCAACATCATTTCCAGGTAACTCAATTGAACTCCCAGCTCAGTTGACAGAACTGTCAAGTTACTCAACAGAACTCCTAGGTCCAGCAACATCATTTCCAGGTAACTCAATTGAACTCCCAGCTCAGTTGACAGAACTGTCAAGTTACTCAACAGAACTCCCAGGTCGGGCAACATAATTTTCAGGTAACTCAATAGAACTCCCAGCTCAGTTGACAGAACTGTCAAGTTACTAAACAGAACTCCCAGGTCTGGCAACATTATTTCCAGGTTACTCGATTAAACTCCCAGGGCTGTCAACAAAATTTCCAAGTTTCTTTACAGAGCTTCCAGTTCCGGCAACATAATTTCCAGGTTACACATTTGAACTCCCAGGGCTGTCAACAAAATTTCCAAGTGACTTAACAGAACTTCAATAGAACTCTCAGGTCCGGCAACATAATTTGTCCCAGCTCCCAGCTCCAGGTAAGTCAATTAAACTCCCAGCTCCGTTGACAGAACTATCAAGTTACTCAACAGAACTCCCAGGACCGGCAACATTATTTCCAGGTTACTCAATTGAACTCCCAGCTCAGTTGACAGAACGGTCAAGTTACTCAACAGAACTCCCAGGTCCGGCAACATTATTTCCAGGTTACTCAATTGAACTCCCAGCTCAGTTGACAGAACGGTCAAGTTACTCAACAGAACTCCCAGGTCCGGCAACATAATTTCCAGGTAACTCAATTGAACTCCCAGCTCCGTTGACAGAACTATCAAGTTACTCAACAGAACTCCCAGGACCGGCAACATTATTTCCAGGTTACTCAATTGAACTCCCAGCTCAGTTGACAGAACGGTCAAGTTACTCAACAGAACTCCCAGGTCCGGCAACATTATTTCCAGGTTACTCAATTGAACTCCCAGCTCAGTTGACAGAACGGTCAAGTTACTCAACAGAACTCCCAGGTTCGGCAACATAATTTCCAGGTAACTCAATTGAACTCCCAGCTCAGTTGACAGAACTGTCAAGTTACTCAACAGAACTCCCAGGTCTGGCAACATAATTCCAGGTAACTCAATTGAACTCCCAGCTCAGTTGACAGAACCGTCAAGTTACTCAACAGAACTCCCAGGTCCGGCAACATAATTTCCAGGTTACTCAAATGAACTCCCAGGGCTGTCAACAAAATATCCAATTTCTTTATTTGAACTCCTAGGTCTGGCAACATAATTTCCAGGTTACTTAATAGAACTCCCAGCTTAGTTGACAGAACTGTTAAGTAACTCAACAGAACTCCCAGGTCCGGCAATATTATTTCCAGGTTACTCAACAGAACTCCCAGTTCTGGCAACATAATTTCCAGATTACTCAATTGAACTCCCAGGGCTGTCAACAAAATATCCAAATTCTTTATTTGAACTCCTAGGTCTGGCAACATAATTTCCAGGTTACTTAATAGAACTCCCAGCTTAGTTGACAGAACTGTTAAGTAACTCAACAGAACTCCCAGGTCCGGCAACATTATTTCCAGGTTACTCAATTGAACTCCCAGCTCAGTTGACAGAACGGTCAAGTTACTCAACAGAACTCCCAGGTCCGGCAACATAATTTCCAGGTAACTCAATTGAACTCCCAGCTCAGTTGACAGAACTGTCAAGTTACTCAACAGAACTCCCAGGTCTGGCAACATAATTCCAGGTAACTCAATTGAACTCCCAGCTCAGTTGACAGAACTGTCAAGTTACTCAACAGAACTCCCAGGTCCGGCAACATAATTTCCAGGTTACTCAATTGAACTCCCAGGGCTGTCAACAAAATATCCAATTTCTTTATTTGAACTCCTAGGTCTGGCAACATAATTTCCAGGTTACTTAATAGAACTCCCAGCTTAGTTGACAGAACTGTTAAGTAACTCAACAGAACTCCCAGGTCCGGCAATATTATTTCCAGGTTACTCAACAGAACTCCCAGTTCTGGCAACATAATTTCCAGGTTACTCAATTGAACTCCCAGGGCTGTCAACAAAATTTCCAATTTCTTTAACAGAACTCCCAGGTCCGGCAACATTATTTCCAGGTTACTCAATTGAACTCCCAGCTCAGTTGACAGAACTGTCAAGTTACTCAACAGAACTCCCAGGTCCGGCAACATAATTCAAGGTAACTCAATTGAACTCCCAGCTCAGTTGACAGAACGGTCAAGTTACTCAATAGAACTCCCAGGTCCGGCAACATAATTTCCAGGTAACTCAATTGAACTCCCAGGGCTGTCAACAAAATATCCAATTTCTTTATTTGAACTCCTAGGTCTGGCAACATAATTTCCAGGTTACTTAATAGAACTCCCAGCTTAGTTGACAGAACTGTTAAGTAACTCAACAGAACTCCCAGGTCCGGCAATATTATTTCCAGGTTACTCAACAGAACTCCCAGTTCTGGCAACATAATTTCCAGGTTACTCAATTGAACTCCCAGGGCTGTCAACAAAATTTCCAATTTCTTTAACAGAACTCCCAGGTCCGGCAACATTATTTCCAGGTTACTCAATTGAACTCCCAGCTCAGTTGACAGAACTGTCAAGTTACTCAACAGAACTCCCAGGTCCGGCAACATAATTCAAGAAAACTCAATTGAACTCCCAGCTCAGTTGACAGAACAGTCAAGTTACTCAATAGAACTCCCAGGTCCGGCAACATAATTTCCAGGTAACTCAATAGAACTCCCAGCTCAGTTGACAGAACTGTCAAGTAACTCAACAGAACTCCCAGGTCCGGTTGAGTAACCTGGAAATAATATTGCCGGACCTGGGAGTTCTGTAAAGTTACCTGGAAATAATGTTGCCGGACCTGGGAGTTCTGTTGAGTAACTTGACAGTTCTGTCAACTGAGCTGGGAGTTGAATTGAGTTACCTAGAAATGATGTTGCTGGACCTAGGAGTTCTGTTGAGTAACTTGACAGTTCTATCAACTGAGCTGGGAGTTCAAATGAGTAACCTGGAAATAATGTTGCCGGACCTGGGAGTTCTGTTGAGTAACTTGACCGTTCTGTCAACTGAGCTGGGAGTTCAATTGAGTAACCTGGAAATAATGTTGCCGGACCTGGGAGTTCTGTTGAGTAACTTGACAGTTCTATCAACTGAGCTGGGAGTTCAAATGAGTAACCTGGAAATAATGTTGCCGGACCTGGGAGTTCTGTTGAGTTACTTGACAGTTCTGTCAACTGAGCTGGGAGTTCTTTTGAGTTACCTGGAAATTATGTTGCCGGACCTGGGAGTTCTATTGAGTAACTTTACCGTTCTGTCAACTGAGCTGGGAGTTCAATTGAGTTACCTTGAATTATGTTGCCGGACCTGGGAGTTCTGTTGAGTAACTTGACAGTTCTGTCAACTGAGCTGGGAGTTCAATTGAGTAACCTGGAAATAATGTTGCCGGACCTGGGAGTTCTGTTAAAGAAATTGGAAATTTTGTTGACAGCCCTGGGAGTTCAATTGAGTAACCTGGAAATTATGTTGCCAGAACTGGGAGTTCTGTTGAGTAACCTGGAAATAATATTGCCGGACCTGGGAGTTCTGTTGAGTTACTTAACAGTTCTGTCAACTAAGCTGGGAGTTCTATTAAGTAACCTGGAAATTATGTTGCCAGACCTAGGAGTTCAAATAAAGAAATTGGATATTTTGTTGACAGCCCTGAGAGTTCAATTGAGTAACCTGGAAATTATGTTGCCGGACCTGGGAGTTCTGTTGAGTAACTTGACAGTTCTGTCAACTGAGCTGGGAGTTCAATTGAGTTACCTGGAATTATGTTGCCAGACCTGGGAGTTCTGTTGAGTAACTTGATAGTTCTGTCAACTGAGCTGGGAGTTCAATTGAGTTACCTGGAAATTATGTTGCCGGACCTGGGAGTTCTGTTGAGTAACTTGACCGTTCTGTCAACTGAGCTGGGAGTTCAATTGAGTAACCTGGAAATAATGTTGCCGGACCTGGGAGTTCTGTTGAGTTACTTAACAGTTCTGTCAACTAAGCTGGGAGTTCTATTAAGTAACCTGGAAATTATGTTGCCAGACCTAGGAGTTCAAATAGGAGGTCCAAGCGATAAATGCAGAAGGTTGTTTGCCGGCGTGCTAAGGAGTATGGCCATGTATGGCGCGCCGGTCTGGGCGGATCGCCTGAACGATCACAACATAAGGATGCTTTGCCGGGCACAAAAAGCGATGGCCATTAGAATTGTCCGCGGCTATAGAACGGTCTCGTGCACGGCGGCCTGCGCACTCGCGGGTACACCTCCCTGGGAGCTAGAAGCTCAGGTACTCAGGGAGGTGTACAGGTATCGCACGGAGGCGCTTCAAAGAGGAGAGCGTCCCACCCTCGAAGAAGTCGTAGCAGAACGGCGCATGGCCGAAGAGGTCGAATTGGAAGTCTGGAAGGCGCAGATGGGGACTGAACCCTATGGTGTTAAGACGCTAGAAGCGATCCAACCGCTTGTTGAGGAGTGGTGCTCCCGAAAGCACGGGACGCTAACCTTTAGGCTGACGCAGATGCTTTCCGGGCATGGGTGCTTCGGAAAGTATCTGTGGGAAGTGAAGCGTCCGCACAGTGCTACGAGTGCGGCGATGCGGAGGACAGTGCCCAGCACACCCTTGAAGTGTGTCCGGCCTGGGCTCCGCAGCGCAGTACTCTGGTATCTGTGATTGGGGCGGATCTCTCGCTGCCCAGCGTGGTACGGGCCATGCTGGCCACCGAGAGATCCTGGGAGGCGGTAGTCTCCTTCTGCGAGGAGGTTATCCTGCAAAAGGAGGCATCGGAGCGGGTTCGCGAAGAGGAGGCTCATGCGAACCGGCTCCGACGCAGGCGGGTGGGCGTAAGGAGGAGGCGCTTTGCGCACCTCATTCCGCTCTGACTGGGACCACGTCAGCGATGGGTGGTGACCCATCGCCTGCATTGCACGGTCCCCGACCGTCTGGGGAGATGGCCAAACTTGCCCGGCCATTTCCCAACCGCGAAGAGGCCCCGGTAGTCGGGCGAGCCACCGGGTCAATTGGGGTGATTACCACCCATGGCCCCCCGTATGACCAACCAGTGGCGAGTGGGCAAGTGCTGTAGTTTTTTAGTGGGTATTCCCTCCTCCCGGGATTCCATCGAGCTTTGACTTGGTGGAATTACAGGAGGTAGTCGTGGAGGGAGCCACAACGTTGAATGTTGCGGTCCCCTCCTGGTGAGTCCCACATGCCCCCTTTCCGATCACCAGCGGGAAGGGAAGCGCATAAATGCGTTTTTCTACGGCATATATAAAAAAAAAAAAAGGAGTTCAAATAAAGAAATTGGATATTTTGTTGACAGCCCTGGGAGTTCAATTGAGTAACCTGGAAATTATGTTGCCAGAACTGGGAGTTCTGTTGAGTAACCTGGAAATAATATTGCCGGACCTGGGAGTTCTGTTGAGTTACTTAACAGTTCTGTCAACTAAGCTGGGAGTTCTATTAAGTAACCTGGAAATTATGTTGCCAGACCTTTTTTTTTTTTTTTTTTTTTTTTTGTATGCCGAGGAAAAACGCCTTTACGCGCTTCCCTTCCCGCAGGTGATCGGGAAGGGGGCATGTGGGACTCGCCAGGAGGGGACCGCAACATTCAACGTTGCGGCTCCCTCCACGACTGCCTCCCGTAATTCCACCAGGTCAAAGCCCGATGGAATCCCAGGAGGAGGGAATACCCACTAAAAAACCCCGGCACCTGCCCTCTCGCCGCTACGCCGACAGCCAAAGGGCTGTGTGTGGGACCGTGGAGGCATTCCCCACAACGGCTGACGCGGCCTGCCCGCATTCGGGCCTCCTCCGATGGGGAATGGCCGGGCAAGTTTGGCCATTCCCCCCCTCTCATCAGAGCCGTGCAAGGCGAGCAGTGGTTCACCTCCCACTGCCCGCTTGGCCCCGACCGGGGGACAGGTGGTATATCCCCCCAACCAACAGCTCCTGCGCTCTTCTCCTCTCCGAGAAGAATGGGGAGCATCCCGGGGCGTACCCCCTCAGACCGGGGTTGCCCGCTCAGCCGGGCATCCTCTCCTCCCATTTTCCGCGCTCATAGGGCGTCCTCCAACTTGTGTGCTATTAACCGTGCCCCCGGGGCCACTGCCCTTCGTCTTCGGGGGGTTGCACAAACGGCTGCCCATTAGGTGCTTGTCCGGCTTTCCGTGCGCAGCGCACACAAGACACTTGGGTTCTGCAAGACAATTTCCTGCTTTGTGGCCCGACTTTCCACAGTTGAAGCATACGCCGCTTCGGTCTTCATCTGTACACTTCGGCTTGGTATGCCCCAGTCCCATACACCTGAAGCAGCGCAGGGGACGTGGGGCAATCACGCTGATTCGAGCAACGCTCCAACCGACCTGTAATCTGTCCAGGTCACAAGCAGCCTTAGCTTGAGCAACCGGGAGCCTCATCTTAATGTAAGCCGTACCATTCTTCCGCAGCCTCAGCTCAGTAGATTGAATCTGAGATGGGTTGCATCCTATTTTAGTGGCGAGAGTCGCTACTACCTCATCACTTTTTACCGACTCGTCCAGGTCTTCGATCTGAATGTCCGCTTTCTTTTGTGGTCTTCCCACCACCGCCACTCCATCAAAGAGCTGCCGGAGCTTGCCAGCTAGCTGGTCGGCTTTCTCATCGTCTTTTTCCAGCAGTTGGAGGATCCGCGCACCGGTCTGGGACTCCTTCATGATAAAACCTCCCTCTAACCCCATCTCTGGGAGGGAGATATTCATCCTTGCCCTTGTTATTGCCTCAGAATAGGTCGTTCCGGCTTCGATGGCTTCTGGGAGTAAAGTTAATACCACAGCCGACGTCTGCGGGGGGCGGAGATTTTTCTCTTTGTTTTTCGGCTTTGAAGACTTCTTTGTCTCTGGCCCTGAGGTTTTCGGCTTGTTTGGGGCCCTAGTTTGAGGTTGCACATCTCGTTTTGGAGCCACCGCCGCTGCGTAAGATTTTTGAGCGACATAATCCGACCTGTCAGCTGTTCTTTGAGCAGGAATGTCCGAACCACTACCCAACTTCTCTTCTATAACCTTGCTGACCGAGACCAGCACATCCTTCTTAACTTCATCCAACATTGTTAGTACCCTGTTTTCCATTTCCTCTGTCTTTAGCCTAAGCTGATCTTTCCACTCCTCTTGGCATACCAACTTATGCTCGAAATCTTTCAGGCGAGTCTCAAGACGCTTCTCCCGCTCACTCATGCGCTCCAGAGTGTACTCCAGCTTGCTGATTTTCTCAGACTTTTGGTGCATGTGCCTCAGGTTGACACCTTTGACCTGAATCACCCCCATATCGATCTTATCAAGCAGCGTCAGCATCGTGGCCTTCAACTCCGAAGGTAGCTCAGAGTTCTCCAGTGCCTCGACTAACTTCTTTGCAGAGCCTTCTATTTTATTTGTCGCCTCTTCCATCTCAGCAATCAGCTCACTCTCTGATTCCTCATCTGTCTCGTCTTCCGTCCCCATTTCCATCTCTGTCTCATCTACCTCCGCCTCTGCCTCCGAAACAACCAGGGAGTCCTCCACCGAGACATCCTGAGGGACTTCCTGTGCAACAGCCGAAGGATCGTCTGTTCTACCATTAGCTTCCGCCGCCCTTTCTAACACCACAATAGCCTCCCTTAATTTAGATTTTAAGGAGTTCGGGTCTGCTTCCGTCTTTCTCCTCTTACTACTTCTTGTTTCTATGGCACAGTTTACACTCGGACTCTGCGCGTTGTCCCTCGCAATATTGCCGCCTTTTTTATTCAAATTTGTATTGTTTGATGAATACATATTGGACCCACGAGAATGGGAGAACCATTAGTCCGCCCGAGCAGAGATCCCGATGCCCGGGTAACCCAACTACTCCTTGGGGGGCGGGAGTTGCCCAAGGGTGGCGATCTTAGGTTGGCTTCCTCTACCAACCACCTGTAAACAGGCTTCCGGCACCTCGTCCTCAAATACCGGAACTTTAAGGATTTCTTTATAGAGGTTGTCTCCTCGCGGTCCCCATGAAGGCGACCCCCGTTCCTGCACTACGTACAGGGCTACGGTTTGAGTTTTTTATTGGGGTTGTCTCCACTTGGCCCCCCGAAGCGGGCCCCTGGTCCTGCACTACGTAGAGGATAACAGGAGGGTCGGACAATTAGCCATCACGGTAAATGAGACCAAAGGAGTCATTTACAGTGATGCCCAGGGTGCACCGTCCCTCCCACTGCCTTTCCTAATCCACATACATGGACGGGGAAAAGCAGTAGAGGGAACACGTGGAGGTTATCCGACCACGCACCCCGTGTTGCCAGACCTAGGAGTTCAAATAAAGAAATTGGATATTTTGTTGACAGCCCTGGGAGTTCATTTGAGTAACCTGGAAATTATGTTGCCGGACCTGGGAGTTCTGTTGAGTAACTTGACAGTTCTGTCAACTGAGCTGGGAGTTCAATTGAGTTACCTGGAATTATGTTGCCAGACCTGGGAGTTCTGTTGAGTAACTTGACAGTTCTGTCAACTGAGCTGGGAGTTCAATTGAGTTACCTGGAAATTATGTTGCCGGACCTGGGAGTTCTGTTGAGTAACTTGACCGTTCTGTCAACTGAGCTGGGAGTTCAATTGAGTTGTAATGGGAATAATTTTACCCCGGGGTATAGATGGAAATTACCCCACTGAAAATGTTAGTCGGTAGAGCAAAGGGGTTATGTGGATTCGCGTGGCTCAGTCATCCATGGAACAACTATGATTTTGGGCGCCGTTAATATCAATGAAAGTTAAAAATTAAAAGATAAATTGTCCACAGATCGAAACAAAGTGAGTTTAATAAATCAAACCAATATTTACGTTGAAACAAACATTTATTTAACACATTGTATAACTAATACAAAGTTAACAATGATTTGCAGAAAATATGTCATAAAAATATTTAAAACCACATGGGGTATAAATGGTTTAACGTAGAATCCGAAGGGTTAAAATGAAGTCACACATTTTATATTAATACATAATACCTTGAGAACCCATTATAATGTTAAAACCGCACGAAGGGCAAATGGTTTAACAGGGACCCTTAACAGGTTAAAGTGAGACCATACATTAATTACAAAAACAATACCCTTGGGTTCATCATAAAATTAAAACCATATAAAGAAGTAGGGATTTAAACTATAAACCCTTAAAAGTAAAGGTGAGGGCATATCTGTTCGTTTCCAGTTAGTCGGACGGATTAAGAGGCCGGTTCCGCATTTGAAATAAGTTTTCAAACGTCACCATATCTCTCAAGTCGGCGGACCGTTAAGAACCGAATACATATGTACTCAAAAAAAAAACTTATGCTAAGATACCTATTACTTATCATCTTAACACAAGACATTCATAGTAAAATAGAATTATTTATACATTCTGGCTCATGAACCAGTTACGCTGAAGCTAAATAAATTTGAAACATGACTGTAGGTACATTTATTGGCTGTTGACCTGCTCCGGGTTGAGTCTGAACATGTCATCAAAACACAATTTTGTACTAGATATGAACGTTAATTACTTCACCGGGTACATACTACAGAAACACTGCCGCGATGATAATAAAAGAAAGCTGAGGAATACCTTGGTTAGTTTTATAAATCCATGGCAATGGTACGGTTTAACCTGTGCTCGTCGCGCTGATTTTAATGAGACATCATAGCATGGAATTCTCGCCAAGCCGCTGCACAGACGACGTTACATCGAAACAAACTCAAACCATAACCTTGGAAGTATTCCCTGGACTAAACCTGGAACCACTTATATCTTGAAATTTTGAGGTAAACCTGGAAGTACTTATATCTTGAAATTTTGAGGTAAAACTGTGGAAGCGTTTCCTGGACCAAACCGGGGAGCCCTCTAATAAAAAATCAAAGTCACCAAATTGTCCAATATTGAATATGAGGTTTTCCTTACAACTAACATTATAACAAGGTTGAGAAACTTACCAAATTTGGGCTTTAATTATCACAGGTTATCTCATGAAAGACATGATGAAATATAAATTGATGAGCTGGAGCCCTGAGAACAATACGACACGAGGTTACAATCTGGATACCACTGGTAAAAACGGACAAATAATTAGATTCGTATTATTATAACACTCACCACTTAAGGGGATGCTCAACGCATCATTAAATTAATAGCGAAACCACTAAAAATCACCTAAAGCCGTGGCTCACATATTATTAAATTCCTGCATCTACACGACACAGGCGAAATACCAACAATGAGACAAAGACTTCCGTCCGTCCATCGAACTACGTCGGTCATTGTTGAAACGACTCGAAAAGTCTAGAATGCCATCGACAACAACCTACCCCCCCAGACCAAAATACATTCTATGAACATACTTACCTTTTGTCTGAATATTAATATTAAAACTCTTAACTAGCATGCGAGACATGGGTATTTACTTTATTTAATTAAAATAACAAATAGGATTTATTTGATTTTATCACCAAAGTGTAAATTAATTGGTCCGAAACGTTCAATTAGCTGGAATCGGAACGCCAAACGTCACATCTGACAGTTGTCACTTGTCAATGGAAAAGACAGCTGTGAGATATGTAAACAAGAAAGTTTATTTGTTTTAATTGTTGAAAAGTGCTAAAACTCTTTATGAATGAGGTTTTAAAGTGAATTCAAGTGAATGCCCGAATGCCGAAGTGTGTGGTACAATCACCGACATTCGTTAAACCACTGGAAATTGACCCAAACAAAGGTAGAAATTTGCATGCAATAAACTAACACTAAACACATCAAAAGCTATGTGAAAACACTATGTGTGTTTTGTAAAACCTATCTAAACTCGTACCTACATCTAATACCTAATGTTCCTTGTCTAACCTACAAGACTATAACGAGAATTTCGCTATAAAAAGTACTTTAAAATCAAGTGCTTGCTAACGTAAGGATAGGAAAAAAAAACAGCGTTACAGTACCGTCTTCGTTGGGAAAGAAAAATTTTATTCAAAATGAATATTTTGAATAAAATTTTTCGTCAGGAGGAACGACGAAATCTAAAACTACAACCTAAACTGAACAAAACAGACCTTAATCCTACTTTACTTAAAGATAAACCACCTCAAGACTCAAAACTTAGACAAAAAGCTTGAGTCATATCAAGGGAAACCTAATAAATAACTCAAAAGAGTGAAAATGGAAAAAGGTAGAACCATTTCATAGACTCAATAACACAAAAGGAGAGCTAATCCAGGTTCTAGCCATAACCAGTGTTAAACACAGGTTGGTTAAACAAAAACCAGCACGTAATTTACCAAACTGCAAACATGGGTCAATTACATGTAAAGTTGAAGTATGCAAAACAGTGACTTCTAAAAGTAAAGCGTGAGGAGTGGAAATCCAACATCCCTTAAAACACACAATAAAGGCAAAAGCAAATCATCACACAGGACGACGCGCCATCATAATAAAGAAAACAGAAATGTTACCATCCTTGGTATCATTTGTGGTTTACACAAATGCGACAAGACCTATGGATGTAACACGGATAAAATATACCCCAAAAACTAACAAAGTTATAACTTACTTAACTAACAATGAAAGAACAAACATCGTGCACAAGGTAACACAAGGGCAGGCTTGAAACTAAAGCCATATAAAGGGGTTTCAAGCGCCACTACTGTGACCCTACACGACAAATGAACCACCGATAGGAACGCCATATGCCGAAACGGACTAATATGAACTAGTGTCCCTCGAATTGAGTTAAAAATTTTGAACGCAGTATACATATGCACCAAAAACCAACAAAAACATAACCCACCCAACTAACAACGACGAAACAGCATCATGCTAAAGGTAACACAAGGGCAGGCTTGAAACTAAAGCCATATAAAGGGGTTTCAAGCGCCACTACTGTGCCCCCGCACAACAAATGAACCACTGACAGGGACGCCATATGCCAAAATGGACAAATATGACCTAGTGTCCCCCAAATTAGGTTAAAAATTTTGAACACAAATATATAAAACACAAAATTGGGTGAGATGCCTTGCAACGAGACGTAAGGTGCTCATTATCTGGCATATGAAATAATATATATACAGAACCCGTCTTATAATTGGAGTTCTAAACTAAACAGACGCGAGCGAAAACTTTTTATTTAAAGGTTAGCAGTATTTTTAAATTCGGAACTAGTAAAAACAGCCGTAAAAGGAATTTTAAAACTACCCCTACGAGCTAATATCAAGGTATTCATTAAAAAGTGCCGTAATTGGTCAGCACTACTATGCTCATCAAAAGAGACTTTAAGAGCGGATAATTCATGTTCAAGTTCTTCCCCGAGCAAGAAATCAACGTTACAATTAAGTTCAGCCATATTGAAATAAAAATTAAATTCACGTTAAATAAAGCACTAAAATATTGAATTATTAATCTCACTTTTCTGGGCCACACGTTGGGTACGTCACTGTAATGGGAATAATTTTACCCCGGGGTATAGATGGAAATTACCCCACTGAAAATGTTAGTCGGTAGAGCAAAGGGGTTATGTGGATTCGCGTGGCTCAGTCATCCATGGAACAACTATGATTTTGGGCGCCGTTAATATCAATGAAAGTTAAAAATTAAAAGATAAATTGTCCACAGATCGAAACAAAGTGAGTTTAATAAATCAAACCAATATTTACGTTGAAACAAACATTTATTTAACACATTGTATAACTAATACAAAGTTAACAATGATTTGCAGAAAATATGTCATAAAAATATTTAAAACCACATGGGGTATAAATGGTTTAACGTAGAATCCGAAGGGTTAAAATGAAGTCACACATTTTATATTAATACATGTTCGCGCCGATCTGCGCTCCACGCTCGGGGCGAGAGGCGAGAGGGGAAATGCCACCGCTCGCCGCCCGCGCCCGCCGCCCGCGCCGCCACGCCGTCGCCGCCCGCTCCACGTCTCTTAACACATTGGCCCTCTGACCGCCGTCTGCGAACGACGGGCTTTATTTATCTCACATAACTTTTCCCTTTGCTGAATCTACCATACAAAATGTATTAACCTTTCTCAGTATCAATAAATATTGTTTCTATCGAACTTATGTTTCATTGCGAACATAAGTAGTGGCGACCGTGACAGGACACACTGCAGTCTCGTTCTCGGTTCTAGGTCAGCCATTCTTTCGTCGCCGCCGCGTGGGAACCCGCGCCATACAAGAACGGGGCGACGCCGTCCGCCGCCGAAGCCAACCACGCAACGTCGGGTTATCGACGCTGCCGTGCTGTGGAGCGAGGGTGACAGACGAGGCGCCGGAATCCGGAACACCGCACCGAACGGGCACGTGGCAGCCAGCCCGAGGCCGCCCGCCAGCGCACCGCGCCGGGCTGAATCCGCCCGCATCCGCTGCAGCATCTGCTTGCCAAGGGAAGTGCCGTGAGCCCCAATTCCTTCCCATCTAAATTAATCTCCTAGTCTAAATATTTTTTGTGTGGTCGAATATTCAGTCTACTTACAGTGTGTCACATCATCAAGTGTGAGTGTGTGGTACCACGTCAGGGCAAGCAATCCCATGTGGAAAACAAGGCCAGTCTTATCCAGCTGTTTTTTCTGTTTCGCACACCTTATTTTCTTTGAAATATTTACTTAGCTACCTACCTAACGAATTTCTTACTTAAAATTTAACGATTTTCTCTTAATGTAATCTGATACATAGTTACTTGTTTCGTAATTTCATTGTGCTAAGCTAGTTAAATAAAACCACATAGTTTCCCAATTTAACATAATTACCTCATGCATTTTGTTCAAACATTTTATTTGAGAAGCACGTAAAGCTCATTTCTAATGCTCGTAAATTACCCGCTAGCCTTCAACATTTCTTTATTTTGCACCTTTTGCCGGCATAGCACGCACGCATAATCATAATCAAATTCTCAATAAATAAGTACCCAAGCTCGCCATCATACATAACGCCTTTAGCCGTTTCGCCATTTGCAATTTCTTTATTTTGCACATTCCAGCGCGACCTGAGTTCGCGAGCCATTCAAGCGGCTCGCGTTCGGTCGGCACCTACCGGTGCACATCGTAGCTTCTTGGCCGCTTTCGCCTCTACGAGCCACTCCGGCGCCACGTGCCGCTCGCGCGCTCGCGCTGCGTTGCATCATCCACCCGCTTCGCTGGATTAATAAGGGGCGTAAGCCGTTTTGCCGATTTTTTTGTATTTTCTGACTCCTTTTGCGGTTTTTCCCTATCGTTTTGTTTTGCTTTTTAAAATTCGAATTTAAATTTAAATTTTGTCTTACCGTTTTGTGTAACTATACAACATGGACAAAAATCCTACACTTACTCTTAGTCCTTCAAAGTCTAAATCTAACATCGATACCGAGCTTACCCAGCTCGCTCAACTAAAGGTAAAGCGAAGTTCCATCAAGGGACAAGTTACTAGATTTGCTAATTATTTATTGAAAATTAATACGGAGGAACCGCTCGAGGAAGTAAAGGCTAAAGAATTATCCTTGAGATTAACCAGAATTATTGAACTTCTGGCGAACTTTGATGAGCTGCAGACTCGCATTGAGGTTAGTAATAGTAATAATTTTGCTGCTGAATTTTCTGAACGGGAAATTATTGAAGATGATTTCCATTCATCTATTGCAACTGCACAATGTATACTCGACAAGGTCGCGCCTTCTAATGAAATCCTTCGCCCTCCTCAGTCTGAATCCGCACATAGTTGTCATCAGTGTGGACCGGTGGGCTTTCAGTTACCACAGATAAAAATTTCCAAATTTGACGGCTCTTATTACAAATGGATGGAATTTAGAGACACGTACACTTCTCTCATACATAGTAATGAAAGAATCGATAACATACATAAATTCCATTACCTCAATTCTTATTTGGAAGGTGAAGCCTCTCGAGTAATTTCTAACCTTGAGGTTTCAGCCCTCAATTATATTGAGGCCTGGAATCTCCTGTGCGAACGTTATGACAACAAAAAACAGCTGATAACTAACCATTTAAATTGTCTCTTTAACATTGATCCCATACAGCGCGAATCTGATAAATCCTTACGATTTCTAAGTGACCACGTTACTAAAAATTTGCGAGCACTCAAAACGCTCGGCCAACCTATTGAACAGTGGGACACTGTTGTCATACATTTAATGTCAACGAAATTAGATTCCAATTCTTCTCTGAAGTGGGAAGAATATAAAAGTAAACTTTCTGACTTACCCACTTTAGATAATTTTAAATTCTTTTTAAAGGAACGCGCTGATATTTTAGAAACGCTGTATCGAGCTAAAACAGATAAACAGTTTGTAACGTTGTTACATATTTTTTAATTGAAGAAATTACAAATTAACTACCTAAAATTAAATTCTAAATATTATTAACTAACATACCTATTATTTATAAACACAAAATTCATTAGACATCGATCAATGCTTGCACTGCGCTCAGCGGCGTCCGCGCGTTCAAGGTCAACGGGCCGTTTGTTGAGTTTCCTCTCCCCTCGACCCGCACCGCGGCAGTTGCGGCCGGCTGTTGCATTCGCTTCGTCACTCCGAATTTGATCTTTGAGGCAGACCCGCGTTCGTCTTTTGCTCTCGACAACATTGCGGACATCGCGTAGTGTCTAATCATATTTTACACCTTTATTTATCGGTGCTACAGTAATTATTTTTTACATTCAGTGCATAAACCCACGTATTGGTAAGTGTTGAACAAGTATTTCTTCAATTAGCGTCCGATTTGAATGTAGAAAATTTGAATTTTGAAAATTAACGTAACCGTCAATTTGAATTTTGATCGTTGTAATTATGCTTTTGCAACTTGTATTAGTTATTTTTATTGTTGTTCAGCTCATTAAGCTGTGTATTAACTTAATTTAATTATCATTTATTCCTCCAATTGTAACTCCGATCTGATTGTGGCAAAACACATCACTCATACGGCCCGGGTACTTTCTACTCCAGTTCCTGCATTAGCCACAATCAGAGGAGACAACGGAGTTTGGTTTCCTAATGCGACCTAATTACAGGGTCCATCGTGTGGCGTACACCATACCCCATCGTTTGACGTCCACCATCGATCGCGCCTGCTGCCGTCATAAGGGCGACGACTTCCACATTTTGGGACATCACTGTCGACCCTACGACCTCCGCAGCGTGAACATCACCCCACACGAACCCCTTCTTCTCTGGGCCCGGACCTCACTTCGGCGGAACCAGGAGAGTACCAACCCTGGCCGGGAAAGCATAAAAAAACGTTCACTTGTAATTTTTTTAAGTACCGAACACTGGCATAAAAAACCGTTTGTAATTTTGTACCGGGCACTTCGAACCACGCCCAAATAAATTTTGTTGTTTGCACCAAGGGTCTAGTTAGTTTCATTTAAGCACCCTTGGATCGTAACACTGGCGCCTTTGACGTGGTTCTAAGGTACATTTTTTTTTTGCTTTCCTGTGCCGGTGGTATATTTGTGCTGTGTGATTGTGATTGTTGTTTTTTTTTTAGTTGTAAAACGCTTTTTTATTTTTGGTTGCCGCAACTAAGGTGTACAAACGTTGCTTGGACGAAAAAAAAAACGTGTAATTATTTTTATAAAGTACGGTCAGCAACAAAAATTGAATATTTTTTTTATTCATTTTATTGTTTTTTTTTCTTTTCATAGCTGCTCAACCAATTGTTCATTTCGATAATTTTACTACTTCTTTAGTACGGTTAGCAGCTCAATTATATAAAATTTGGTTTTTATTTTTCTTTAACAGTTTGTACACACTAGTTGCATTTTTTGTTTTGTGCTTTTTATTGTTTAGTTGCGATTTGATTTTTTTATTTTTGTGTGTATTTTTTTAGCGCTTTTGTAGTATAGTGCTTTAGTCGTTTTTTTTTATAACAACCAGAGCGTTATAAAGTAGTTTTGACTTTTGTAACAGACGGAGTAGTTGTATTAATTTTGCCATACTTGTTCAACATTCACCTTGATAGGGTTGTCAAAAAATTTTTAGGGTTGTCAATTTTTTTTTTCCGTATTTTTTTTTTTTGCAAAATGTCTTATCCCGTTAAATTTATGTCTCTACAAAAGACCGAATTGGAGTACGAAGTGACCATTAGGGGCGAAACACCTGCTTCTACTGTTCAGGAGTTGCGCAAACAAATTGCTAAGTGCGGGCCATTATATCCTTCGGAGGATATTCTTTCGAGTCCTTTCGATCCTGCGGAGGATCTTAAAGGTGTTATCGACGTCCTTGAGAGGGCTAACTCTAACTTAGTCGCTCAAATCGATAAAAATACTTGGCTTCGGACACAGAATTTATTAAACCATCTTTATCATCGGCTTAACCGCATCGTTTGCACCGACGCTTTAAAAAAGGAGCTTAGTGATTGCTATGACTTATACAGGAATGCAGTCTCTAAGTTGGACTCGCTTAAGGACACAATTTTTGATGCACTTGCTGTTTCCGGTAGCGAACCTTCGACTGCTTCATCTGCCAATTCAGCCTTGCCACTCAACATTAATGTCACTTGTGAAGGCAATAGTGCCAATAATTTTTCCAAATTAAAATTTGATGGTAAGTCGTGTGTGCGCGCTTTCATTGAACGTGTTAATGAATTTTGTAATGCGAAAGGTATTCTTCACAATAAAATATTAAGTAATGCTACTGAAATATTCACTGGGGATGCTATTCATTGGTTCAGAAGTATTAGGGATACCGTTTCTAGTTGGGACGAACTTGTAGTTTTATTGAAACGTGATTTCGATCAGTCTGATTATGACTACAGACTACTTTCTGAAATTAGATCTCGCACACAAGGAGAATCAGAAAATATAGTGATTTACTTATCGATTATGTCTGGACTTTTTTCACGATTGTCAAGAAAGTTGTCTGAAGCCGATCAATTAGAAATTATTCTTCATAATGTTCGTCCATGTTACGCGAATATTTTATTTAACCTTTCGGAAATAAAGACAATTGATGAGCTTAGGGCCGCTTGTCGTAACTACGAATGTGTACAGGCGCGTCTTTCTCAATTTAAAGAACCTCCTAAACCTACACAGAATACTCTAGCACCTGAGTTTGCTTATTCTGGGGCTTCACAATCAAAACAAAATTTTGATGATACCAGTAAATTTAATACACATAGATTTTCTCGTTTACAGAACAATAATTATTTTAGTAAGAAATTTACATATAACAATAACAGTAACAGAAATAGTACTTTTACTAATAATAAACCTAATTCTACTCCTAATAACTATATACATGCTATAGATTCTTCCGATCAAAAGAAAAGTTACTGCCCTCGTTGTCGTAATGATACTCACAACCTCAGACAATGTACAGCTAACAAGGATGAAATCGTTTGTTTTGTCTGTGGTCATAAAGGTTTTAAGACTCCTGATTGCCCAAATTGTCAAAAAGATAAGAAGGACAGTTCAAAAAACTAGTGCGTGAGAGTTGTATGAATAAAAATTTTGATAAAGATGACTGGCAGAAATGGCTTGATACACTTAAATTATTTTTTAACTCATACAATATTCATACAATTCTCAACAAAAATACCGAAATGGATAATAGGCCTTACGTAACTTTACAAATCAATGGTTTAAGTATTAAGGGACTTTTAGATTCTGGCTCCGCAGTCACCATACTTGGTAACGAAGCTCATTTAGTTTTGGAAAAGCATGGTTTGCCTCTTATTAAAAATGATTTTATTACAGTAACAGCTGCTGGAGGTCAGAAAATTAGTGGTATTGGTTATATTAACTTGCCGGTCAATTTTGAAAACCAATTTCACATTTTGAAGGCTTTTGTGGTACCTAATATTACCCAAAGTCTCATTTTAGGTATAGACTTTTGGCAAAAATTTCAACTGTGCCCTAAGTACATTAATAGTATTGAAATGAGCAGCAATATTGATAGTACAGCCTCACTTGTTGACTCACAACCAACTTTCATTCAAAGTTATTCAAACTTAGATGATCCTCAAAAAGAATTAGCTGATAACGTCATTAAACAGTTTGAGAATATATCTGCTGAACGGAAAGGTCTTGGAGTTACACATCTTATAACTCACCGAATTGACACTGGTGACGCTCAACCTGTTCGTCAACGTTACTATAGGTTGTCACCTGAGAAACAGCGGATTTTAGTTGAGCAGGTTGACGAAATGTTATCCTTAGACGTGATCGAGCCGTGTGAAAGTGCCTGGTCTTCTCCAGTCTTAATCGTGACTAAAAAGAACGGACAACCTAGATTTTGTCTTGATAGCCGCAAACTCAACTCTGTCACTAAACGGGATGCTTATAATTTACCTTACATCTCCGAAATTTTGGATAACCTTAGAGATGCGCGCTACTTAACTAGCATAGATTTATCCAAAGCTTTTTGGCAAATTCCTATCGCGCCTGAGGATCGCGAAAAGACAGCTTTTTATGTCCCTAATAGAGGCACATTTTGTTTCAAAAGAACCGCTTTTGGACTTACTAACGCTCCAGCAACACAGCAGAGATTAGTCGATATGTTGTTTGCCGAATTCGATCTTAACGTTTTCGCATATCTCGATGATATTATTTGCGTTTCGAAGGACTTCAATAGTCACGTGACCTTACTTTTACGTGTATTAGATAAGTTGAAACAAGCAAATCTTACAATAAATCTCGAGAAATGTGAATTTTTTAAGCCACAACTTAAATACTTAGGCTATGTAGTCGACAATTACGGTTTGCGTACTGATCCAGCTAAAGTTGAAGCTATTCTCAATTACCCGACACCTAATTCTCGGAAAGAATTAAAAAGATTTTTAGGGACCGCAACTTGGTACAGGCGTTTTGTCCCAAACTTTAGCACTGTGGCTGGGCCCTTAAATAAATTGACCTCAACTAGGAAAGGTGCCCCTCCTTTCAAGTGGACACCTGAAGCAGCCTCCGCGTTTGTAAAGCTGAAGGAGTGTTTAGTCTCTGCCCCGGTTTTGTCATGTCCAGATTATAGTAAGCCATTCGAAGTACACACCGACGCTAGTAGTTACGGTATTGGCGCTATGCTTACCCAAACTATCGATGGTAAGGAACATCCTATTGCGTACATGAGTAAGTCGTTTACTGCATCCGAGAAAAACTACGGCATTACTGAACGCGAAGCCTTAGCTGTCCTAACTGCGCTCGAATATTGGCGATGTTATATTGAAAACGGTCAGCCATTCACAGTTTATACCGACCATAGCGCGCTGAAATGGTTTCTCTCTCTTAGTAATCCGACTGGTCGGTTAGCTCGTTGGGGAGTACGTCTGTCGTCATTTAACTTTGTCATCAAACATCGTCGGGGTTCCGACAACGTAATTCCTGACGCTCTTTCCAGAATTCCATGTAATGCCATCTCAACTGCTAACTCCTATTTGGACTCTAAAGACTCTTGGTACAAAAATTTATATTTCGGTTGTTTAAATGACCCTGCAAAGTTTCCAAATCTTATTATTAAAAATGATACTTTATTCCGTTTATCTAAAAACAAACATGAGTTAACATCTGAATTCTCTTGGAAAGAAGTAGTTTGTTCTGAAATCCGTGAGAAAATTATTAAAGAAAACCATAGTGAGCCTACCGCTGCTCATTTGGGCATATTCAAAACATACAAACGTCTTGCCTTGCGTTATTATTGGCCTGGCATGTATAATGACGTAGTTAAATATATAGATTCTTGTGACAAGTGTCTTTCTTATAAATCACAAAATCATCAATTATTAGGAGAAATGGGTCGTCCAAAAAATTGTTCACGCCCATTTGAAACAATTTCGATGGACGTAATGGGGCCTCTTCCCACTACAAAACTCCGTAATAGCTATATTTTCGTCGTTACCTGTTGTTTTTCGAAATATTGCTTGATCTTTCCTATTAAAAAAGCGACTTCAGATGTAATCACGAAAATCCTTGAGAAGTCAGTGTTTCTCGTACATGGTGTTCCACAAACCATTTTAATGGATAACGGCACCCAATTTACAAGCAAGCTCATGGATAGTCTTTTTAAGAAATATAATATACCTAACGTGCATTATACCCCTAAGTATACTCCACAAGTTAATTTAGTGGAAAGATATAACAGAACAATAATTACTTGTATATCTATGTATGTGGACGACGACCATAGGTCTTGGGACTTGCTTATTCCCGAAGTCCAATTCGCAATAAATAACTCCGTAAACGAAGTTACAGGGTATACACCCTCGTTTTTAGTTTTTGGTAGGGAGCTGGTCGTTTGTGGCTCACACTACGTTGACAATGACCCCGGCAATAATTTATCATTCTTACCACGTGATGCTTATGCCGAAAACCTAGGTCATCTATCTAGTGTTTTCGATGAAGTGCAAAAACGGTTGTGGCAAGCTCATGTGAAGAATACATCTCGTTATAATTTGAGAAGGAAATTTGCCGAGTTCAACGTTGGTGACATAGTCATGAAGCGTGCTTACTTTTTAAGCGACAAAGATAACTGTTTTTCAAAGAAATTGGCTCCGAAGTTTATAAAAGCTAAAATAGTAACTAAAAAGTCACCGCTGGTATATGTATTGCAGGATATGACTGGAAAAGATCTAGGCACCTGGCACATTAAGGACTTGAAATTGGTTGGTGTCAATAAGTAGTTTTTTTTTACTCTTTACATTTTTGATTTGTTTTATTATGTACAACAATAACTTTTCATCTCACGTCGCGCCCTTAACTAACTTAATGGATATAAGTATTTGCCAAGTTTCTAGTTCATAAAACTAGATGTCTTCAGGATTGCTTGTAGGAGTCGGTATTATTTTTATTATGGTACCTACTTTGTTTTTAATTGTTAGAAGAATGAAGATAGATGTATGATAGAAGTATGAAAGATGATTTATGTAAAGGGTTAAGCAAATACATTTACTTTTTTCCAAAACGGATTTTATTTCTTTATAACCAATAAAATCCTTCACTGCGCGCGGGGGTATTGTAACGTTGTTACATATTTTTTAATTGAAGAAATTACAAATTAACTACCTAAAATTAAATTCTAAATATTATTAACTAACATACCTATTATTTATAAACACAAAATTCATTAGACATCGATCAATGCTTGCACTGCGCTCAGCGGCGTCCGCGCGTTCAAGGTCAACGGGCCGTTTGTTGAGTTTCCTCTCCCCTCGACCCGCACCGCGGCAGTTGCGGCCGGCTGTTGCATTCGCTTCGTCACTCCGAATTTGATCTTTGAGGCAGACCCGCGTTCGTCTTTTGCTCTCGACAACATTGCGGACATCGCGTAGTGTCTAATCATATTTTACACCTTTATTTATCGGTGCTACAGTAATTATTTTTTACAGTCAGTGCATAAACCCACGTATTGGTAAGTGTTGAACAAGTATTTCTTCAATTAGCGTCCGATTTGAATGTAGAAAATTTGAATTTTTAAAATTAACGTAACCGTCAATTTGAATTTTGATCGTTGTAATTATGCTTTTGCAACTTGTATTAGTTATTTTTATTGTTGTTCAGCTCATTAAGCTGTGTATTAACTTAATTTAATTATCATTTATTCCTCCAATTGTAACTCCGATCTGATTGTGGCAAAACACATCACTCATACGGCCCGGGTACTTTCTACTCCAGTTCCTGCATTAGCCACAATCAGAGGAGACAACGGAGTTTGGTTTCCTAATGCGACCTAATTACAGGGTCCATCGTGTGGCGTACACCATACCCCATCGTTTGACGTCCACCATCGATCGCGCCTGCTGCCGTCATAAGGGCGACGACTTCCACATTTTGGGACATCACTGTCGACCCTACGACCTCCGCAGCGTGAACATCACCCCACACGAACCCCTTCTTCTCTGGGCCCGGACCTCACTTCGGCGGAACCAGGAGAGTACCAACCCTGGCCGGGAAAGCATAAAAAAACGTTCACTTGTAATTTTTTTAAGTACCGAACACTGGCATAAAAAACCGTTTGTAATTTTGTACCGGGCACTTCGAACCACGCCCAAATAAATTTTGTTGTTTGCACCAAGGGTCTAGTTAGTTTCATTTAAGCACCCTTGGATCGTAACAAGTTTAAAAATAAACAAGAGACTACTACTAAAAAATCTTTTCTAACTACAGATAAACAAACGGTCCACAAAGGCGGACCGTGCACCATTTGCAACAAGGACCACAGAATCTACGACTGCGTCAACTTCAGGCGCATGTCTGTCGACGAGAGGTGGGCTCAGGTTTCCCGCCTCCAGCTGTGCCACATCTGCCTGCGGCCGGATCACGAGTCGCGCCGCTGCAAGCTAGGTGGCTGTCGTGTGTGTAAGGGACGTCACAACACATACTTACACAAACACGCAAACACTACACGAACACATTCTAACCCCTCACCTGGTAGCGCTAGCATGGATCAGGGCACTTCTTCTCCGACTCACAGTCAGATACTACCCCCTACTTCCGCCGCTACTATGGCATCCGCTGAACCCAATGCAGAGGCATCCCGTACCTCCATTGCTAACTCTTCTCTGTCCAGCAGTGAAGTTATATTATCCACAGCTCTAATTGAAATCATAAATCCTTGCAACAATAGGATAGAAACAGTAAAAGCTCTTCTTGACTGCGGCAGCCAGTCTTCTTATATGAGTGAAAGTTTGCAACGACGTCTAAAACTGCCCAGTCAACCCATAGTTGCCACAACCATTGTAGGCATCGGCAATACGCCACTAAAGTGTACTCCCGACCGGTGTACAGCTCAAATCAAATCTAAACTTAATGATTTCAAGCTTAAAGTAGACTTTTTAGTATTAAAGGAAATCACCGATAACTTACCAAAGAAATACTTTGATATTAATCAATTAAATATACATACTTCTATTAAATTAGCTGACCCTACCTTCAATATTCCCTCACAGATAGACGTATTACTAGGTGCTGACATTTTTTGGAATATTTTAGGCAATCAACGTAAACCTCTAACCGGTAACAAGCGAGCTTTCCTAGTTTCATCCAAACTCGGATGGTTAGTTACCGGCTCTATAATGAGCAACCCTACCCCTAGGCCAGTTACTCATACTAATCTCTCTCTAACCGATCTCTCTACCCAAATGACAAAATTTTGGGAAACTGAAGAACTTCCACCAGAAGTTAACACCTCTGGTGCCTCACCCTCACGAGATCCAATCGAACTTCACTTTGTCGAACATACTTACCGTCAAGATGACGGACGCTTTGTAGTAAAGCTACCTCTTACTGATTCTCCAGATTGTTTAGGTAACTCTTACCGTATGGCCAGAAAACGGCTCATCAACCTTGAAAAACGATTTAATAAACAACCTGAGCTCAAACGAATGTACACAGATTTCATCAATGAGTACGAGAGTCAAGGCCATCTGTCTGAAGCCCACTCTCTCTCTAAACCCTACTTCCTACCTCATCATGCCGTCCTTAAAGAGGATAGCGAGTCCACAAAATTACGCGTAGTTTTTGACGCATCTTGTCCAACCTCATCAGGTTACTCTATTAATGACATACAAATGGTAGGCCCCAATATTCAAGACTCATTGTTTAATATTTTACTCAGGTTCCGCCATTACAAATACGTTTTGTCAGGGGATATTGAAAAACAGTTTAGACAAATTCTTATTAACGAATCAGATAGAAATTTACAAGTTATATTGTGGCGTGAAGATGAAAGTCTTCCCATACGATCTCTAAAATTAAATACACTAACATACGGCTTTGCTAGTGCGAGCTTTTTAGCCGCCAGATGTTTGTGGCAACTAGGGCAAGACTGTAATGACCATCAAGTTCAAACTATTTTACAATCCGACATGTACTGTGACGATTTGCTGACCGGAGCTGATAGTGAATCTGCCCTACTTCACTTACAATCGGCGGTATCAAAAGCACTGGCCGCCGGTGGCTTCAATTTACGCAAGTACAGATCTAATTCAAACGAGCTCCTGCAATCAGACAGTATAAATCTTACAGACAATCTTGCTTTAAGTCAATCTTGTAAGACTCTTGGTTTAGGATGGAATCCAAACCAAGACTCATTGCACTTTACCTTCACCGATATTAACAGTGAAACAGTCACTAAAAGAAAAATTTTATCAATCACATTTGGTATATTTGACCCTTTGGGCTTGTTGTGTTTGTGCACAATAAAACCAAAAATCCTCATGCAAAGGCTTTGGGCAGCCAAGGTGGGATGGGACGACCCTGTACCACCAGATATTCAACGTTCATGGTTACGCTTTTTCAATAATTTACACCACATCAAGAAACTATCGATTCCCAGATACAACTTTAGAACTTCACTGTTTCTGTGATGCTTCCCAGGCAGCATTTGCTGTCTGCATTTATGTAAAATCAACTTCTAGCTCTGGTGAGCAATCTGTCAATCTACTATGTGCTAAGGATAGAGTAGCCCCAATGCACCCCAGTAGTACGCCCCGCTTGGAGCTTTCGGGGGCCCTGCTCGCGGCTAAAGCTTACGCAGCTGTCATAAAAGCTCTGAGAAAGCCAGTCTCACGAACCATATTCTGGACTGACTCCACAGTTGTCTTAGCTTGGCTAAAAACTAATATCCCCAAACTAAACTTGTACGTGGCCAACAGGGTCGCGACTATAAATGAACTAACAGTAAACTGTATCTGGCGTTACGTACCAACTACTAATAACCCAGCTGACTTGGCTTCGCGAGGCGTAGACCCCCAGCACATATCTAGTGCCTCATTATGGTGGCATGGACCTAATTTTTTGCTTCTGGACGAATCAAGGTGGCCTTCCCTCCAATGTGATACACACGAAAGCTTACCAGAAACCAAACTTAACTTGACTACCATGCTCACCACTTCAAAACACAATCTACTCGACTTAGATTTTACAAGATTTTCTAAGTTCAAAAACCTACAGTACACTGCTGCATTCATACTTAGATTCATAAATAATTGCAAACCCAATCATACGAAACTATTAAACACATTTAGTGCAACCGAACTACACAACGCTTTCACTTTATTAGTCAAACTTTCACAACACGAAACATTCAATGATGTACTCACGACTCTACAAAATAAAAAACATATAAATCCAAAATCAGCGCTCTCTTCTCTGACACCCTTTATAGACTCTCAGGGCATCCTGAGAGTAGGGGGGAGGCTCGATGCTTCCGAATATTGCTACGATAAAAAGCATCCCATGCTACTCGACTCTAAACACCCACTCACTATATTACTTTTTGAACGTGAACACTTACGTCTCTTACACGCAGGACCGCAACTTCTCTTATCTTCCATAAGGCAGACAGTGTGGCCGGTTGGAGGACGAAACCTAGCGCGCTCCACGGTCCGCCATTGTGTCACGTGCAAACGCACAAAGGGTGAAACTATGAAAAACATCATGGGTAATTTACCGTCGCAACGCCTAAACGCCGACTTTCCTTTCACATCCTCCACTGTTGATCTCGGAGGCCCATATTTAATAACAGACAGGCGTGGGCGCGGCTGTAAAATAACGAAATGTTATCTATGTCTTTTTATATGTTTAAGGTACAAGTGTGTTCACTTAGAGGCAGTAAGCGAACTCTCTAAGGACGCCTTCATTCTGGCGCTACGTAGGTTTATCGCCAGACGCGGTAAACCTACTGAATTGTTTTGTGACAACGGTCGTAACTTTGTCGCAGCTGCAAAGGAAATTAGTCAATTTGTAAATCATAATGCTAACGCCATTAGTGAGTTTGCAGCTGAGCAAGCAATTAATTTTAAATTCTCACCGGCTTACGCCCCTAACTTCAACGGCTACGTAGAGGCAGGCATAAAATCTGCAAAATATCATCTCAAACGCATCTTATGGAACACACATCTCACATTTGAGGAACTGTCCTCACTGTTTAGTCAGATTGAAGCGATTCTAAATAGCAGACCACTCTGCCCTCTCTCTCCCTCACCCAATGATTTTTCCCCGCTCACACCAGGGCACTTTCTCGTTGGCAGGCCTCTGACGTCGCTACCAGCTCCGCCACTGCACGACTGCAACCCTAACCGTCTGGACCGCTACCGAAGACTGGAACAGATACGGCAACACTTCTGGCGCAGATGGTCAACGGAGTACCTATCCGAATTACAACAGCGTCGCAAGTGGCGGGAGTGCCGCAAGGACCTGTCATTGGGAGAACTCGTGCTCGTCAAGGAGGATGGCCTGAAGCCGTTGCACTGGCTCATGGGACGCGTAATAAAGCTTTTCCCCGGTACCGATGGAGTCCCCCGTGTAGCCAACTTACAAACAGCTAAAGGAACAATCAGACGGGCACTCAACAGAATCTGCCCCTTGCTTTCATCTGAAGATAGTTGAAAGCTGAGCTTTCAACGGGCCGGAGTATGTTCGCGCCGATCTGCGCTCCACGCTCGGGGCGAGAGGCGAGAGGGGAAATGCCACCGCTCGCCGCCCGCGCCCGCCGCCCGCGCCGCCACGCCGTCGCCGCCCGCTCCACGTCTCTTAACACATTGGCCCTCTGACCGCCGTCTGCGAACGACGGGCTTTATTTATCTCACATAACTTTTCCCTTTGCTAATTCTACCATACAAAATGTATTAACCTTTCTCAGTATCAATAAATATTGTTTCTATCGAACTTATGTTTCATTGCGAACAATACATAATACCTTGAGAACCCATTATAATGTTAAAACCGCACGAAGGGCAAATGGTTTAACAGGGACCCTTAACAGGTTAAAGTGAGACCATACATTAATTACAAAAACAATACCCTTGGGTTCATCATAAAATTAAAACCATATAAAGAAGTAGGGATTTAAACTATAAACCCTTAAAAGTAAAGGTGAGGGCATATCTGTTCGTTTCCAGTTAGTCGGACGGATTAAGAGGCCGGTTCCGCATTTGAAATAAGTTTTCAAACGTCACCATATCTCTCAAGTCGGCGGACCGTTAAGAACCGAATACATATGTACTCAAAAAAAAAACTTATGCTAAGATACCTATTACTTATCATCTTAACACAAGACATTCATAGTAAAATAGAATTATTTATACATTCTGGCTCATGAACCAGTTACGCTGAAGCTAAATAAATTTGAAACATGACTGTAGGTACATTTATTGGCTGTTGACCTGCTCCGGGTTGAGTCTGAACATGTCATCAAAACACAATTTTGTACTAGATATGAACGTTAATTACTTCACCGGGTACATACTACAGAAACACTGCCGCGATGATAATAAAAGAAAGCTGAGGAATACCTTGGTTAGTTTTATAAATCCATGGCAATGGTACGGTTTAACCTGTGCTCGTCGCGCTGATTTTAATGAGACATCATAGCATGGAATTCTCGCCAAGCCGCTGCACAGACGACGTTACATCGAAACAAACTCAAACCATAACCTTGGAAGTATTCCCTGGACTAAACCTGGAACCACTTATATCTTGAAATTTTGAGGTAAACCTGGAAGTACTTATATCTTGAAATTTTGAGGTAAAACTGTGGAAGCGTTTCCTGGACCAAACCGGGGAGCCCTGTAATAAAAAATCAAAGTCACCAAATTGTCCAACATTGAATATGAGGTTTTCCTTACAACTAACATTATAACAAGGTTGAGAAACTTACCAAATTTGGGCTTTAATTATCACAGGTTATCTCATGAAAGACATGATGAAATATAAATTGATGAGCTGGAGCCCTGAGAACAATACGACACGAGGTTACAATCTGGATACCACTGGTAAAAACGGACAAATAATTAGATTCGTATTATTATAACACTCACCACTTAAGGGGATGCTCAACGCATCATTAAATTAATAGCGAAACCACTAAAAATCACCTAAAGCCGTGGCTCACATATTATTAAATTCCTGCATCTACACGACACAGGCGAAATACCAACAATGAGACAAAGACTTCCGTCCGTCCATCGAACTACGTCGGTCATTGTTGAAACGACTCGAAAAGTCTAGAATGCCATCGACAACAACCTACCCCCCCAGACCAAAATACATTCTATGAACATACTTACCTTTTGTCTGAATATTAATATTAAAACTCTTAACTAGCATGCGAGACATGGGTATTTACTTTATTTAATTAAAATAACAAATAGGATTTATTTGATTTTATCACCAAAGTGTAAATTAATTGGTCCGAAACGTTCAATTAGCTGGAATCGGAACGCCAAACGTCACATCTGACAGTTGTCACTTGTCAATGGAAAAGACAGCTGTGAGATATGTAAACAAGAAAGTTTATTTGTTTTAATTGTTAAAAATTGTGCTAAAACTCTTTATGAATGAGGTTTTAAAGTGAATTCAAGTGAATGCCCGAATGCCGAAGTGTGTGGTACAATCACCGACATTCGTTAAACCACTGGAAATTGACCCAAACAAAGGTAGAAATTTTCATGCAATAAACTAACACTAAACACATCAAAAGCTATGTGAAAACACTATGTGTGTTTTGTAAAACCTATCTAAACTCGTACCTACATCTAATACCTAATGTTCCTTGTCTAACCTACAAGACTATAACGAGAATTTCGCTATAAAAAGTACTTTAAAATCAAGTGCTTGCTAACGTAAGGATAGAAAAAAAAACAGTGTTACAGAGTAACCTGGAAATAATGTTGCCGGACCTGGGAGTTCTGTTGAGTAACTTGACCGTTCTGTCATCTGAGCTGGGAGTTCAATTGAGTAACCTGGAAATAATGTTGCCGGTCCTGGGAGTTCTGTTGAGTAACTTGACCGTTCTGTCAACGGAGCTGGGAGTTCAATTGAGTTACCTGGAAATTATGTTGCCGGACCTGGGAGTTCTGTTGAGTAACTTGACCGTTCTGTCAACTGAGCTGGGAGTTCAATTGAGTAAACTGGAAATAATGTTGCCGGACCTGGGAGTTCTGTTGAGTAACTTGACCGTTCTGTCAACTGAGCTGGGAGTTCAATTGAGTAACCTGGAAATAATGTTGCCGGTCCTGGGAGTTCTGTTGAGTAACTTGATAGTTCTGTCAACGGAGCTGGGAGTTTAATTGACTTACCTGGAGCTAGGAGCTGGGACAAATTATGTTGCCGGACCTGGGAGTTCTATTGAAGTTCTGTTAAGTCACTTGGAAATTTTGTTGACAGCCCTGGGAGTTCAAATGTGTAACCTGGAAATTATGTTGCCGGAACTGGAAGCTCTGTAAAGAAACTTGGAAATTTTGTTGACAGCCCTGGGAGTTTAATCGAGTAACCTGGAAATAATGTTGCCAGACCTGGGAGTTCTGTTTAGTAACTTGACAGTTCTGTCAACTGAGCTGCGAGTTCTATTGAGTTACCTGAAAATTATGTTGCCCGACCTGGGAGTTCTGTTGAGTAACTTGACAGTTATGTCAACTGAGCTGGGAGTTCAATTGAGTTACCTGGAAATGATGTTGCTGGACCTAGGAGTTCTGTTAAGTAACTTGACAGTTCTGTCAACTGAGCTGGGAGTTCAATTGAGTTACCTGGAAATGATGTTGCTGGACCTAGGAGTTGTGTTGAGTAACTTGACCGTTCTGTCAACTGAGCTGGGAATTCAATTAAGTTACCTGGAATTATGTTGCCAGACCTGGGAGTTCTGTTGAGTAACTTGACAGTTCTGTCAACTGAGCTGGGAGTTCAATTGAGTTACCTGGAAATGATGTTGCCGGACCTGGGAGTTCTGTTGAGTTACTTGACAGTTCTGTCAACTGAGCTGGGAGTTCAATTGAGTTACCTGGAAATTATGTTGCCGGACCTGGGAGTTCTGTTGAGTTACTTGACAGTTCTGTCAACTGAGCTGGGAGTTCAATTGAGTAACCTGGAAATAATGTTGCCGGACCTGGGAGTTCTGTTAAAGAAATTGGAAATTTTGTTGACAGCCCTGGGAGTTCAATTGAGTAACCTGGAAATTATGTTGCCGAACTGGGAGTTCTGTTGAGTAACCTGGAAATAATATTGCCGGACCTGGGAGTTCTGTTGAGTTACTTAACAGTTCTGTCAACTAAGCTGGGAGTTCTATTAAGTAACCTGGAAATTATGTTGCCAGACCTAGGAGTTCAAATAAAGAAATTGGATATTTTGTTGACAGCCCTGGGAGTTCAATTGAGTAACCTGGAAATTATGTTGCCGGACCTGGGAGTTCTGTTGAGCAACTTGACAGTTCTGTCAACTGAGCTTGGAGTTCAATTGAGTTACCTGGAATTATGTTGCCAGACCTGGGAGTTCTGTTGAGTAACTTGACAGTTCTGTCAACTGAGCTGGGAGTTCAATTGAGTTACCTGGAAATTATGTTGCCGGACCTGGGAGTTCTGTTGAGTAACTTGACTGTTCTGTCAACTGAGCTGGGAGTTCTATTGAGTAACCTGGAAATAATGTTGCCGGACCTGGGAGTTCTGTTGAGTTACTTAACAGTTCTGTCAACTAAGCTGGGAGTTCTATTAAGTAACCTGGAAATTATGTTGCCAGACCTAGGAGTTCAAATAAAGAAATTGGATATTTTGTTGACAGCCCTGGGAGTTCAATTGAGTAACCTGGAAATTATGTTGCCAGAACTGGGAGTTCTGTTGAGTAACCTGGAAATAATATTGCCGGACCTGGGAGTTCTGTTGAGTTACTTAACAGTTCTGTCAACTAAGCTGGGAGTTCTATTAAGTAACCTGGAAATTATGTTGCCAGACCTAGGAGTTCAAATAAAGAAATTGGATATTTTGTTGACAGCCCTGGGAGTTCATTTGAGTAACCTGGAAATTATGTTGCCGGACCTGGGAGTTCTGTTGAGTAACTTGACAGTTCTGTCAACTGAGCTGGGAGTTCAATTGAGTTACCTGGAATTATGTTGCCGGAACTGGAAGCTCTGTAAAGAAACTTGGAAATTTTGTTGACAGCCCTGGGAGTTTAATCGAGTAAACTGGAAATAATGTTGCCAGACCTGGGAGTTCTGTTTAGTAACTTGACAGTTCTGTCAACTGAGCTGGGAGTTCTATTGAGTTACCTGAAAATTATGTTGCCCGACCTGGGAGTTCTATTGAGTAACTTGACAGTTCTGTCAACTGAGCTGGGAGTTCAATTGAGTTACCTGGAAATGATGTTGCTGGACCTAGGAGTTCTGTTGAGTAACTTGACAGTTCTGTCAACTGAGCTAAGAGTTCAATTGAGTTACCTGGAAATGATGTTGCTGGACCTAGGAGTTCTGTTGAGTAACTTGACCGTTCTGTCAACTGAGCTGGGAATTCAATTAAGTTACCTGGAAATTATGTTGCCAGACCTAGGAGTTCAAATAAAGAAATTGGATATTTTGTTGACAGCCCTGGGAGTTCAATTGAGTAACCTGGAAATTATGTTGCCGGACCTGGGAGTTCTGTTGAGTAACTTGACCGTTCTGTCAACTGAGCTGGGAGTTCAATTGAGTAACCTGGAAATAATGTTGCCGGACCTGGGAGTTCTGTTGAGTAACTTGATAGTTCTGTCAACGGAGCTGGGAGTTTATTACTCAACAGAACTCCCAGGTCCGGCAACATAATTTCCAGGTTACTCAATTGAACTCCCAGGGCTGTTAACAAAATATCCAATTTCTTTATTTGAACTCCTAGGTCTGGCAACATAATTTCCAGGTTACTTAATAGAACTCCCAGCTTAGTTGACAGAACTGTTAAGTAACTCAACAGAACTCCCAGGTCCGGCAATATTATTTCCAGGTTACTCAACAGAACTCCCAGTTCTGGCAACATAATTTCCAGGTTACTCAATTGAACTCCCAGGGCTGTCAACAAAATTTCCAATTTCTTTAACAGAACTCCCAGGTCCGGCAACATTATTTCCAGGTTACTCAATTGAACTTCCAGCTCCTTTGACAGAACTGTCAAGTTACTCAACAGAACTCCTAGGTCCAGCAACATCAATTCCAGGTAACTCAATTGAACTCCCAGCTCAGTTGACAGAACTGTCAAGTTACTCAACAGAACTCCTAGGTCCAGCAACATCATTTCCAGGTAACTCAATTGAACTCCCAGCTCAGTTGACAGATATGTCAAGTTACTCAACAGAACTCTCAGGTCTGGCAACATAATTCCAGGTAACTTAATTGAATTCCCAGCTCAGTTGACAGAACGGTCAAGTTACTCAACAGAACTCCTAGGTCCAGCAACATCATTTCCAGGTAACTCAATTGAACTCTTAGCTCAGTTGACAGAACTGTCAAGTTACTCAACAGAACTCCTAGGTCCAGCAACATCATTTCCAGGTAACTCAATTGAACTCCCAGCTCAGTTGACAGAACTGTCAAGTTACTCAACAGAACTCCCAGGTCTGGCAACATTATTTCCAGTTTACTCGATTAAACTCCCAGGGCTGTCAACAAAATTTCCAAGTTTCTTTACAGAGCTTTCAGTTCCGGCAACATAATTTCCAGGTTACACATTTGAACTCCCAGGGCTGTCAACAAAATTTCCAAGTGACTTAACAGAACTTCAATAGAACTCTCAGGTCCGGCAACATAATTTGTCCCAGCTCCCAGCTCCAGGTAAGTCAATTAAACTCCCAGCTCCGTTGACAGAACTATCAAGTTACTCAACAGAACTCCCAGGACCGGCAACATTATTTCCAGGTTACTCAATTGAACTCCCAGCTCAGTTGATAGAACGGTCAAGTTACTCAACAGAACTCCCAGGTCCGGCAACATTATTTCCAGGTTACTCAATTGAACTCCCAGCTCAGTTGACAGAACGGTCAAGTTACTCAACAGAACTCCCAGGTCCGGCAACATAATTTCCAGGTAACTCAATTGAACTCCCAGCTCAGTTGACAGAACTGTCAAGTTACTCAACAGAACTCCCAGGTCTGGCAACATAATTCCAGGTAACTCAATTGAACTCCCAGCTCAGTTGACAGAACTGTCAAGTTACTCAACAGAACTCCCAGGTCCGGCAACATAATTTCCAGGTTACTCAATTGAACTCCCAGGGCTGTCAACAAAATATCCAATTTCTTTATTTGAACTCCTAGGTCTGGCAACATAATTTCCAGGTTACTTAATAGAACTCCCAGCTTAGTTGACAGAACTGTTAAGTAACTCAATAGAACTCCCAGGTCCGGCAATATTATTTCCAGGTTACTCAACAGAACTCCCAGTTCTGGCAACATAATTTCCAGGTTACTCAATTGAACTCCCAGGGCTGTCAACAAAATTTCCAATTTCTTTAACAGAACTCCCAGGTCCGGCAACATTATTTCCAGGTTACTCAATTGAACTCCTAGCTCAGTTGACAGAACTGTCAAGTTACTCAACAGAACTCCCAGGTCCGGCAACATAATTCAAGGTAACTCAATTGAACTCCCAGCTCAGTTGACAGAACGGTCAAGTTACTCAATAGAACTCCCAGGTCCGGCAACATAATTTCCAGGTAACTCAATAGAACTCCCAGCTCAGTTGACAGAACTGTCAAGTAACTCAACAGAACTCCCAGGTCCGGTTGAGTAACCTGGAAATAATATTGCCGGACCTGGGAGTTCTGTAAAGTTACCTGGAAATAATGTTGCCGGACCTGGGAGTTCTGTTGAGTAACTTGACAGTTCTGTCAACTGAGCTGGGAGTTGAATTGAGTGACCTGGAAATGATGTTGCTGGACCTAGGAGTTCTGTTGAGTAACTTGACAGTTCTATCAACTGAGCTGGGAGTTCAAATGAGTAACCTGGAAATAATGTTGCCTGACCTGGGAGTTCTGTTGAGTAACTTGACCGTTCTGTCAACTGAGCTGGGAGTTCAATTGAGTAACCTGGAAATAATGTTGCCGGACCTGGGAGTTCTGTTGAGTAACTTGACAGTTCTATCAACTGAGCTGGGAGTTCAAATGAGTAACCTGGAAATAATGTTGCCGGACCTGGGAGTTCTGTTGAGTTACTTGACAGTTCTGTCAACTGAGCTGGGAGTTCTATTGAGTTACCTGGAAATTATGTTGCCGGACCTGGGAGTTCTATTGAGTAACTTGACCGTTCTGTCAACTGAGCTGGGAGTTCAATTGAGTTACCTTGAATTATGTTGCCGGACCTGGGAGTTCTGTTGAGTAACTTGACAGTTCTGTCAACTGAGCTGGGAGTTCAATTGAGTAACCTGGAAATAATGTTGCCGGACCTGGGAGTTCTGTTAAAGAAATTGGAAATTTTGTTGACAGCCCTGGGAGTTCAATTGAGTAACCTGGAAATTATGTTGCCAGAACTGGGAGTTCTGTTAAGTAACCTGGAAATAATATTGCCGGACCTGGGAGTTCTGTTGAGTTACTTAACAGTTCTGTCAACTAAGCTGGGAGTTCTATTAAGTAACCTGGAAATTATGTTGCCAGACCTAGGAGTTCAAATAAAGAAATTGGATATTTTGTTGACAGCCCTGGGAGTTCAATTGAGTAACCTGGAAATTATGTTGCCGGACCTGGGAGTTCTGTTGAGTAACTTGACAGTTTTGTCAACTGAGCTGGGAGTTCAATTGAGTTACCTGGAATTATGTTGCCAGACCTGGGAGTTCTGTTGAGTAACTTGACAGTTCTGTCAACTGAGCTGGGAGTTCAATTGAGTTACCTGGAAATTTTGTTGCCGGACCTGGGAGTTCTGTTGAGTAACTTGACCGTTCTGTCAACTGAGCTGGGAGTTCAATTGAGTAACCTGGAAATAATGTTGCCGGACCTGGGAGTTCTGTTGAGTTACTTAACAGTTCTGTCAACTAAGCTGGGAGTTCTATTAAGTAACCTGGAAATTATGTTGCCAGACCTAGGAGTTCAAATAAAGAAATTGGATATTTTGTTGACAGCCCTGGGAGTTCATTTGAGTAACCTGGAAATTATGTTGCCGGACCTGGGAGTTCTGTTGAGTAACTTGACAGTTCTGTCAACTGAGCTGGGAGTTCAATTGAGTTACCTGGAATTATGTTGCCAGACCTGGGAGTTCTGTTGAGTAACTTGACAGTTCTGTCAACTGAGCTGGGAGTTTAATTGAGTTACCTGGAAATTATGTTGCCGGACCTGGGAGTTCTGTTGAGTAACTTGACCGTTCTGTCAACTGAGCTGGGAGTTCAATTGAGTAACCTGGAAATAATGTTGCCGGACCTGGGAGTTCTTTTGAGTAACTTGACCGTTCTGTCAACTGAGCTGGGAGTTCAATTGAGTAACCTGGAAATAATGTTGCCGGTCCTGGGAGTTCTGTTGAGTAACTTGATAGTTCTGTCAACGGAGCTGGGAGTTCAATTGAGTTACCTGGAAATTATGTTGCCGGACCTGGGAGTTCTGTTGAGTAACTTGACCGTTCTGTCAACTGAGCTGGGAGTTCAATTGAGTAACCTGGAAATAATGTTGCCGGAGCTAGGAGTTCTGTTGAGTAACTTGACCGTTCTGTCAACTGAGCTGGGAGTTCAATTGAGTAACCTGGAAATAATGTTGCCGGTCCTGGGAGTTCTGTTGAGTAACTTGATAGTTCTGTCAACGGAGCTGGGAGTTTAATTGACTTACCTGGAGCTGGGAGCTGGGACAAATTATGTTGCCGGACCTGAGAGTTCTATTGAAGTTCTGTTAAGTCACTTGGAAATTTTGTTGACAGCCCTGGGAGTTCAAATGTGTAACCTGGAAATTATGTTGCCGGAACTGGAAGCTCTGTAAAGAAACTTGGAAATTTTGTTGACAGTCCTGGGAGTTTAATCGAGTAACCTGGAAATAATGTTGCCAGACCTGGGAGTTCTGTTTAGTAACTTGACAGTTCTGTCAACTGAGCTGGGAGTTCTATTGAGTTACCTGAAAATTATGTTGCCCGACCTGGGAGTTCTGTTGAGTAACTTGGCAGTTCTGTCAACTAAGCTGGGAGTTCAATTGAGTTACCTGGAAATGATGTTGCTGGACCTAGGAGTTCTGTTGAGTAACTTGACAGTTCTGTCAACTGAGCTGGGAGTTCAATTGAGTTACCTGGAAATAATATTGCCGGACCTGGGAGTTCTGTTGAGTTACTTAACAGTTCTGTCAACTAAGCTGGGAGTTCTATTAAGTAACCTGGAAATTATGTTGCCAGACCTAGGAGTTCAAATAAAGAAATTGGATATTTTGTTAACAGCCCTGGGAGTTCAATTGAGTAACCTGGAAATTATGTTGCCGGACCTGGGAGTTCTGTTGAGTAATAAACTCCCAGCTCCGTTGACAGTTTCTAACAGTATGCAATACATAGGAAAGATTCTTCCGAAATGTATGTAAAATTTCGATCTAAATAATCCAATTCCGCGCTGCCGGGCGCTGGCGTACGGGCCGTTCGCTGCCAAGATGGCCGCGCGTAGCCGAGTTTAGTTCAGGGTTGTCGCACACATTAAATAAAACATGGTAGGTACTTAATTTTTTTTTATTATATTTTTAATTTTATAGTCACATTTTTTTTTAATAGTTCTCCTCTTTCTCGTCCCCTGCCTCACTCTCCTCGATTTTCACTGTACACAGCATAAAATATAAAATGGATGTGGACTAAAAAATTATAACTAGACACCCAACACCAATCACAATAACCAACACCAAAACCAAAAAAACATTCACTAGGTAATGTATAAAAACAACATAAACACAACCTAATATGAAAATAATAAGCGTGTGAGGCAGCCCTGCCAAAATGCTAGTTTGTTTCAAGGTCCCACAGGACCTTGTTGCCTTGACCGTGGATAATGGCGTAATAAAAACTCACTATATTGCGTTGCATCAATCATCCTGTGTAAACAGATGAATGTTATATTTTGAAACCACTTTGAAACTGTTCACTAATAGTATTATTATCTTATTTCGGATAATTCTTTGATTAACCAATCTAAATTATAACATAATGTTGTTGTAAACAGAAACAATACATCAAGAAATTTACCGGGCTACGGTTTTGTTATGATTTTTAACACTAGACATTAAATTTGTGACGAGATATTTATATGATCGAATAAATCACGATATGACGATTCTTTTAATATATGACATCAAACAGAAATATAAATTAACAAAATACTTACGGCATATCAAATTAGAGCACTTCACACAGAAAAAACAAGTATGGCGTCAACTGACGTGAAACTCTTCAAAATTATTTTTTTCAACCAATCACAGGCCTTTTCTACTTTTTTTTGCGATATTAGTGTTGCCAAAATCATAATCTAAATCAGCCCAAGAGGTTTTGGTGTGGCCGCCTAAAAAAAACCTACCAAATTGGTAGAAATCGAACAGCGATCGACCCGGTCCTACAGCACCGCGCGACAAAGGACCGTCTTTTGCTTGCGGTACTACAGTACCGCGAAGCAATCGAGTGGCTAAGCTGGGAGTTCTATTAAGTAACCTGGAAATTATGTTGCCAGACCTAGGAGTTCAAATAAAGAAATTGGATATTTTGTTGACAGCCCTGGGAGTTCAATTGAGTAACCTGGAAATTATGTTGCCAGAACTGGGAGTTCTGTTGAGTAACCTGGAAATAATATTGCCGGACCTGGGAGTTCTGTTGAGTTACTTAACAGTTCTGTCAACTAAGCTGGGAGTTCTATTAAGTAACCTGGATATTATGTTGCCAGACCTAGGAGTTCAAATATAGAAATTGGATATTTTGTTGACAGCCCTGGGAGTTCATTTGAGTAACCTGGAAATTATGTTGCCGGACCTGGGAGTTCTGTTGAGTAACTTGACAGTTCTGTCAACTGAGCTGGGAGTTCAATTGAGTTACCTGGAAATTATGTTGCCGGACCTGGGAGTTCTGTTGAGTAACTTGACCGTTCTGTCAACTGAGCTGGGAGTTCAATTGAGTAACCTGGAAATAATGTTGCCGGACCTGGGAGTTCTGTTGAGTAACTTGACCGTTCTGTCAACTGAGCTGGGAGTTCAATTGAGTAACCTGGAAATAATGTTGCCGGTCCTGGGAGTTCTGTTGAGTAACTTGATAGTTCTGTCAACGGAGATGGGAGTTCAATTGAGTTACCTGGAAATTATGTTGCCGGACCTGGGAGTTCTGTTGAGTAACTTGACCGTTCTGTCAACTGAGCTGGGAGTTCAATTGAGTAACCTGGAAATAATGTTGCCGGAGCTGGGAGTTCTGTTGAGTAACTTAACCGTTCTGTCAACTGAGCTGGGAGTTCAATTGAGTAACCTGGAAATAATGTTGCCGGTCCTGGGAGTTCTGTTGAGTAACTTGATAGTTCTGTCAACGGAGCTGGGAGTTCTGTTGAGTAACTTGACCGTTCTGTCAACTGAGCTGGGAGTTCAATTCAGTAACCTGGAAATAATGTTGCCGGTCCTGGGAGTTCTGTTGAGTAACTTGATAGTTCTGTCAACGGAGCTGGGAGTTCTGTTGAGTAACTTGACCGTTCTGTCAACTGAGCTGGGAGTTCAATTGAGTAACCTGGAAATAATGTTGCCGGTCCTGGGAGTTCTGTTGAGTAACTTGATAGTTCTGTCAACGGAGCTGGGAGTTTAATTGACTTACCTGGAGCTGGGAGCTGGGACAAATTATGTTGCCGGACCTGAGAGTTCTATTGAAGTTCTGTTAAGTCACTTGGAAATTTTGTTGACAGCCCTGGGAGTTCAAATGTGTAACCTGGAAATTATGTTGCCGGAACTGGAAGCTCTGTAAAGAAACTTGGAAATTTTGTTGACAGCCCTGGGAGTTTAATCGAGTAACCTGGAAATAATGTTGCCAGACCTGGGAGTTCTGTTTAGTAACTTGACAGTTCTGTCAACTGAGCTGGGAGTTCTATTGAGTTACCTGAAAATTATGTTGCCCGACCTGGGAGTTCTGTTGAGTAACTTGACAGTTCTGTCAACTGAGCTGGGAGTTCAATTGAGTTACCTGGAAATGATGTTGCTGGACCTAGGAGTTCTGTTGAGTAACTTGACAGTTCTGTCAACTGAGCTGGGAGTTATATTGAGTTACCTGGAAATGATGTTGCTGGACCTAGGAGTTCTGTTGAGTAACTTGACCGTTCTGTCAACTGAGCTGGGAATTCAATTAAGTTACCTGGAATTATGTTGCCAGACCTGGGAGTTCTGTTGAGTAACTTGACAGTTCTGTCAACTGAGCTGGGAGTTCAATTGAGTTACCTGGAAATGATGTTGCCGGACCTGGGAGTTCTGTTGAGTTACTTGACAGTTCTGTCAACTGAGCTGGGAGTTCAATTGAGTTACCTGGAAATTATGTTGCCGGACCTGGGAGTTCTGTTGAGTAACTTGACCGTTCTGTCAACTGAGCTGGGAGTTCAATTGAGTAACCTGGAAATAATGTTGCCGGACCTGGGAGTTCTGTTGAGTAACTTGACCGTTCTGTCAACTGAGCTGGGAGTTCAATTGAGTAACCTGGAAATAATGTTGCCGGTCCTGGGAGTTCTGTTGAGTAACTTGATAGTTCTGTCAACGGAGCTGGGAGTTCAATTGAGTTACCTGGAAATTATGTTGCCGGACCTGGGAGTTCTGTTGAGTAACTTGACCGTTCTGTCAACTGAGCTGGGAGTTCAATTGAGTAACCTGGAAATAATGTTGCCGGACCTGGGAGTTCTGTTGAGTAACTTGACCGTTCTGTCAACTGAGCTGGGAGTTCAATTGAGTAACCTGGAAATAATGTTGCCGGTCCTGGGAGTTCTGTTGAGTAACTTGACAGTTCTGTCAACTGAGCTGGGAGTTCAATTGAGTTACCTGGAAATGATGTTGCTGGACCTAGGAGTTCTGTTGAGTAACTTGACAGTTCTTTCAACTGAGCTGGGAGTTCAAATGAGAAACCTGGAAATAATGTTGCCGGACCTGGGAGTTCTGTTGAGTTACTTGACAGTTCTGTCAACGGAGCTGGGAGTTCTATTGAGTTTCCTGGAAATTATGTTGCCGGACCTGGGAGTTCTGTTGAGTAACTTGACCGTTCTGTCAACGGAGCTGGGAGTTCAATTGAGTTACCTTGAATTATGTTGCCGGACCTTGGAGTTCTGTTGAGTAACTTGACAGTTCTGTCAACTGAGCTGGGAGTTCAATTGAGTAACCTGGAAATAATGTTGCCGGACCTGGGAGTTCTGTTAAAGAAATTGGAAATTTTGTTGACAGCCCTGGGAGTTCAATTGAGTAACCTGGAAATTATGTTGCCAGAACTGGGAGTTCTGTTGAGTTACCTGGAAATAATATTGCCGGACCTGGGTGAACTCCCAGCTCAGTTGACAGAACTGTCAAGTTACTCAACAGAACTCTCAGGTCTGGCAACATAATTCCAGGTAACTTAATTGAATTCCCAGCTCAGTTGACAGAACGGTCAAGTTACTCAACAGAACTCCTAGGTCCAGCAACATCATTTCCAGGTAACTCAATTGAACTCCCAGCTCAGTTGACAGAACTGTCAAGTTACTCAACAGAACTCCTAGGTCCAGCAACATCATTTCCAGGTAACTCAATTGAACTCCCAGCTCAGTTGACAGAACTGTCAAGTTACTCAACAGAACTTGTTGAGTTACTTAACAGTTCTGTCAACTAAGCTGGGAGTTCTATTAAGTAACCTGGAAATTATGTTGCCAGACCTAGGAGTTCAAATAAAGAAATTGGATATTTTGTTGACAGCCCTGGGAGTTCAATTGAGTAACCTGGAAATTATGTTGCCGGACCTGGGAGTTCTGTTGAGTAACTTGACAGTTCTGTCAACTGAGCTGGGAGTTCAATTGAGTTACCTGGAATTATGTTGCCAGACCTGGGAGTTCTGTTGAGTAACTTGACAGTTCTGTCAACTGAGCTGGGAGTTCAATTGAGTAACCTGGAAATAATGTTGCCGGACCTGGGAGTTCTGTTGAGTAACTTGACAGTTCTGTCAACTGAGCTGGGAGTTCAATTGAGTTACCTGGAAATGATGTTGCTGGACTTAGGAGTTCTGTTGAGTAACTTGACAGTTCTTTCAACTGAGCTGGGAGTTCAAATGAGAAACCTGGAAATAATGTTGCCGGACCTGGGAGTTCTGTTGAGTTACTTGACAGTTCTGTCAACGGAGCTGGGAGTTCTATTGAGTTTCCTGGAAATTATGTTGCCGGACCTGGGAATTCTGTTGAGTAACTTGACCGTTCTGTCAACTGAGCTGGGAGTTCAATTGAGTTACCTTGAATTATGTTGCCGGACCTTGGAGTTCTGTTGAGTAACTTGACAGTTCTGTCAACTGAGCTGGGAGTTCAATTGAGTAACCTGGAAATAATGTTGCCGGACCTGGGAGTTCTGTTAAAGAAATTGGAAATTTTGTTGACAGCCCTGGGAGTTCAATTGAGTAACCTGGAAATTATGTTGCCAGAACTGGGAGTTCTGTTGAGTAACCTGGAAATAATATTGCCGGACCTGGGAGTTCTGTTGAGTTACTTAACAGTTCTGTCAACTAAGCTGGGAGTTCTATTAAGTAACCTGGAAATTATGTTGCCAGACCTAGGAGTTCAAATAAAGAAATTGGATATTTTGTTGACAGCCCTGGGAGTTCAATTGAGTAACCTGGAAATTATGTTGCCGGACCTGGGAGTTCTGTTGAGTAACTTGACAGTTCTGTCAACTGAGCTGGGAGTTCAATTGAGTTACCTGGAATTATGTTGCCGGACCTGGGAGTTCTGTTGAGTAACTTGACCGTTCTGTCAACTAAGCTGGGAGTTCAATTGAGTAACCTGGAAATAATGTTGCCGGAGCTGGGAGTTCTGTTGAGTAACTTGACCGTTCTGTCAACTGAGCTGGGAGTTCAATTGAGTAACCTGGAAATAATGTTGCCGGTCCTGGGAGTTCTGTTGAGTAACTTGATAGTTCTGTCAACGGAGCTGGGAGTTCTGTTGAGTAACTTGACCGTTCTGTCAACTGAGCTGGGAGTTCAATTCAGTAACCTGGAAATAATGTTGCCGGTCCTGGGAGTTCTGTTGAGTAACTTGATAGTTCTGTCAACGGAGCTGGGAGTTCTGTTGAGTAACTTGACCGTTCTGTCAACTGAGCTGGGAGTTCAATTCAGTAACCTGGAAATAATGTTGCCGGTCCTGGGAGTTCTGTTGAGTAACTTGATAGTTCTGTCAACGGAGCTGGGAGTTTAATTGACTTACCTGGAGCTGGGAGCTGGGACAAATTATGTTGCCGGACCTGAGAGATCTATTGAAGTTCTGTTAAGTCACTTGGAAATTTTGTTGACAGCCCTGGGAGTTCAAATGTGTAACCTGGAAATTATGTTGCCGGAACTGGAAGCTCTGTAAAGAAACTTGGAAATTTTGTTGACAGCCCTGGGAGTTTAATCGAGTAACCTGGAAATAATGTTGCCAGACCTGGGAGTTCTGTTTAGTAACTTGACAGTTCTGTCAACTGAGCTGGGAGTTCTATTGAGTTACCTGAAAATTATGTTGCCCGACCTGGGAGTTCTGTTGAGTAACTTGACAGTTCTGTCAACTGAGCTGGGAGTTCAATTGAGTTACCTGGAAATGATGTTGCTGGACCTAGGAGTTCTGTTGAGTAACTTGACAGTTCTGTCAACTGAGCTGGGAGTTCAATTGAGTTACCTGGAAATGATGTTGCTGGACCTAGGAGTTCTGTTGAGTAACTTGACCGTTCTGTCAACTGAGCTGGGAATTCAATTAAGTTACCTGGAATTATGTTGCCAGACCTGAGAGTTCTGTTGAGTAACTTGACAGTTCTGTCAACTGAGCTGGGAGTTCAATTGAGTTACCTGGAAATGATGTTGCTGGACCTAGCAGTTCTGTTGAGTAACTTGACAGTTCTGTCAACTGAGCTGGGAGTTCAATTGAGTTACCTGGAAATGATGTTGCTGGACCTAGGAGTTCTGTTGAGTAACTTGACAGTTCTGTCAAAGGAGCTGGGAGTTCAATTGAGTAACCTGGAAATAATGTTGCCGGACCTGGGAGTTCTGTTAAAGAAATTGGAAATTTTGTTGACAGCCCTGGGAGTTCAATTGAGTAACCTGGAAATTATGTTGCCAGAACTGGGAGTTCTGTTGAGTAACCTGGAAATAATATTGCCGGACCTGGGAGTTCTGTTGAGTTACTTGACAGTTCTGTCAACTGAGCTGGGAGTTCTTTTGAGTAACCTGGAAATAATGTTGCCGGACCTGGGAGTTCTGTTGAGTAACTTGACAGTTCTGTCAACTGAGCTGGGAGTTCAATTGAGTTACCTGGAAATGATGTTGCTGGACCTAGGAGTTCTGTTGAGTAACTTGTCAGTTCTTTCAACTGAGCTGGGAGTTCAAATGAGAAACCTGGAAATAATGTTGCCGGACCTGGGAGTTCTGTTGAGTTACTTAACAGTTCTGTCAACTAAGCTGGGAGTTCTATTAAGTAACCTGGAAATTATGTTGCCAGACCTAGGAGTTCAAATAAAGAAATTGGATATTTTGTTGACAGCCCTGCGAGTTCAATTGAGTAACCTGGAAATTATGTTGCCGGACCTGAAAGTTCTGTTGAGTAACTTGACAGTTCTGTCAACTGAGCTGGGAGTTCAATTGAGTTACCTGGAATTATGTTGCCAGACCTGGGAGTTCTGTTGAGTAACTTGACAGTTCTGTCAACTGAGCTGGGAGTTCAATTGAGTTACCTGGAATTATGTTGCCAGACCTGGGAGTTCTGTTAAGTAACTTGACAGTTCTGTCAACTGAGCTGGGAGTTCAATTGAGTAACCTGGAAATAATGTTGCCGGACCTGGGAGTTCTGTTGAGTAACTTGACAGTTCTGTCAACTGAGCTGGGAGTTCAATTGAGTTACCTGGAAATGATGTTGCTGGACCTAGGAGTTCTGTTGAGTAACTTGACAGTTCTTTCAACTGAGCTGGGAGTTCAAATGAGAAACCTGGAAATAATGTTGCCGGACCTGGGAGTTCTGTTGAGTTTCTTGACAGTTCTGTCAACGGAGCTGGGAGTTCTATTGAGTTTCCTGGAAATTATGTTGCCGGACCTGGGAGTTCTGTTGAGTAACTTGACCGTTCTGTCAACTGAGCTGGGAGTTCAATTGAGTTACCTTGAATTATGTTGCCGGACCTTGGAGTTCTGTTGAGTAACTTGACAGTTCTGTCAACTGAGCTGGGAGTTCAATTGAGTAACCTGGAAATAATGTTGCCGGACCTGGGAGTTCTGTTAAAGAAATTGGAAATTTTGTTGACAGCCCTGGGAGTTCATTTGAGTAACCTGGAAATTATGTTGCCAGAACTGGGAGTTCTTTTGAGTAACCTGGAAATAATTTTGCCGGACCTGGGAGTTCTGTTGAGTTACTTAACAGTTCTGTCAACTAAGCTGGGAGTTCTATTAAGTAACCTGGAAATTATGTTGCCAGACCTAGGAGTTCAAATAAAGAAATTGGATATTTTGTTGACAGCCCTGGGAGTTCAATTGAGTAACCTGGAAATTATGTTGCCGGACCTGGGAGTTCTGTTGAGTAACTTGACAGTTCTGTCAACTGAGCTGGGAGTTCAATTGAGTTACCTGGAATTATGTTGCCAGACCTGGGAGTTCTGTTGAGTAACTTGACAGTTCTGTCAACTGAGCTGGGAGTTCAATTGAGTTACCTGGAAATTATGTTGCCGGACCTGGGAGTTCTGTTGAGTAATTTGACCGTTCTGTCAACTGAGCTGGGAGTTCAATTGAGTAACCTGGAAATAATGTTGCCGGACCTGGGAGTTCTGTTGAGTAACTTGACCGTTCTATCAACTGAGCTGGGAGTTCAATTGAGTAACCTGGAAATAATGTTGCCGGTCCTGGGAGTTCTGTTGAGTAACTTGATAGTTCTGTCAACGGAGCTGGGAGTTTAATTGACTTACCTGGAGCTGGGAGCTGGGACAAATTATGTTGCCGGACCTGAGAGTTCTATTGAAGTTCTGTTAAGTCACTTGGAAATTTTGTTGACAGCCCTGGGAGTTAAAATGTGTAACCTGGAAATTATGTTGCCGGAACTGGAAGCTCTGTAAAGAAACTTGGAAATTTTGTTGACAGCCCTGGGAGTTTAATCGAGTAAACTGGAAATAATGTTGCCAGACCTAGGAGTTCTGTTTAGTAACTTGACAGTTCTGTCAACTGAGCTGGGAGTTCTATTGAGTTACCTGAAAATTATGTTGCCCGACCTGGGAGTTCTGTTGAGTAACTTGACAGTTCTGTCAACTGAGCTGGGAGTTCAATTGAGTTACCTGGAAATGATGTTGCTGGACCTAGGAGTTCTGTTGAGTAACTTGACAGTTCTGTCAACTGAGCTGGGAGTTCAATTGAGTTACCTGGAAATGATGTTGCTGGACCTAGGAGTTCTGTTGAGTAACTTGACCGTTCTGTCAACTGAGCTGGGAATTCAATTAAGTTACCTGGAATTATGTTGCCAGACCTGAGAGTTCTGTTGAGTAACTTGACAGTTCTGTCAACTGAGCTGGGAGTTCAATTGAGTTACCTGGAAATGATGTTGCCGGACCTGGGAGTTCTGTTGAGTTACTTGACAGTTCTGTCAACTGAGCTGGGAGTTCAATTGAGTTACCTGGAAATGATGTTGCTGGACCTAGGAGTTCTGTTGAGTAACTTGACAGTTCTGTCAAAGGAGCTGGGAGTTCAATTGAGTAACCTGGAAATAATGTTGCCGGACCTGGGAGTTCTGTTAAAGAAATTGGAAATTTTGTTGACAGCCCTGGGAGTTCAATTGAGTAACCTGGAAATTATGTTGCCAGACCTGGGAGTTCTGTTTAGTAACTTGACAGTTCTTTCAACTGAGCTGGGAGTTCTATTGAGTTACTTGAAAATTATGTTGCCCGACCTGGGAGTTCTGTTGAGTAACTTGACAGTTCTGTCAACTGAGCTGGGAGTTCAATTGAGTTACCTGGAAATGATGTTGCTGGACCTAGGAGTTCTGTTGAGTAACTTGACAGTTCTGTCAACTGAGCTGGGAGTTCACCTGGAAATGATGTTGCTGGACCTAGGAGTTCTGTTGAGTAACTTGACAGTTCTGTCAACTGAGCTGGGAGTTGAATTGAGTTACCTGGAAATGATGTTGCTGGACCTAGGAGTTCTGTTGAGTAACTTGACAGTTCTATCAACTGAGCTGAGAGTTCAAATGAGTAACCTGGAAATAATGTTGCCGGACCTGGGAGTTCTGTTGAGTAACTTGACAGTTCTGTCAACTAAGCTGGGAGTTCAATTGAGTTACCTGGAAATTATGTTGCCAGACCTAGGAGTTCAAATAAAGAAATTGGATATTTTGTTGACAGCCCTGGGAGTTCAATTGAGTAACCCGGAAATTATGTTGCCGGACCTGGGAGTTCTGTTGAGTAACTTGACAGTTCTGTCAACTGAGCTGGGAGTTCAATTGAGTTACCTGGAATTATGTTGCCAGACCTGGGAGTTCTGTTGAGTAACTTGACAGTTCTGTCAACTGAGCTGGGAGTTCAATTGAGTTACCTGGAAATTATGTTGCCGGACCTGGGAGTTCTGTTGAGTAACTTGACCGTTCTGTCAACTGAGCTGGGAGTTCAATTGAGTAACCTGGAAATAATGTTGCCGGACCTGGGAGTTTTGTTGAGTAACTTGACCGTTCTATCAACTGAGCTGGGAGTTCAATTGAGTAACCTGGAAATAATGTTGCCGGTCCTGGGAGTTCTGTAAAGAAACTTGGAAATTTTGTTGACAGCCCTGGGAGTTTAATCGAGTAAACTGGAAATAATGTTGCCAGACCTGGGAGTTCTGTTTAGTAACTTGACAGTTCTGTCAACTGAGCTGGAAGTTCTATTGAGTTACCTGAAAATTATGTTGCCCGACCTGGGAGTTCTGTTGAGTAACTTGACAGTTCTGTCAACTGAGCTGGGAGTTCAATTGAGTTACCTGGAAATGATGTTGCTGGACCTAGGAGTTCTGTTGAGTAACTTGACAGTTCTGTCAACTGAGCTGGGAGTTCAATTGAGTTACCTGGAAATGATGTTGCTGGACCTAGGAGTTCTGTTGAGTAACTTGACCGTTCTGTCAACTGAGCTTGGAATTCAATTAAGTTACCTGGAATTATGTTGCCAGACCTGAGAGTTCTGTTGAGTAACTTGACAGTTCTGTCAACTGAGCTGGGAGTTGAATTGAGTTACCTGGAAATGATGTTGCTGGACCTAGGAGTTCTGTTGAGTAACTTGACAGTTCTGTCAACTGAGCTGGGAGTTCAATTGAGTTACCTGGAAATGATGTTGCTGGACCTAGGAGTTCTGTTGAGTAACTTGACAGTTCTGTCAAAGGAGCTGGGAGTTCAATTGAGTAACCTGGAAATAATGTTGCCGGACCTGGGAGTTCTGTTAAAGAAATTGGAAATTTTGTTGACAGCCCTGGGAGTTCAATTGAGTAACCTGGAAATTATGTTGTCAGAACTGGGAGTTCTGTTGAGTAACCTGGAAATAATATTGCCGGACCTGAGAGTTCTATTGAGTTACTTGACAGTTCTGTCAACTGAGCTGGGAGTTCTTTTGAGTAACCTGGAAATAATGTTGCCGGACCTGGGAGTTCTGTTGAGTAACTTGACAGTTCTGTCAACTGAGCTGGGAGTTCAATTGAGTTACCTGGAAATGATGTTGCTGGACCTAGGAGATCTGTTGAGTAACTTGACAGTTCTTTCAACTGAGCTGGGAGTTCAAATGAGAAACCTGGAAATAATGTTGCCGGACCTGGGAGTTCTGTTGAGTAACTTGATAGTTCTGTCAACGGAGCTGGGAGTTTAATTGACTTACCTGGAGCTGGGAGCTGGGACAAATTATGTTGCCGGACCTAAGAGTTCTAGTGAAGTTCTGTTAAGTCACTTGGAAATTTTGTTGACAGCCCGGGGAGTTTAAATGTGTAACCTGGAAATTATGTTGCCGGAACTGGAAGCTCTGTAAACAAACTTGGAAATTTTGTTGACAGCCCTGGGAGTTTAATCGAGGAAACTGGAAATAATGTTGCCAGACCTGGGAGTTCTGTTTAGTAACTTGACAGTTCTGTCAACTGAGCTGGGAGTTCTATTGAGTTACCTGAAAATTATGTTGCCCGACCTGGGAGTTCTGTTGAGTAACTTGACAGTTCTGTCAACTGAGCTGGGAGTTCAATTGAGTTACCTGGAAATGATGTTGCTGGACCTAGGAGTTCTGTTGAGTAACTTGACAGTTCTGTCAACTGAGCTGGGAGTACAATTGAGTTACCTGGAAATGATGTTGCTGGACCTAGGAGTTCTGTTGAGTAACTTGACCGTTCTGTCAACTGAGCTGGGAATTCAATTAAGTTACCTGGAATTATGTTGCCAGACCTGAGAGTTCTGTTGAGTAACTTGACAGTTCTGTCAACTGAGCTGGGAGTTCAATTGAGTTACCTGGAAATGATGTTGCTGGACCTAGGAGTTCTGTTGAGTAACTTGACAGTTCTGTCAACTGAGCTGGGAGTTCAATTGAGTTACCTGGAAATGATGTTGCTGGTCCTAGGAGTTCTGTTGAGTAACTTGACAGTTCTGTCAAAGGAGCTGGGAGTTCAATTGAGTAACCTGGAAATAATGTTGCCGGACCTGGGAGTTCTGTTAAAGAAATTAGAAATTTCGTTGACAGCCCTGGGAGTTCAATTGAGTAACCTGGAAATTATGTTGCCAGAACTGGGAGTTCTGTTGAGTAACCTGGAAATAATATTGCCGGACCTGGGAGTTCTGTTGAGTTACTTAACAGTTCTGTCAACTAAGCTGGGAGTTCTATTAAGTAACCTGGAAATTATGTTGCCAGACCTAGGAGTTCAAATAAAGAAATTGTATATTTTGTTGACAGCCCTGGGAGTTCAATTGAGTAACCTGGAAATTATGTTGCCGGACCTGGGAGTTCTGTTGAGTAATAAACTCCCAGCTCCGTTGACAGAACTATCATGTTACTTAACAGAACTCCCAGGTCCGGCAACATTATTTCCAGGTTACTCAATAGAACTCCCAGCTTAGTTGACAGAACGGTCAAGTTACTCAACAGAACTCCCAGGTCCAGCAACATAATTTCCAGGTTACTCATTTGAACTCCCAGCTCAGTTGATAGAACTGTCAAGTTACTCAACAGAACTCCTAGGTCCAGCAACATCATTTCCAGGTTACTCAATTCAACTCCCAGCTCAGTTGACAGAACTGTCAAGTTACTCAACAGAACTCCCAGGTCCGGCAACATTATTTCCAGGTAACTTTACAGAACTCCCAGGTCCGGCAATATTATTTCCAGGTTACTCAACAGAACTCCCAGGTCCGGCAACATTATTTCCAGGTTACTCAATTGAACTCCCAGCTCAGTTGACAGAACGGTCAAGTTACTCAACAGAACTCCCAGGTCCGGCAACATAATTTCCAGGTAACTCAATTGAACTCCCAGCTCAGTTGACAGAACTGTCAAGTTACTTAACAGAACTCCCAGGTCCGGCAACATAATTTCCAGGTTACTCAATTGAACTCCCAGGGCTGTCAACAAAATATCCAATTTCTTTATTTGAACTCCTAGGTCTGGCAACATAATTTCTAGGTTACTTAATAGAACTCCCAGCTTATTTGACAGAACTGTTAAGTAACTCAACAGAACTCCCAGGTCCGGCAATATTATTTCCAGGTTACTCAACAGAACTCCCAGTTCTGGCAACATAATTTCCAGGTTACTCAATTGAACTCCCAGGGCTGTCAACAAAATTTCCAATTTCTTTAACAGAACTCCCAGGTCCGGCAACATTATTTCCAGGTTACTCAATTGAACTCCCAGCTCAGTTGACAGAACTGTCAAATTACTCAACAGAACTCCAAGGTCCGGCAACATAATTCAAGGTAACTCAATTGAACTCCCAGCTCAGTTGACAGAACGGTCAAGTTACTCAACAGAACTCCCAGGTCCAGCAACATAATTTCCAGGAAACTCAATAGAACTCCCAGCTCCGTTGACAGAACTGTCAAGTAACTCAACAGAACTCCCAGGTCCGGCAACATTATTTCCAGGTTACTCATTTGAACTCCCAGCTCAGTTGAAAGAACTGTCAAGTTACTCAACAGAACTCCTAGGTCCAGCAACATCATTTCCAGGTAACTCAATTGAACTCCCAGCTCAGTTGACAGAACTGTCAAGTTACTCAACAGAACTCCCAGGTCCGGCAACATTATTTCCAGGTAACTCAAAAGAACTCCCAGCTCAGTTGACAGAACTGTCAAGTAACTCAACAGAACTCCCAGGTCCGGCAATATTATTTTCAGGTTACTCAACAGAACTACCATGTCTGGCAACATAATTTCCAGGTAACTCAATTGAACTCCCAGCTCAGTTGACAGAACTGTCAAGTTACTCAACAGAACTCCCAGGTCCGGCAACATTATTTCCAGGTTACTCATTTGAACTCTCAGCTCAGTTGATAGAACTGTCAAGTTACTCAACAGAACTCCTAGGTCCAGCAACATCATTTACAGGTAACTCAATTCAACTCCCAGCTCAGTTGACAGAACTGTCAAGTTACTCAACAGAACTCCCAGGTCCGGCAACATTATTTCCAGGTAACTTTACAGAACTCCCAGCTCAGTTGACAGAACTGTCAAGTAACACAACAGAACTCCCAGGTCGGGCAACATAATTTTCAGGTAACTCAATAGAACTCCCAGCTCAGTTGACAGAACTGTCAAGTTACTAAACAGAACTCCCAGGTCTTGCAACATTATTTCCAGGTTACTCGATTAAACTCCCAGGGCTGTCAACAAAATTTCCAAGTTTCTTTACAGAGCTTCCAGTTCCGGCAACATAATTTCCAGGTTACACATTTGAACTCCCAGGGCTGTCAACAAAATTTCCAAGTGACTTAACAGAACTTCAATAGAACTCTCAGGTCCGGCAACATAATTTGTCCCAGCTCCCAGCTCCAGGTAAGTCAATTAAACTCCCAGCTCCGTTGACAGAACTATCAAGTTACTCAACAGAACTCCCAGGTCCGGCAACATAATTTCCAGGTTACTCAATTGAACTCCCAGGGCTGTCAACAAAATATCCAATTTCTTTATTTGAACTCCTAGGTCTGGCAACATAATTTCCAGGTTACTTAATAGAACTCCCAGCTTAGTTGACAGAACTGTTAAGTAACTCAACAGAACTCCCAGGTCCGGCAACATTATTTCCAGGTTTCTCATTTGAACTCCCAGCTCAGTTGAAAGAACTGTCAAGTTACTCAACAGAACTCCTAGGTCCAGCAACATCATTTCCAGGTAACTCAATTGAACTCCGTGCTCAGTTCACAGAACTGTCAAGTTACTCAACAGAACTCCCAGGTCCGGCAACATTATTTCCAGGTAACTCAAAAGAACTCCCAGCTCAGTTGACAGAACTGTCAAGTAACTCAACAGAACTCCCAGGTCCGGCAATAATATTTCCAGGTTACTCAACAGAACTTCCAGTTCTGGCAACATAATTTCCAGGTTACTCAATTGAACTCCCAGGGCTGTCAACAAAATTTCCAATTTCTTTAACAGAACTCCCAGGTCCGGCAACATTATTTCCAGGTTACTCAATTGAACTCCCAGCTCCTTTGACAGAACTGTCAAGTTACTCAACAGAACTCCTAGGTCCAGCAACATCATTTCCAGGTAACTCAATTGAACTCCCAGCTCAGTTGACAGAACTGTCAAGTTACTCAACAGAACTCCTAGGTCCAGCAACATCATTTCCAGGTAACTCAATTCAACTCCCAGCTCAGTTGACAGAACTGTCAAGTTACTCAACAGAACTCTCAGGTCTGGCAACATAATTCCAGGTAACTTAATTGAACTCCCAGCTCAGTTGACAGAATGGTCAAGTTACTCAACAGAACTCCCAGGTCCGGCAACATAATTTCCAGGTAACTCAATTGAACTCCCAGCTCAGTTGACAGAACTGTCAAGTTTATTTATTTATTTATTTATTTATTTATCGTTTTTGGATAGCTAACAGCTTATAAACATACAGATAACAACAAATATATATAACCAAAAGCTATTGACAAGCTACCACATGTAGAATTCAAAAGAAATTGATCTTAAAGCAATCATAGCCCAGAAGGGACAGGTGCGCAACAGTATAATAACATTAAATTAGATTTTAAACATTAATTTAATAACAGTCGTGATGCTGTTGAAAAACAAATCAATATTGGCGTCAGCGTTATTAATGGCGGAACAAGCTCTCATAAGGAAACTGTTATGCCTGTAGTTGGTGTGCATAGAAGGAATACTAAATGGTCTATATGAATCGTTGCGGGGCGCTCTTGTAGGTATTTTGAAACGAATTTTATAAAGTAGTTCCGGACAATCCACTGAACCTCTAATCAATTTAAGTAGAAATGAAACATCTGCAATATTACGTCTAACAGAAAGTGGTAGCAGGTGAAATTTAGTACAACGATCTTCGTAAGATGTTTTAGGAATTTTGAATTTGAAATTTAGGAACCGAGTAAATTTTTTCTGGATCTTCTCTATATCATTTATGTATGTTACGTAACAGGGGTTCCAAATCTGGCTAGCATACTCGAGATGGCTGCGGACATAAGCACAATAAAGGATTTTGATGGTTTTCATGCGTTTAAAAGGCTTAGACAGGCGCATAATAAACCCTAGTGAACGAGATGCCTTATTGATAGTATTGACAATATGTTTATCATATAGCAGTTTAGAATCAAGGATGACTCCCAGGTCTTTAGCTTCCTGACGAATGGATAATTTTTCATTTTTGATACTGTAACTACTATTAAAGGGATTGATTTTACGGGTAAAACTTATAGAAAAACATTTAGATACGTTCAAATCTAGTTTATTTAAGTAACAGTATGAGTCTAACCTTTGGAGATCATCCTGAAGCTGTACTGCATCAATATTATTATTTACAATTTTAAAAATTTTCATGTCGTCTGCAAATAAGAGATGATTAGAATGATGAAAGCACTGACCTATATCATGAATAAAAATAATAAAAAGCAAAGGACCAAGCAGGGAGCCTTGAGGAACCCCAGAGGGTATGAGTGACCACGAAGATGTATATCCACTAAGCACTACCGCCTGAGACCTTTTGTCAATGTACGATGAAAACCATCTGAATAGATTTCCCCTAATGCCTACCTTCATAAGCTTTAATAATAACATTATATGATCAAGACGATCAAACGCCTTGGCGTAATCAGTGTACACCGCGTCAACTTGGTTGCCCAAATCCATTTGATCCGTCAAGTAGTCAGTGAACACGGCAAGGTTAGTCACAGTGGAACGATTTTTCAAAAATCCGTGTTGCTGAGGGCTAAAGCTTAACTTTAAACTGTTGTAAACCTGGTCGTACACTAACCTTTCAAGTACTTTGGCAAGTTGACACAGTTTAGAGATCGGTCTGAAATTTTCAACACAATCCTTAGGACCTTTTTTATGTATTGGCGTTATATAAGCTGCTTTCCATCTGGCAGGCATAATACCCTCATTAAGGGATCTTTTGAAAATAATAGAGACGGGATGGCATAATTCTTCAGCACAGTTTACCAAAAACAAAGCAGGTAGATCATCTGGTCCTGCGGACTTGTTGACGTCCAGGGATTTTAGAAGTTTAAGGACAACACTGGATTCAACTTCTATAGAGCCAATGTCACAGGCACCAGTTACTCCATACTCATGATTATCACGCATTGAGTCAGAGACAAGGTCATCACTATCCAGGAAGGTAGACCGAAAATATCTAGAAAAAAGTTCACAAATAGCAGCGCCGTCGTAACACGGTTGGCCTTGATATGACATACACGCAGGGTACGATGATGAACTACGCCGATTTTTGTTATAAGACCACAACGCCCTCGGATTATCTAATATGGAGTCTTCGATACGAGAGATGTAATTATGATAGCACTCATTTTCAACCTCATTAGCTCTGTCGCGAAGTTCTTTGAATGAGAGTTCGTCATGCTTGTTGCCGTGCACCTTGAACTTACGATGGAATTTTAATTTTTCTTTTAATATTTTTAATAACGCTGAATTATACCATGGTGGAAATGTGCTGGGCACAGTCCGTTTAGTTGGTACAAAATCGTTAATTAAACGATTGATAATGTCGTAAAAAGCGTCAACCGCAGCATCAACAGTACCACAGCAAAGCTGTTGGCCCCAATCAATTTCAGACAATTTGGACCGTATTGACGTATAATCAGCTCGATTAAATATGCGTATGCTACGTTTAGGAACCTTAAGCGGATTAAGTTCAATAAAATTAACGGAAATATCAAGCGCTTTGTGGTGGGGGTCTTCCGAAACAAGGGGATTAAGGCTACCAGACACTGACACAAAGTCGTTCGAAATGACTAGATCCAATATTCTGCCTAGGTTGTTGTGAATATAATTAAATTGATCAAAAGAGCACAAATTTAAAGTATTTATAAAATCAGAGCATGCCTCGCCGGGTAGTCGGGCCGCTTGTAATCCCTTATTAGTGGGTTCCCATACAATGGAACTCATATTAAAGTCACCGATAATAAGAAATTTATCCAATGGGTTTTCGTTTCTAATTAAAGTAAGTTTGTCCATGAAATTATACAACTGCGTATTTTGAGAATTACCTCTATTTTCGTCACATAAATAGATGGTACATAAGTGTAGCTGAAGTTTTGACTTACTAGAAGAGTCATTAAATGAGATAGTTAACCATAAATCCTCCGCCCTAGACTGCCACTGAGGCTTACAAGCAACCAAAATACCGCGGCGAGCACCGATTAATACTCCACCGCCTCGAGTCTGCCCAGTTCTAGAATAATCCCTGTCACGTCGCCATACTACATAACGGTCGTCAAACAGTTCACTGTCGGATATCCCATCCAAAAGCCAAGTCTCGGTTAAAGTTATTAAATCGTAGTCGTGTAACAACAAATTACGCAAAAATATATCTGTTTTCGTTCTCAACCCCCGAACGTTCTGATAATAAATGTTTAGATTAGCCATTTATAATGCAATGACAACAACTAAGTAAGTAAATAATATAAATTCCATAAACTAGTACGTAAAAATAAACGAGACTTACCACAATTAACATAAGTCCATTTAAACGAAACTTATTCAAATTGAAATGCACCACCAACCACAAGCCAACAGTTATCACTGATATTAAAATGTATAGAAAACGAACACAATAAATGTAGGAATTAACAAACCACCACAAATATCTTAATTCAAGTTCTAGTACAATAATCGAACAAAAAGAAGAGGGTAACAACAATAAACTGCACGCAGAAATTATCGGTAAACAGGCAGGGAGGTCCAACCTGCGGCCCGCTATGCCGACGCAGAGAATCATATTATGAACAAAATTATTATACAGTTGGGAATGTTTAGCAAAGCTCAAAGGAAAAGATACAATGTAAATGCTAACATTCCACTTAAATGAGAAATTATCCTGATAAGTTGCCTTAACGGTAAATTTAAACACTTGCCAAAATACACTTAAAGAAAAAATAAAACTAATCAAGTTTGGGATGTGTTTCCGCTGATTTTCGCGAGATCCTTTTCTTTTGTTATTATAAACAACGGGGAAGTGGTGTCCTTCCGAACAAAGATCTTGGCATGCTTGACCCAAACAAACTGAAAATTATTCTGACTTGCTAGCAACTTAGCCTTAGAAAGTAGTTGCTTCATGTGACTAGTCAAATGGTCATTGACAAATATTCGGTGAGATCCCTGAAGACCAATATCAGATGGCGAAAGAGATTTGTTCAGACGGGCCGCAGCTACAAAGTCCTCTTTAGTATATTTGTTCACGAAAGAAACAACAATGGCCTTGGCAGTGACGCCTTTGTCCCTTGATGGAATACGTGTCACAAAGTTGATACTTGATTTGGCAACGGGGTAAGTTATTTTGGCCCCGATTCTACTAACAATATCAAATAGATTCTCATTAGCTTTTTGAGGCACTCCTTTTATCTCAATATTGTTAAAAATTTATCTCAATATTGTTAAGTTACTCAACAGAACTCCTAGGTCCAGCAACATCATTTCCAGGTAACTCAATAGAACTCCCAGCTCAGTTGACAGAACTGTCAAGTTACTAAACAGAACTCCCAGGTCTGGCAACATTATTTCCAGTTTACTCGATTAAACTCCCAGGGCTGTCAACAAAATTTCCAAGTTTCTTTACAGAACTCCCAGGACCGGCAACATTATTTCCAGGTTACTCAATTGAACTCCCAGCTCAGTTGATAGAACGGTCAAGTTACTCAACAGAACTCCCAGGTCCGGCAACATTATTTCCAGGTTACTCAATTGAACTCCCAGCTCAGTTGACAGAACGGTCAAGTTACTCAACAGAACTCCCAGGTCCGGCAACATAATTTCCAGGTAACTCAATTGAACTCCCAGCTCAGTTGACAGTACTGTCAAGTTACTCAACAGAACTCCCAGGTCTGGCAACATAATTCCAGGTAACTCAATTGAACTCCCAGCTCAGTTGACAGAACTGTCAAGTTACTCAACAGAACTCCCAGGTCCGGCAACATAATTTCCGGGTTACTCAATTGAACTCCCAGGGCTGTCAACAAAATATCCAATTTCTTTATTTGAACTCCTAGGTCTGGCAACATAATTTCCAGGTAACTCAATTGAACTCCCAGCTCTGTTGACAGAACTGTCAAGTTACTCAACAGAACTCCCAGGTCCGGCAACATTATTTCCAGGTTACTCATTTGAACTCTCAGCTCAGTTGACAGGTCTGTCAAGTTACTCAACAGAACTCCCAGGTCCGGCAACATTATTTCCAGGTAACTTTACAGAACTCCCAGGTCCGGCAATATTATTTCCAGGTTACTCAACAAAACTCCCAGGTCCGGCAACATTATTTCCAGGTTACTCAATTGAACTCCCAGCTCAGTTGACAGAACGGTCAAGTTACTCAACAGAACTCCCAGGTCCGGCAACATAATTTCCAGGTAACTCAATTGAACTCCCAGCTCAGTTGACAGAACTGTCAAGTTACTCAACAGAACTCCCAGGTCTGGCAACATAATTCCAGGTAACTCAATTGAACTCCCAGCTCAGTTGACAGAACGGTCAAGTTACTCAACAGAACTCCTAGGTCCAGCAACATCATTTCCAGGTAACTCAATTGAACTCCCAGCTCAGTTGACAGAACTGTCAAGTTACTCAACAGAACTCCTAGGTCCAGCAACATCATTTCCAGGTAATTCAATTGAACTCCCAGCTCAGTTGACAGAACTGTCAAGTTACTCAACAGAACTCCCAGGTCTGGCAACATAATTCCAGGTAACTTAATTGAATTCCCAGCTCAGTTGACAGAACGGTCAAGTTACTCAACAGAACTCCTAGGTCCAGCAACATCATTTCCAGGTAACTCAATTGAACTCCCAGCTCAGTTGACAGAACTGTCAAGTTATTCAACAGAACTCCTAGGTCCAGCAACATCATTTCCAGGTAACTCAATTGAACTCCCAGCTCAGTTGACAGAACGGTCAAGTTACTCAATAGAACTCCCAGGTCCGGCAACATAATTTCCAGGTAACTCAATTGAACTCCCAGCTCAGTTGACAGAACTGTCAAGTTACTTAACAGAACTCCCAGGTCCGGCAACATAATTTCCAGGTTACTCAATTGAACTCCCAGGGCTGTCAACAAAATATCCAATTTCTTTATTTGAACTCCTAGGTCTGGCAACATAATTTCTAGGTTACTTAATAGAACTCCCAGCTTAGTTGACAGAACTGTTAAGTAACTCATCAGAACTCCCAGGTCCGGCAATATTATTTCCAGGTTACTCAACAGAACTCCCAGGTCCGGCAACATTATTTCCAGGTTACTCAATTGAACTCCCAGCTCAGTTGACAGAACGGTCAAGTTACTCAACAGAACTCCCAGGTCCGGCAACATAATTTCCAGGTAACTCAATTGAACTCCCAGCTCAGTTGACAGAACTGTCAAGTTACTTAACAGAACTCCCAGGTCCGGCAACATAATTTCCAGGTTACTCAATTGAACTCCCAGGGCTGTCAACAAAATATCCAATTTCTTTATTTGAACTCCTAGGTCTGGCAACATAATTTCTAGGTTACTTAATAGAACTCCCAGCTTAGTTGACAGAACTGTTAAGTAACTCAACAGAACTCCCAGGTCCGGCAATATTATTTCCAGGTTACTCAACAGAACTCCCAGTTCTGGCAACATAATTTCCAGGTTACTCAATTGAACTCCCAGGGCTGTCAACAAAATTTCCAATTTCTTTAACAGAACTCCCAGGTCCGGCAACATTATTTCCAGGTTACTCAATTGAACTCCCAGCTCAGTTGACAGAACTGTCAAGTTACTCAACAGAACTCCAAGGTCCGGCAACATAATTCAAGGTAACTCAATTGAACTCCCAGCTCAGTTGACAGAACGGTCAAGTTACTCAACAGAACTCCCAGGTCCGGCAACATAATTTCCAGGAAACTCAATAGAACTCCCAGCTCCGTTGACAGAACTGTCAAGTAACTCAACAGAACTCCCAGGTCCGGCAACATTATTTCCAGGTTTCTCATTTGAACTCCCAGCTCAGTTGAAAGAACTGTCAAGTTACTCAACAGAACTCCTAGGTCCAGCAACATCATTTCCAGGTAACTCAATTGAACTCCCAGCTCAGTTGACAGAACTGTCAAGTTACTCAACAGAACTCCCAGGTCCGGCAACATTATTTCCAGGTAACTCAAAAGAACTCCCAGCTCAGTTGACAGAACTGTCAAGTAACTCAACAGAACTCCCAGGTCCGGCAATATTATTTTCAGGTTACTCAACAGAACTACCATGTCTGGCAACATAATTTCCAGGTAACTCAATTGAACTCCCAGCTCAGTTGACAGAACTGTCAAGTTACTCAACAGAACTCCCAGGTCCGGCAACATTATTTCCAGGTTACTCATTTGAACTCTCAGCTCAGTTGATAGAACTGTCAAGTTACTCAACAGAACTCCCAGGTCCGGCTACATTATTTCCAGGTAACTTTACAGAACTCCCAGGTCCGGCAATATTATTTCCAGGTTACTCAACAAAACTCCCAGGTCCGGCAACATTATTTTCAGGTTACTCAATTGAACTCCCAGCTCAGTTGACAGAACGGTCAAGTTACTCAACAGAGCTCCCAGGTCCGGCAACATAATTTCCAGGTAACTCAATTGAACTCCCAGCTCAGTTGACAGAACTGTCAAGTTACTCAACAGAACTCCCAGGTCTGGCAACATAATTCCAGGTAACTTAATTGAACTCCCAGCTCAGTTGACATAACGGTCAAGTTACTCAACAGAACTCCTAGGTCCAGCAACATCATTTCCAGGTAACTCAATTGAACTCCCAGCTCAGTTGACAGAACTGTCAAGTTACTCAACAGAACTCCTAGGTCCAGCAACATCATTTCCAGGTAATTCAATTGAACTCCCAGCTCAGTTGACAGAACTGTCAAGTTAATCAACAGAACTCCCAGGTCTGGCAACATAATTCCAGGTAACTTAATTGAATTCCCAGCTCAGTTGACAGAACGGTCAAGTTACTCAACAGAACTCCTAGGTCCAGCAACATCATTTCCAGGTAACTCAATTGAACTCCCAGCTCAGTTGAGAGAACTGTCAAGTTACTCAACAGAACTCCTAGGTCCAGCAACATCATTTCCAGGTAACTCAATTGAACTCCCAGCTCAGTTGACAGAACGGTCAAGTTACTCAACAGAACTCCCAGGTCCGGCAACATAATTTCCAGGTAACTCAATTGAACTCCCAGCTCAGTTGACAGAACTGTCAAGTTACTTAACAGAACTCCCAGGTCCGGCAACATAATTTCCAGGTTACTCAATTGAACTCCCAGGGCTGTCAACAAAATATCCAATTTCTTTATTTGAACTCCAAGGTCTGGCAACATAATTTCTAGGTTACTTAATAGAACTCCCAGCTTAGTTGACAGAACTGTTAAGTAACTCAACAGAACTCCCAGGTCCGGCAATATTATTTCCAGGTTACTCAACAGAACTCCCAGGTCCGGCAACATTATTTCCAGGTTACTCAATTGAACTCCCAGCTCAGTTGACAGAACGGTCAAGTTACTCAACAGAACTCCCAGGTCCGGCAACATAATTTCCAGGTTACTCAATTGAACTCCCAGCTCAGTTGACAGAACTGTCAAGTTACTTAACAGAACTCCCAGGTCCGGCAACATAATTTCCAGGTTACTCAATTGAACTCCCAGGGCTGTCTACAAAATATCCAATTTCTTTATTTGAACTCCTAGGTCTGGCAACATAATTTCTAGGTTACTTAATAGAACTCCCAGCTTAGTTGACAGAACTGTTAAGTAACTCAACAGAACTCCCAGGTCCGGCAACATAATTCCAGGTAACTTAATTGAATTCCCAGCTCAGTTGACAGAACGGTCAAGTTACTCAACAGAACTCCTAGGTCCAGCAACATTATTTCCAGTTTACTCGATTAAACTCCCAGGGCTGTCAACAAAATTTCCAAGTTTCTTTACAGAACTCCCAGGACCGGCAACATTATTTCCAGGTTACTCAATTCAACTCCCAGCTCAGTTGATAGAACGGTCAAGTTACTCAACAGAACTCCCAGGTCCGGCAACATTATTTCCAGGTTACTCAATTGAACTCCCAGCTCAGTTGACAGAACGGTCAAGTTACTCAACAGAACTCCCAGTTCCGGCAACATAATTTCCAGGTAACTCAATTGAACTCCCAGCTCAGTTGAAAGTACTGTCAAGTTACTCAACAGAACTCCCAGGTCTGGCAACATAATTCCAGGTAACTCAATTGAACTCCCAGCTCAGTTGACAGAACTGTCAAGTTACTCAACAGAACTCCCAGGTCCGGCAACATAATTTCCGGGTTACTCAATTGAACTCCCAGGGCTGTCAACAAAATATCCAATTTCTTTATTTGAACTCCTAGGTCTGGCAACATAATTTCCAGGTAACTCAATTGAACTCCCAGCTCTGTTGACAGAACTGTCAAGTTACTCAACAGAACTCCCAGGTCCGGCAACATTATTTCCAGGTTACTCATTTGAACTCTCAGCTCAGTTGATAGAACTGTCAAGTTACTCAACAGAACTCCTAGGTCCAGCAACATCATTTCCAGGTAACTCAATTTAACTCCCAGCTCAGTTGACAGGTCTGTCAAGTTACTCAACAGAACTCCCAGGTCCGGCAACATTATTTCCAGGTAACTTTACAGAACTCCCAGGTCCGGCAATATTATTTCCAGGTTACTCAACAAAACTCCCAGGTCCGGCAACATTATTTCCAGGTTACTCAATTGAACTCCCAGCTCAGTTGACAGAACGGTCAAGTTACTCAACAGAACTCCCAGGTCCGGCAACATAATTTCCAGGTAACTCAATTGAACTCCCAGCTCAGTTGACAGAACTGTCAAGTTACTCAACAGAACTCCCAGGTCTGGCAACATAATTCCAGGTAACTCAATTGAACTCCCAGCTCAGTTGACAGAACGGTCAAGTTACTCAACAGAACTCCTAGGTCCAGCAACATGATTTCCAGGTAACTCAATTGAACTCCCAGCTCAGTTGACAGAACTGTCAAGTTACTCAACAGAACTCCTAGGTCCAGCAACATCATTTCCAGGTAATTCAATTGAACTCCCAGCTCAGTTGACAGAACTGTCAAGTTACTCAACAGAACTCCCAGGTCTGGCAACATAATTCCAGGTAACTTAATTGAATTCCCAGCTCAGTTGACAGAACGGTCAAGTTACTCAACAGAACTCCTAGGTCCAGCAACATAATTTCCAGGTAACTCAATTGAACTCCCAGCTCAGTTGACAGAACTGTCAAGTTACTCAACAGAACTCCTAGGTCCAGCAACATCATTTCCAGGTAACTCAATTGAACTCCCAGCTCAGTTGACAGAACGGTCAAGTTACTCAACAGAACTCCCAGGTCCGGCAACATAATTTCCAGGTAACTCAATTGAACTCCCAGCTCAGTTGACAGAACTGTCAAGTTACTTAACAGAACTCCCAGGTCCGGCAACATAATTTCCAGGTTACTCAATTGAACTCCCAGGGCTGTCAACAAAATATCCAATTTCTTTATTTGAACTCCTAGGTCTGGCAACATAATTTCTAGGTTACTTAATAGAACTCCCAGCTTAGTTGACAGAACTGTTAAGTAACTCAACAGAACTCCCAGGTCCGGCAATATTATTTCCAGGTTACTCAACAGAACTCCCAGGTCCGGCAACATTATTTCCAGGTTACTCAATTGAACTCCCAGCTCAGTTGACAGAACGGTCAAGTTACTCAACAGAACTCCCAGGTCCAGCAACATAATTTCCAGGTAACTCAATTGAACTCCCAGCTCAGTTGACAGAACTGTCAAGTTACTTAACAGAACTCCCAGGTCCGGCAACATAATTTCCAGGTTACTCAATTGAACTCCCAGGGCTGTCAACAAAATATCCAATTTCTTTATTTGAACTCCTAGGTCTGGCAACATAATTTCTAGGTTACTTAATAGAACTCCCAGCTTAGTTGACAGAACTGTTAAGTAACTCAACAGAACTCCCAGGTCCGGCAATATTATTTCCAGGTTACTCAACAGAACTCCCAGTTCTGGCAACATAATTTCCAGGTTACTCAATTGAACTCCCAGGGCTGTCAACAAAATTTCCAATTTCTTTAACAGAACTCCCAGGTCCGGCAACATTATTTCCAGGTTACTCAATTGAACTCCCAGCTCAGTTGACAGAACTGTCAAGTTACTCAACAGAACTCCAAGGTCCGGCAACATAATTCAAGGTAACTCAATTGAACTCCCAGCTCAGTTGACAGAACGGTCAAGTTACTCAACAGAACTCCCAGGTCCGGCAACATAATTTCCAGGTAACTCAATTGAACTCCCAGCTCAGTTGACAGAACTGTCAAGTTACTCAACAGAACTCCTAGGTCCAGCAACATCATTTCCAGGTAATTCAATTGAACTCCCAGCTCAGTTGACAGAACTGTCAAGTTACTCAACAGAACTCCCAGGTCTGGCAACATAATTCCAGGTAACTTAATTGAATTCCCAGCTCAGTTGACAGAACGGTCAAGTTACTCAACAGAACTCCTAGGTCCAGCAACATCATTTCCAGGTAACTCAATTGAACTCCCAGCTCAGTTGACAGAACTGTCAAGTTATTCAACAGAACTCCTAGGTCCAGCAACATCATTTCCAGGTAACTCAATTGAACTCCCAGCTCAGTTGACAGAACGGTCAAGTTACTCAACAGAACTCCCAGGTCCGGCAACATAATTTCCAGGTAACTCAATTGAACTCCCAGCTCAGTTGACAGAACTGTCAAGTTACTTAACAGAACTCCCAGGTCCGGCAACATAATTTCCAGGTTACTCAATTGAACTCCCAGGGCTGTCAACAAAATATCCAATTTCTTTATTTGAACTCCTAGGTCTGGCAACATAATTTCTAGGTTACTTAATAGAACTCCCAGCTTAGTTGACAGAACTGTTAAGTAACTCAACAGAACTCCCAGGTCCGGCAATATTATTTCCAGGTTACTCAACAGAACTCCCAGGTCCGGCAACATTATTTCCAGGTTACTCAATTGAACTCCCAGCTCAGTTGACAGAACGGTCAAGTTACTCAACAGAACTCCCAGGTCCGGCAACATAATTTCCAGGTAACTCAATTGAACTCCCAGCTCAGTTGACAGAACTGTCAAGTTACTTAACAGAACTCCCAGGTCCGGCAACATAATTTCCAGGTTACTCAATTGAACTCCCAGGGCTGTCAACAAAATATCCAATTTCTTTATTTGAACTCCTAGGTCTGGCAACATAATTTCTAGGTTACTTAATAGAACTCCCAGCTTAGTTGACAGAACTGTTAAGTAACTCAACAGAACTCCCAGGTCCGGCAATATTATTTCCAGGTTACTCAACAGAACTCCCAGTTCTGGCAACATAATTTCCAGGTTACTTAATTGAACTCCCAGGGCTGTCAACAAAATTTCCAATTTCTTTAACAGAACTCCCAGGTCCGGCAACATTATTTCCAGGTTACTCAATTGAACTCCCAGCTCAGTTGACAGAACTGTCAAGTTACTCAACAGAACTCCAAGGTCCGGCAACATAATTCAAGGTAACTCAATTGAACTCCCAGCTCAGTTGACAGAACGGTCAAGTTACTCAACAGAACTCCCAGGTCCGGCAACATAATTTCCAGGAAACTCAATAGAACTCCCAGCTCCGTTGACAGAACTGTCAAGTTACTCAACAGAACTCCCAGGTCCGGCAACATTATTTCCAGGTTTCTCATTTGAACTCCCAGCTCAGTTGAAAGAACTGTCAAGTTACTCAACAGAACTCCTAGGTCCAGCAACATCATTTCCAGGTAACTCAATTGAACTCCCAGCTCAGTTGACAGAACTGTCAAGTTACTCAACAGAACTCCCAGGTCCGGCAACATTATTTCCAGGTAACTCAAAAGAACTCCCAGCTCAGTTGACAGAACTGTCAAGTAACTCAACAGAACTCCCAGGTCCGGCAATATTATTTTCAGGTTACTCAACAGAACTACCATGTCTGGCAACATAATTTCCAGGTAACTCAATTGAACTCCCAGCTCAGTTGACAGAACTGTCAAGTTACTCAACAGAACTCCCAGGTCCGGCAACATTATTTCCAGGTTACTCATTTGAACTCTCAGCTCAGTTGATAGAACTGTCAAGTTACTCAACAGAACTCCTAGGTCCAGCAACATCATTTCCAGGTAACTCAATTCAACTCCCAGCTCAGTTGACAGAACTGTCAAGTTACTCAACAGAACTCCCAGGTCCGGCTACATTATTTCCAGGTAACTTTACAGAACTCCCAGGTCCGGCAATATTATTTCCAGGTTACTCAACAAAACTCCCAGGTCCGGCAACATTATTTTCAGGTTACTCAATTGAACTCCCAGCTCAGTTGACAGAACGGTCAAGTTACTCAACAGAGCTCCCAGGTCCGGCAACATAATTTCCAGGTAACTCAATTGAACTCCCAGCTCAGTTGACAGAACTGTCAAGTTACTCAACAGAACTCCCAGGTCTGGCAACATAATTCCAGGTAACTTAATTGAACTCCCAGCTCAGTTGACATAACGGTCAAGTTACTCAACAGAACTCCTAGGTCCAGCAACATCATTTCCAGGTAACTCAATTGAACTCCCAGCTCAGTTGACAGAACTGTCAAGTTACTCAACAGAACTCCTAGGTCCAGCAACATCATTTCCAGGTAATTCAATTGAACTCCCAGCTCAGTTGACAGAACTGTCAAGTTAATCAACAGAACTCCCAGGTCTGGCAACATAATTCCAGGTAACTTAATTGAATTCCCAGCTCAGTTGACAGAACGGTCAAGTTACTCAACAGAACTCCTAGGTCCAGCAACATCATTTCCAGGTAACTCAATTGAACTCCCAGCTCAGTTGAGAGAACTGTCAAGTTACTCAACAGAACTCCTAGGTCCAGCAACATCATTTCCAGGTAACTCAATTGAACTCCCAGCTCAGTTGACAGAACGGTCAAGTTACTCAACAGAACTCCCAGGTCCGGCAACATAATTTCCAGGTAACTCAATTGAACTCCCAGCTCAGTTGACAGAACTGTCAAGTTACTTAACAGAACTCCCAGGTCCGGCAACATTATTTCCAGGTTACTCAATTGAACTCCCAGGGCTGTCAACAAAATATCCAATTTCTTTATTTGAACTTCAAGGTCTGGCAACATAATTTCTAGGTTACTTAATAGAACTCCCAGCTTAGTTGACAGAACTGTTAAGTAACTCAACAGAACTCCCAGGTCCGGCAATATTATTTCCAGGTTACTCAACAGAACTCCCAGGTCCGGCAACATTATTTCCAGGTTACTCAATTGAACTCCTAGCTCAGTTGACAGAACGGTCAAGTTACTCAACAGAACTCCTAGGTCCAGCAACATCATTTCCAGGTAATTCAATTGAACTCCCAGCTCAGTTGACAGAACTGTCAAGTTAATCAACAGAACTCCCAGGTCTGGCAACATAATTCCAGGTAACTTAATTGAATTCCCAGCTCAGTTGACAGAACGGTCAAGTTACTCAACAGAACTCCTAGGTCCAGCAACATCATTTCCAGGTAACTCAATTGAACTCCCAGCTCAGTTGAGAGAACTGTCAAGTTACTCAACAGAACTCCTAGGTCCAGCAACATCATTTCCAGGTAACTCAATTGAACTCCCAGCTCAGTTGACAGAACGGTCAAGTTACTCAACAGAACTCCCAGGTCCGGCAACATAATTTCCAGGTAACTCAATTGAACTCCCAGCTCAGTTGACAGAACTGTCAAGTTACTTAACAGAACTCCCAGGTCCGGCAACATAATTTCCAGGTTACTCAATTGAACTCCCAGGGCTGTCAACAAAATATCCAATTTCTTTATTTGAACTCCAAGGTCTGGCAACATAATTTCTAGGTTACTTAATAGAACTCCCAGCTTAGTTGACAGAACTGTTAAGTAACTCAACAGAACTCCCAGGTCCGGCAATATTATTTCCAGGTTACTCAACAGAACTCCCAGGTCCGGCAACATTATTTCCAGGTTACTCAATTGAACTCCTAGCTCAGTTGACAGAACGGTCAAGTTACTCAACAGAACTCCCAGGTCCGGCAACATAATTTCCAGGTAACTCAATTGAACTCCCAGCTCAGTTGACAGAACTGTCAAGTTACTTAACAGAACTCCCAGGTCCGGCAACATAATTTCCAGGTTACTCAATTGAACTCCCAGGGCTGTCAACAAAATATCCAATTTCTTTATTTGAACTCCTAGGTCTGGCAACATAATTTCTAGGTTACTTAATAGAACTCCCAGCTTAGTTGACAGAACTGTTAAGTAACTCAACAGAACTCCCAGGTCCGGCAACATAATTCCAGGTAACTTAATTGAATTCCCAGCTCAGTTGACAGAACGGTCAAGTTACTCAACAGAACTCCTAGGTCCAGCAACATTATTTCCAGTTTACTCGATTAAACTCCCAGGGCTGTCAACAAAATTTCCAAGTTTCTTTACAGAACTCCCAGGACCGGCAACATTATTTCCAGGTTACTCAATTCAACTCCCAGCTCAGTTGATAGAACGGTCAAGTTACTCAACAGAACTCCCAGGTCCGGCAACATTATATCCAGGTTACTCAATTGAACTCCCAGCTCAGTTGACAGAACGGTCAAGTTACTCAACAGAACTCCCAGTTCCGGCAACATAATTTCCAGGTAACTCAATTGAACTCCCAGCTCAGTTGAAAGTACTGTCAAGTTACTCAACAGAACTCCCAGGTCTGGCAACATAATTCCAGGTAACTCAATTGAACTCCCAGCTCAGTTGACAGAACTGTCAAGTTACTCAACAGAACTCCCAGGTCCGGCAACATAATTTCCGGGTTACTCAATTGAACTCCCAGGGCTGTCAACAAAATATCCAATTTCTTTATTTGAACTCCTAGGTCTGGCAACATAATTTCCAGGTAACTCAATTGAACTCCCAGCTCTGTTGACAGAACTGTCAAGTTACTCAACAGAACTCCCAGGTCCGGCAACATTATTTCCAGGTTACTCATTTGAACTCTCAGCTCAGTTGATAGAACTGTCAAGTTACTCAACAGAACTCCTAGGTCCAGCAACATCATTTCCAGGTAACTCAATTCAACTCCCAGCTCAGTTGACAGGTCTGTCAAGTTACTCAACAGAACTCCCAGGTCCGGCAACATTATTTCCAGGTAACTTTACAGAACTCCCAGGTCCGGCAATATTATTTCCAGGTTACTCAACAAAACTCCCAGGTCCGGCAACATCATTTCCAGGTAACTCAATTGAACTCCCAGCTCAGTTGACAGAACGGTCAAGTTACTCAACAGAACTCCCAGGTCCGGCAACATAATTTCCAGGTAACTCAATTGAACTCCCAGCTCAGTTGACAGAACTGTCAAGTTACTCAACAGAACTCCCAGGTCTGGCAACATAATTCCAGGTAACTCAATTGAACTCCCAGCTCAGTTGACAGAACGGTCAAGTTACTCAACAGAACTCCTAGGTCCAGCAACATCATTTCCAGGTAACTCAATTGAACTCCCAGCTCAGTTGACAGAACTGTCAAGTTACTCAACAGAACTCCTAGGTCCAGCAACATCATTTCCAGGTAATTCAATTGAACTCCCAGCTCAGTTGACAGAACTGTCAAGTTACTCAACAGAACTCCCAGGTCTGGCAACATAATTCCAGGTAACTCAATTGAACTCCCAGCTCAGTTGACAGAACGGTCAAGTTACTCAACAGAACTCCCAGGTCCGGCAACATAATTTCCAGGTAACTCAATTGAACTCCCAGCTCAGTTGACAGAACTGTCAAGTTACTTAACAGAACTCCCAGGTCCGGCAACATAATTTCCAGGTTACTCAATTGAACTCCCAGGGCTGTCAACAAAATATCCAATTTCTTTATTTGAACTCCTAGGTCTGGCAACATAATTTCTAGGTTACTTAATAGAACTCCCAGCTTAGTTGACAGAACTGTTAAGTAACTCAACAGAACTCCCAGGTCCGGCAATATTATTTCCAGGTTACTCAACAGAACTCCCAGTTCTGGCAACATAATTTCCAGGTTACTCAATTGAACTCCCAGGGCTGTCAACAAAATTTCCAATTTCTTTAACAGAACTCCCAGGTCCGGCAACATTATTTCCAGGTTACTCAATTGAACTCCCAGCTCAGTTGACAGAACTGTCAAGTTACTCAACAGAACTCCAAGGTCCGGCAACATAATTCAAGGTAACTCAATTGAACTCCCAGCTCAGTTGACAGAACGGTCAAGTTACTCAACAGAACTCCCAGGTCCGGCAACATAATTTCCAGGAAACTCAATAGAACTCCCAGCTCCGTTGACAGAACTGTCAAGTAACTCAACAGAACTCCCAGGTCCGGCAACATTATTTCCAGGTTTCTCATTTGAACTCCCAGCTCAGTTGAAAGAACTGTCAAGTTACTCAACAGAACTCCTAGGTCCAGCAACATCATTTCCAGGTAACTCAATTGAACTCCCAGCTCAGTTGACAGAACTGTCAAGTTACTCAACAGAACTCCCAGGTCCGGCAACATTATTTCCAGGTAACTCAAAAGAACTCCCAGCTCAGTTGACAGAACTGTCAAGTAACTCAACAGAACTCCCAGGTCCGGCAATATTATTTTCAGGTTACTCAACAGAACTACCATGTCTGGCAACATAATTTCCAGGTAACTCAATTGAACTCCCAGCTCAGTTGACAGAACTGTCAAGTTACTCAACAGAACTCCCAGGTCCGGCAACATTATTTCCAGGTTACTCATTTGAACTCTCAGCTCAGTTGATAGAACTGTCAAGTTACTCAACAGAACTCCTAGGTCCAGCAACATCATTTCCAGGTAACTCAATTCAACTCCCAGCTCAGTTGACAGGTCTGTCAAGTTACTCAACAGAACTCCCAGGTCCGGAAACATTATTTCCAGGTAACTTTACAGAACTCCCAGGTCCGGCAATATTATTTCCAGGTTACTCAACAAAACTCCCAGGTCCGGCAACATTATTTTCAGGTTACTCAATTGAACTCCCAGCTCAGTTGACAGAACGGTCAAGTTACTCAACAGAGCTCCCAGGTCCGGCAACATAATTTCCAGGTAACTCAATTGAACTCCCAGCTCAGTTGACAGAACTGTCAAGTTACTCAACAGAACTCCCAGGTCTGGCAACATAATTCCAGGTAACTTAATTGAACTCCCAGCTCAGTTGACATAACGGTCAAGTTACTCAACAGAACTCCTAGGTCCAGCAACATCATTTCCAGGTAACTCAATTGAACTCCCAGCTCAGTTGACAGAACTGTCAAGTTACTCAACAGAACTCCTAGGTCCAGCAACATCATTTCCAGGTAATTCAATTGAACTCCCAGCTCAGTTGACAGAACTGTCAAGTTAATCAACAGAACTCCCAGGTCTGGCAACATAATTCCAGGTAACTTAATTGAATTCCCAGCTCAGTTGACAGAACGGTCAAGTTACTCAACAGAACTCCTAGGTCCAGCAACATCATTTCCAGGTAACTCAATTGAACTCCCAGCTCAGTTGACAGAACTGTCAAGTTACTCAACAGAACTCCTAGGTCCAGCAACATCATTTCCAGGTAACTCAATTGAACTCCCAGCTCAGTTGACAGAACGGTCAAGTTACTCAACAGAACTCCCAGGTCCGGCAACATAATTTCCAGGTAACTCAATTGAACTCCCAGCTCAGTTGACAGAACTGTCAAGTTACTTAACAGAACTCCCAGGTCCGGCAACATAATTTCCAGGTTACTCAATTGAACTCCCAGGGCTGTCAACAAAATATCCAATTTCTTTATTTGAACTCCTAGGTCTGGCAACATAATTTCTAGGTTACTTAATAGAACTCCCAGCTTAGTTGACAGAACTGTTAAGTAACTCAACAGAACTCCCAGGTCCGGCAATATTATTTCCAGGTTACTCAACAGAACTCCCAGTTCTGGCAACATAATTTCCAGGTTACTTAATTGAACTCCCAGGGCTGTCAACAAAATTTCCAATTTCTTTAACAGAACTCCCAGGTCCGGCAACATTATTTCCAGGTTACTCAATTGAACTCCCAGCTCAGTTGACAGAACTGTCAAGTTACTCAACAGAACTCCAAGGTCCGGCAACATAATTCAAGGTAACTCAATTGAACTCCCAGCTCAGTTGACAGAACGGTCAAGTTACTCAACAGAACTCCCAGGTCCGGCAACATAATTTCCAGGAAACTCAATAGAACTCCCAGCTCCGTTGACAGAACTGTCAAGTAACTCAACAGAACTCCCAGGTCCGGCAACATTATTTCCAGGTTTCTCATTTGAACTCCCAGCTCAGTTGAAAGAACTGTCAAGTTACTCAACAGAACTCCTAGGTCCAGCAACATCATTTCCAGGTAACTCAATTGAACTCCCAGCTCAGTTGACAGAACTGTCAAGTTACTCAACAGAACTCCCAGGTCCGGCAACATTATTTCCAGGTAACTCAAAAGAACTCCCAGCTCAGTTGACAGAACTGTCAAGTAACTCAACAGAACTCCCAGGTCCGGCAATATTATTTTCAGGTTACTCAACAGAACTACCATGTCTGGCAACATAATTTCCAGGTAACTCAATTGAACTCCCAGCTCAGTTGACAGAACTGTCAAGTTACTCAACAGAACTCCCAGGTCCGGCAACATTATTTCCAGGTTACTCATTTGAACTCTCAGCTCAGTTGATAGAACTGTCAAGTTACTCAACAGAACTCCTAGGTCCAGCAACATCATTTCCAGGTAACTCAATTCAACTCCCAGCTCAGTTGACAGGTCTGTCAAGTTACTCAACAGAAATCCCAGGTCCGGAAACATTATTTCCAGGTAACTTTACAGAACTCCCAGGTCCGGCAATATTATTTCCAGGTTACTCAACAAAACTCCCAGGTCCGGCAACATTATTTTCAGGTTACTCAATTGAACTCCCAGCTCAGTTGACAGAACGGTCAAGTTACTCAACAGAGCTCCCAGGTCCGGCAACATAATTTCCAGGTAACTCAATTGAACTCCCAGCTCAGTTGACAGAACTGTCAAGTTACTCAACAGAACTCCCAGGTCTGGCAACATAATTCCAGGTAACTTAATTGAACTCCCAGCTCAGTTGACATAACGGTCAAGTTACTCAACAGAACTCCTAGGTCCAGCAACATCATTTCCAGGTAACTCAATTGAACTCCCAGCTCAGTTGACAGAACTGTCAAGTTACTCAACAGAACTCCTAGGTCCAGCAACATCATTTCCAGGTAATTCAATTGAACTCCCAGCTCAGTTGACAGAACTGTCAAGTTAATCAACAGAACTCCCAGGTCTGGCAACATAATTCCAGGTAACTTAATTGAAATCCCAGCTCAGTTGACAGAACGGTCAAGTTACTCAACAGAACTCCTAGGTCCAGCAACATCATTTCCAGGTAACTCAATTGAACTCCCAGCTCAGTTGACAGAACTGTCAAGTTACTCAACAGAACTCCTAGGTCCAGCAACATCATTTCCAGGTAACTCAATTGAACTCCCAGCTCAGTTGACAGAACGGTCAAGTTACTCAACAGAACTCCCAGGTCCGGCAACATAATTTCCAGGTAACTCAATTGAACTCCCAGCTCAGTTGACAGAACTGTCAAGTTACTTAACAGAACTCCCAGGTCCGGCAACATAATTTCCAGGTTACTCAATTGAACTCCCAGGGCTGTCAACAAAATATCCAATTTCTTTATTTGAACTCCTAGGTCTGGCAACATAATTTCTAGGTTACTTAATAGAACTCCCAGCTTAGTTGACAGAACTGTTAAGTAACTCAACAGAACTCCCAGGTCCGGCAATATTATTTCCAGGTTACTCAACAGAACTCCCAGTTCTGGCAACATAATTTCCAGGTTACTTAATTGAACTCCCAGGGCTGTCAACAAAATTTCCAATTTCTTTAACAGAACTCCCAGGTCCGGCAACATTATTTCCAGGTTACTCAATTGAACTCCCAGCTCAGTTGACAGAACTGTCAAGTTACTCAACAGAACTCCAAGGTCCGGCAACATAATTCAAGGTAACTCAATTGAACTCCCAGCTCAGTTGACAGAACTGTCAAGTTACTTAACAGAACTCCCAGGTCCGGCAACATTATTTCCAGGTTACTCAATTGAACTCCCAGGGCTGTCAACAAAATATCCAATTTCTTTATTTGAACTTCAAGGTCTGGCAACATAATTTCTAGGTTACTTAATAGAACTCCCAGCTTAGTTGACAGAACTGTTAAGTAACTCAACAGAACTCCCAGGTCCGGCAATATTATTTCCAGGTTACTCAACAGAACTCCCAGGTCCGGCAACATTATTTCCAGGTTACTCAATTGAACTCCTAGCTCAGTTGACAGAATGGTCAAGTTACTCAACAGAACTCCTAGGTCCAGCAACATCATTTCCAGGTAATTCAATTGAACTCCCAGCTCAGTTGACAGAACTGTCAAGTTAATCAACAGAACTCCCAGGTCTGGCAACATAATTCCAGGTAACTTAATTGAATTCCCAGCTCAGTTGACAGAACGGTCAAGTTACTCAACAGAACTCCTAGGTCCAGCAACATCATTTCCAGGTAACTCAATTGAACTCCCAGCTCAGTTGAGAGAACTGTCAAGTTACTCAACAGAACTCCTAGGTCCAGCAACATCATTTCCAGGTAACTCAATTGAACTCCCAGCTCAGTTGACAGAACGGTCAAGTTACTCAACAGAACTCCCAGGTCCGGCAACAGAATTTCCAGGTAACTCAATTGAACTCCCAGCTCAGTTGACAGAACTGTCAAGTTACTTAACAGAACTCCCAGGTCCGGCAACATAATTTCCAGGTTACTCAATTGAACTCCCAGGGCTGTCAACAAAATATCCAATTTCTTTATTTGAACTCCAAGGTCTGGCAACATAATTTCTAGGTTACTTAATAGAACTCCCAGCTTAGTTGACAGAACTGTTAAGTAACTCAACAGAACTCCCAGGTCCGGCAATATTATTTCCAGGTTACTCAACAGAACTCCCAGGTCCGGCAACATTATTTCCAGGTTACTCAATTGAACTCCTAGCTCAGTTGACAGAACGGTCAAGTTACTCAACAGAACTCCCAGGTCCGGCAACATAATTTCCAGGTAACTCAATTGAACTCCCAGCTCAGTTGACAGAACTGTCAAGTTACTTAACAGAACTCCCAGGTCCGGCAACATAATTTCCAGGTTACTCAATTGAACTCCCAGGGCTGTCAACAAAATATCCAATTTCTTTATTTGAACTCCTAGGTCTGGCAACATAATTTCTAGGTTACTTAATAGAACTCCCAGCTTAGTTGACAGAACTGTTAAGTAACTCAACAGAACTCCCAGGTCCGGCAACATAATTCCAGGTAACTTAATTGAATTCCCAGCTCAGTTGACAGAACGGTCAAGTTACTCAACAGAACTCCTAGGTCCAGCAACATTATTTCCAGTTTACTCGATTAAACTCCCAGGGCTGTCAACAAAATTTCCAAGTTTCTTTACAGAACTCCCAGGACCGGCAACATTATTTCCAGGTTACTCAATTCAACTCCCAGCTCAGTTGATAGAACGGTCAAGTTACTCAACAGAACTCCCAGGTCCGGCAACATTATTTCCAGGTTACTCAATTGAACTCCCAGCTCAGTTGACAGAACGGTCAAGTTACTCAACAGAACTCCCAGTTCCGGCAACATAATTTCCAGGTAACTCAATTGAACTCCCAGCTCAGTTGAAAGTACTGTCAAGTAACTCAACAGAACTCCCAGGTCTGGCAACATAATTCCAGGTAACTCAATTGAACTCCCAGCTCAGTTGACAGAACTGTCAAGTTACTCAACAGAACTCCCAGGTCCGGCAACATAATTTCCGGGTTACTCAATTGAACTCCCAGGGCTGTCAACAAAATATCCAATTTCTTTATTTGAACTCCTAGGTCTGGCAACATAATTTCCAGGTAACTCAATTGAACTCCCAGCTCTGTTGACAGAACTGTCAAGTTACTCAACAGAACTCCCAGGTCCGGCAACATTATTTCCAGGTTACTCATTTGAACTCTCAGCTCAGTTGATAGAACTGTCAAGTTACTCAACAGAACTCCTAGGTCCAGCAACATCATTTCCAGGTAACTCAATTCAACTCCCAGCTCAGTTGACAGGTCTGTCAAGTTACTCAACAGAACTCCCAGGTCCGGCAACATTATTTCCAGGTAACTTTACAGAACTCCCAGGTCCGGCAATATTATTTCCAGGTTACTCAACAAAACTCCCAGGTCCGGCAACATTATTTCCAGGTTACTCAATTGAACTCCCAGCTCAGTTGACAGAACGGTCAAGTTACTCAACAGAACTCCCAGGTCCGGCAACATAATTTCCAGGTAACTCAATTGAACTCCCAGCTCAGTTGACAGAACTGTCAAGTTACTCAACAGAACTCCCAGGTCTGGCAACATAATTCCAGGTAACTCAATTGAACTCCCAGCTCAGTTGACAGAACGGTCAAGTTACTCAACAGAACTCCTAGGTCCAGCAACATCATTTCCAGGTAACTCAATTGAACTCCCAGCTCAGTTGACAGAACTGTCAAGTTACTCAACAGAACTCCTAGGTCCAGCAACATCATTTCCAGGTAATTCAATTGAACTCCCAGCTCAGTTGACAGAACTGTCAAGTTACTCAACAGAACTCCCAGGTCTGGCAACATAATTCCAGGTAACTTAATTGAATTCCCAGCTCAGTTGACAGAACGGTCAAGTTACTCAACAGAACTCCTAGGTCCAGCAACATCATTTCCAGGTAACTCAATTGAACTCCCAGCTCAGTTGACAGAACTGTCAAGTTACTCAACAGAACTCCTAGGTCCAGCAACATCATTTCCAGGTAACTCAATTGAACTCCCAGCTCAGTTGACAGAACTGTCAAGTTACTCAACAGAACTCCCAGGTCCGGCAACATTATTTCCAGGTAACTCAAAAGAACTCCCAGCTCAGTTGACAGAACTGTCAAGTAACTCAACAGAACTCCCAGGTCCGGCAATATTATTTTCAGGTTACTCAACAGAACTACCAGGTCTGGCAATATAATTCCAGGTAACTCAATTGAACTCCCAGCTCAGTTGACAGAACTGTCAAGTTACTCAACAGAACTCCCAGGTCCGGCAACATTATTTCCAGGTTACTCATTTGAACTCTCAGCTCAGTTGATAGAACTGTCAAGTTACTCAACAGAACTCCTAGGTCCAGCAACATCATTTCCAGGTAACTCAATTCAACTCCCAGCTCAGTTGACAGAACTGTCAAGTTACTCAACAGAACTCCCAGGTCCGGCAACATTATTTCCAGGTAACTTTACAGAACTCCCAGGTCCGGCAATATTATTTCCAGGTTACTCAACAAAACTCCCAGGTCCGGCAACATAATTTCCAGGTAACTCAATTGAACTCCCAGCTCAGTTGACAGAACTGTCAAGTTACTCAACAGAACTCCCAGGTCTGGCAACATAATTCCAGGTAACTCAATTGAACTCCCAGCTCAGTTGACAGAACGGTCAAGTTACTCAACAGAACTCCTAGGTCCAGCAACATCATTTCCAGGTAACTCAATTGAACTCCCAGCTCAGTTGACAGAACTGTCAAGTTACTCAACAGAACTCCTAGGTCCAGCAACATCATTTCCAGGTAATTCAATTGAACTCCCAGCTCAGTTGACAGAACTGTCAAGTTACTCAACAGAACTCCCAGGTCTGGCAACATAATTCCAGGTAACTCAATTGAACTCCCAGCTCAGTTGACAGAACGGTCAAGTTACTCAACAGAACTCCCAGGTCCGGCAACATAATTTCCAGGTAACTCAATTGAACTCCCAGCTCAGTTGACAGAACTGTCAAGTTACTTAACAGAACTCCCAGGTCCGGCAACATAATTTCCAGGTTACTCAATTGAACTCCCAGGGCTGTCAACAAAATATCCAATTTCTTTATTTGAACTCCAAGGTCTGGCAACATAATTTCTAGGTTACTTAATAGAACTCCCAGCTTAGTTGACAGAACTGTTAAGTAACTCAACAGAACTCCCAGGTCCGGCAATATTATTTCCAGGTTACTCAACAGAACTCCCAGTTCTGGCAACATAATTTCCAGGTTACTCAATTGAACTCCCAGGGCTGTCAACAAAATTTCCAATTTCTTTAACAGAACTCCCAGGTCCGGCAACATTATTTCCAGGTTACTCAATTGAACTCCCAGCTCAGTTGACAGAACTGTCAAGTTACTCAACAGAACTCCAAGGTCCGGCAACATAATTCAAGGTAACTCAATTGAACTCCCAGCTCAGTTGACAGAACGGTCAAGTTACTCAACAGAACTCCCAGGTCCGGCAACATAATTTCCAGGAAACTCAATAGAACTCCCAGCTCCGTTGACAGAACTGTCAAGTAACTCAACAGAACTCCCAGGTCCGGCAACATTATTTCCAGGTTTCTCATTTGAACTCCCAGCTCAGTTGAAAGAACTGTCAAGTTACTCAACAGAACTCCTAGGTCCAGCAACATCATTTCCAGGTAACTCAATTGAACTCCCAGCTCAGTTGACAGAACTGTCAAGTTACTCAACAGAACTCCCAGGTCCGGCAACATTATTTCCAGGTAACTCAAAAGAACTCCCAGCTCAGTTGACAGAACTGTCAAGTAACTCAACAGAACTCCCAGGTCCGGCAATATTATTTTCAGGTTACTCAACAGAACTACCATGTCTGGCAACATAATTTCCAGGTAACTCAATTGAACTCCCAGCTCAGTTGACAGAACTGTCAAGTTACTCAACAGAACTCCCAGGTCCGGCAACATTATTTCCAGGTTACTCATTTGAACTCTCAGCTCAGTTGATAGAACTGTCAAGTTACTCAACAGAACTCCTAGGTCCAGCAACATCATTTCCAGGTAACTCAATTCAACTCCCAGCTCAGTTGACAGGTCTGTCAAGTTACTCAACAGAACTCCCAGGTCCGGAAACATTATTTCCAGGTAACTTTACAGAACTCCCAGGTCCGGCAATATTATTTCCAGGTTACTCAACAAAACTCCCAGGTCCGGCAACATTATTTCCAGGTTACTCAATTGAACTCCCAGCTCAGTTGACAGAACGGTCAAGTTACTCAACAGAGCTCCCAGGTCCGGCAACATAATTTCCAGGTAACTCAATTGAACTCCCAGCTCAGTTGACAGAACTGTCAAGTTACTCAACAGAACTCCCAGGTCTGGCAACATAATTCCAGGTAACTTAATTGAACTCCCAGCTCAGTTGACATAACGGTCAAGTTACTCAACAGAACTCCTAGGTCCAGCAACATCATTTCCAGGTAACTCAATTGAACTCCCAGCTCAGTTGACAGAACTGTCAAGTTACTCAACAGAACTCCTAGGTCCAGCAACATCATTTCCAGGTAATTCAATTGAACTCCCAGCTCAGTTGACAGAACTGTCAAGTTAATCAACAGAACTCCCAGGTCTGGCAACATAATTCCAGGTAACTTAATTGAATTCCCAGCTCAGTTGACAGAACGGTCAAGTTACTCAACAGAACTCCTAGGTCCAGCAACATCATTTCCAGGTAACTCAATTGAACTCCCAGCTCAGTTGACAGAACTGTCAAGTTACTCAACAGAACTCCTAGGTCCAGCAACATCATTTCCAGGTAACTCAATTGAACTCCCAGCTCAGTTGACAGAACGGTCAAGTTACTCAACAGAACTCCCAGGTCCGGCAACATAATTTCCAGGTAACTCAATTGAACTCCCAGCTCAGTTGACAGAACTGTCAAGTTACTTAACAGAACTCCCAGGTCCGGCAACATAATTTCCAGGTTACTCAATTGAACTCCCAGGGCTGTCAACAAAATATCCAATTTCTTTATTTGAACTCCAAGGTCTGGCAACATAATTTCTAGGTTACTTAATAGAACTCCCAGCTTAGTTGACAGAACTGTTAAGTAACTCAACAGAACTCCCAGGTCCGGCAATATTATTTCCAGGTTACTCAACAGAACTCCCAGGTCCGGCAACATTATTTCCAGGTTACTCAATTGAACTCCCAGCTCAGTTGACAGAACGGTCAAGTTACTCAACAGAACTCCCAGGTCCGGCAACATAATTTCCAGGTAACTCAATTGAACTCCCAGCTCAGTTGACAGAACTGTCAAGTTACTCAACAGAACTCCCAGGTCCGGCAACATAATTTCCAGGTTACTCAATTGAACTCCCAGGGCTGTCAACAAAATATCCAATTTCTTTATTTGAACTCCTAGGTCTGGCAACATAATTTCTAGGTTACTTAATAGAACTCCCAGCTTAGTTGACAGAACTGTTAAGTAACTCAACAGAACTCCCAGGTCCGGCAACATAATTCCAGGTAACTTAATTGAATTCCCAGCTCAGTTGTTAGAACGGTCAAGTTACTCAACAGAACTCCTAGGTCCAGCAACATTATTTCCAGTTTACTCGATTAAACTCCCAGGGCTGTCAACAAAATTTCCAAGTTTCTTTACAGAACTCCCAGGACCGGCAACATTATTTCCAGGTTACTCAATTCAACTCCCAGCTCAGTTGATAGAACGGTCAAGTTACTCAACAGAACTCCCAGGTCCGGCAACATTATTTCCAGGTTACTCAATTGAACTCCCAGCTCAGTTGACAGAACGGTCAAGTTACTCAACAGAACTCCCAGTTCCGGCAACATAATTTCCAGGTAACTCAATTTAACTCCCAGCTCAGTTGACAGTACTGTCAAGTTACTCAACAGAACTCCCAGGTCTGGAAACATAATTCCAGGTAACTCAATTGAACTCCCAGCTCAGTTGACAGAACTGTCAAGTTACTCAACAGAACTCCCAGGTCCGGCAACATAATTTCCGGGTTACTCAATTGAACTCCCAGGGCTGTCAACAAAATATCCAATTTCTTTATTTGAACTCCTAGGTCTGGCAACATAATTTCCAGGTAACTCAATTGAACTCCCAGCTCTGTTGACAGAACTGTCAAGTTACTCAACAGAACTCCCAGGTCCGGCAACATTATTTCCAGGTTACTCATTTGAACTCTCAGCTCAGTTGATAGAACTGTCAAGTTACTCAACAGAACTCCTAGGTCCAGCAACATCATTTCCAGGTAACTCAATTCAACTCCCAGCTCAGTTGACAGGTCTGTCAAGTTACTCAACAGAACTCCCAGGTCCGGCAACATTATTTCCAGGTAACTTTACAGAACTCCCAGGTCCGGCAATATTATTTCCAGGTTACTCAACAAAACTCCCAGGTCCGGCAACATTATTTCCAGGTTACTCAATTGAACTCCCAGCTCAGTTGACAGAACGGTCAAGTTACTCAACAGAACTCCCAGGTCCGGCAACATCATTTCCAGGTAACTCAATTGAACTCCCAGCTCAGTTGACAGAACTGTCAAGTTACTCAACAGAACTCCCAGGTCTGGCAACATAATTCCAGGTAACTCAATTGAACTCCCAGCTCAGTTGACAGAACGGTCAAGTTACTCAACAGAACTCCTAGGTCCAGCAACATCATTTCCAGGTAACTCAATTGAACTCCCAGCTCAGTTGACAGAACTGTCAAGTTACTCAACAGAACTCCTAGGTCCAGCAACATCATTTCCAGGTAATTCAATTGAACTCCCAGCTCAGTTGACAGAACTGTCAAGTTACTCAACAGAACTCCCAGGTCTGGCAACATAATTCCAGGTAACTTAATTGAATTCCCAGCTCAGTTGACAGAACGGTCAAGTTACTCAACAGAACTCCTAGGTCCAGCAACATCATTTCCAGGTAACTCAATTGAACTCCCAGCTCAGTTGACAGAACTGTCAAGTTACTCAACAGAACTCCTAGGTCCAGCAACATCATTTCCAGGTAACTCAATTGAACTCCCAGCTCAGTTGACAGAACGGTCAAGTTACTCAACAGAACTCCCAGGTCCGGCAACATAATTTCCAGGTAACTCAATTGAACTCCCAGCTCAGTTGACAGAACTGTCAAGTTACTTAACAGAACTCCCAGGTCCGGCAACATAATTTCCAGGTTACTCAATTGAATTCCCAGGGCTGTCAACAAAATATCCAATTTCTTTATTTGAACTCCTAGGTCTGGCAACATAATTTCTAGGTTACTTAATAGAACTCCCAGCTTAGTTGACAGAACTGTTAAGTAACTCAACAGAACTCCCAGGTCCGGCAATATTATTTCCAGGTTACTCAACAGAACTCCCAGGTCCGGCAACATTATTTCCAGGTTACTCTATTGAACTCCCAGCTCAGTTGACAGAACGGTCAAGTTACTCAACAGAACTCCCAGGTCCGGCAACATAATTTCCAGGTAACTCAATTGAACTCCCAGCTCAGTTGACAGAACTGTCAAGTTACTTAACAGAACTCCCAGGTCCGGCAACATAATTTCCAGGTTACTCAATTGAACTCCCAGGGCTGTCAACAAAATATCCAATTTCTTTATTTGAACTCCTAGGTCTGGCAACATAATTTCTAGGTTACTTAATAGAACTCCCAGCTTAGTTGACAGAACTGTTAAGTAACTCAACAGAACTCCCAGGTCCGGCAATATTATTTCCAGGTTACTCAACAGAACTCCCAGTTCTGGCAACATAATTTCCAGGTTACTCAATTGAACTCCCAGGGCTGTCAACAAAATTTCCAATTTCTTTAACAGAACTCCCAGGTCCGGCAACATTATTTCCAGGTTACTCAATTGAACTCCCAGCTCAGTTGACAGAACTGTCAAGTTACTCAACAGAACTCCAAGGTCCGGCAACATAATTCAAGGTAACTCAATTGAACTCCCAGCTCAGTTGACAGAACGGTCAAGTTACTCAACAGAACTCCCAGGTCCGGCAACATAATTTCCAGGAAACTCAATAGAACTCCCAGCTCCGTTGACAGAACTGTCAAGTAACTCAACAGAACTCCCAGGTCCGGCAACATTATTTCCAGGTTACTCATTTGAACTCCCAGCTCAGTTGAAAGAACTGTCAAGTTACTCAACAGAACTCCTAGGTCCAGCAACATCATTTCCAGGTAACTCAATTGAACTCCCAGCTCAGTTGACAGAACTGTCAAGTTACTCAACAGAACTCCCAGGTCCGGCAACATTATTTCCAGGTAACTCAATAGAACTCCCAGCTCAGTTGACAGAACTGTCAAGTAACTCAACAGAACTCCCAGGTCCGGCAATATTATTTTCAGGTTACTCAACAGAACTACCAGGTCTGGCAATATAATTCCAGGTAACTCAATTGAACTCCCAGCTCAGTTGACAGAACTGTCAAGTTACTCAACAGAACTCCCAGGTCCGGCAACATTATTTCCAGGTTACTCATTTGAACTCTCAGCTCAGTTGATAGAACTGTCAAGTTACTCAACAGAACTCCTAGGTCCAGCAACATCATTTCCAGGTAACTCAATTCAACTCTTAGCTCAGTTGACAGAACTGTCAAGTTACTCAACAGAACTCCCAGGTCCGGCAACATTATTTCCAGGTAACTTTACAGAACTCCCAGGTCCGGCAATATTATTTCCAGGTTACTCAACAAAACTCCCAGGTCCGGCAACATTATTTTCAGGTTACTCAATTGAACTCCCAGCTCAGTTGACAGAACGGTCAAGTTACTCAACAGAACTCCCAGGTCCGGCAACATAATTTCCAGGTTAATCAATTGAACTCCCAGCTCAGTTGACAGAACTGTCAAGTTACTCAACAGAACTCCCAGGTCTGGCAACATAATTCCAGGTAACTTAATTGAACTCCCAGCTCAGTTGACATAACGGTCAAGTTACTCAACAGAACTCCTAGGTCCAGCAACATCATTTCCAGGTAACTCAATTGAACTCCCAGCTCAGTTGACAGAACTGTCAAGTTACTCAACAGAACTCCTAGGTCCAGCAACATCATTTCCAGGTAATTCAATTGAACTCCCAGCTCAGTTGACAGAACTGTCAAGTTACTCAACAGAACTCCCAGGTCTGGCAACATAATTCCAGGTAACTTAATTGAATTCCCAGCTCAGTTGACAGAACGGTCAAGTTACTCAACAGAACTCCTAGGTCCAGCAACATCATTTCCAGGTAACTCAATTGAACTCCCAGCTCAGTTGACAGAACTGTCAAGTTACTCAACAGAACTCCTAGGTCCAGCAACATCATTTCCAGGTAACTCAATTGAACTCCCAGCTCAGTTGACAGAACGGTCAAGTTACTCAACAGAACTCCCAGGTCCGGCAACATAATTTCCAGGTAACTCAATTGAACTCCCAGCTCAGTTGACAGAACTGTCAAGTTACTTAACAGAACTCCCAGGTCCGGCAACATAATTTCCAGGTTACTCAATTGAACTCCCAGGGCTGTCAACAAAATATCCAATTTCTTTATTTGAACTCCTAGGTCTGGCAACATAATTTCTAGGTTACTTAATAGAACTCCCAGCTTAGTTGACAGAACTGTTAAGTAACTCAACAGAACTCCCAGGTCCGGCAATATTATTTCCAGATTACTCAACAGAACTCTCAGGTCCGGCAACATTATTTCCAGGTTACTCAATTGAACTCCCAGCTCAGTTGACAGAACGGTCAAGTTACTCAACAGAACTCCCAGGTCCGGCAACATTATTTCCAGGTAACTCAATTGAACTCCCAGCTCAGTTGACAGAACTGTCAAGTTACTCAACAGAACTCCTAGGTCCAGCAACATCATTTCCAGGTAACTCAATTGAACTCCCAGCTCAGTTGACAGAACTGTCAAGTTACTCAACAGAACTCCCAGGTCCGGCAACATTATTTCCAGGTAACTCAAAAGAACTCCCAGCTCAGTTGACAGAACTGTCAAGTAACTCAACAGAACTCCCAGGTCCGGCAATATTATTTTCAGGTTACTCAACAGAACTACCATGTCTGGCAACATAATTTCCAGGTAACTCAATTGAACTCCCAGCTCAGTTGACAGAACTGTCAAGTTACTCAACAGAACTCCCAGGTCCGGCAACATTATTTCCAGGTTACTCATTTGAACTCTCAGCTCAGTTGATAGAACTGTCAAGTTACTCAACAGAACTCCTAGGTCCAGCAACATCATTTCCAGGTAACTCAATTCAACTCCCAGCTCAGTTGACAGGTCTGTCAAGTTACTCAACAGAACTCCCAGGTCCGGAAACATTATTTCCAGGTAACTTTACAGAACTCCCAGGTCCGGCAATATTATTTCCAGGTTACTCAACAAAACTCCCAGGTCCGGCAACATTATTTTCAGGTTACTCAATTGAACTCCCAGCTCAGTTGACAGAACGGTCAAGTTACTCAACAGAGCTCCCAGGTCCGGCAACATAATTTCCAGGTAACTCAATTGAACTCCCAGCTCAGTTGACAGAACTGTCAAGTTACTCAACAGAACTCCCAGGTCTGGCAACATAATTCCAGGTAACTTAATTGAACTCCCAGCTCAGTTGACATAACGGTCAAGTTACTCAACAGAACTCCTAGGTCCAGCAACATCATTTCCAGGTAACTCAATTGAACTCCCAGCTCAGTTGACAGAACTGTCAAGTTACTCAACAGAACTCCTAGGTCCAGCAACATCATTTCCAGGTAATTCAATTGAACTCCCAGCTCAGTTGACAGAACTGTCAAGTTAATCAACAGAACTCCCAGGTCTGGCAACATAATTCCAGGTAACTTAATTGAATTCCCAGCTCAGTTGACAGAACGGTCAAGTTACTCAACAGAACTCCTAGGTCCAGCAACATCATTTCCAGGTAACTCAATTGAACTCCCAGCTCAGTTGACAGAACTGTCAAGTTACTCAACAGAACTCCTAGGTCCAGCAACATCATTTCCAGGTAACTCAATTGAACTCCCAGCTCAGTTGACAGAACGGTCAAGTTACTCAACAGAACTCCCAGGTCCGGCAACATAATTTCCAGGTAACTCAATTGAACTCCCAGCTCAGTTGACAGAACTGTCAAGTTACTTAACAGAACTCCCAGGTCCGGCAACATAATTTCCAGGTTACTCAATTGAACTCCCAGGGCTGTCAACAAAATATCCAATTTCTTTATTTGAACTCCAAGGTCTGGCAACATAATTTCTAGGTTACTTAATAGAACTCCCAGCTTAGTTGACAGAACTGTTAAGTAACTCAACAGAACTCCCAGGTCCGGCAATATTATTTCCAGGTTACTCAACAGAACTCCCAGGTCCGGCAACATTATTTCCAGGTTACTCAATTGAACTCCCAGCTCAGTTGACAGAACGGTCAAGTTACTCAACAGAACTCCCAGGTCCGGCAACATAATTTCCAGGTAACTCAATTGAACTCCCAGCTCAGTTGACAGAACTGTCAAGTTACTTAACAGAACTCCCAGGTCCGGCAACATAATTTCCAGGTTACTCAATTGAACTCCCAGGGCTGTCAACAAAATATCCAATTTCTTTATTTGAACTCCTAGGTCTGGCAACATAATTTCTAGGTTACTTAATAGAACTCCCAGCTTAGTTGACAGAACTGTTAAGTAACTCAACAGAACTCCCAGGTCCGGCAACATAATTCCAGGTAACTTAATTGAATTCCAAGCTCAGTTGTTAGAACGGTCAAGTTACTCAACAGAACTCCTAGGTCCAGCAACATTATTTCCAGTTTACTCGATTAAACTCCCAGGGCTGTCAACAAAATTTCCAAGTTTCTTTACAGAACTCCCAGGACCGGCAACATTATTTCCAGGTTACTCAATTCAACTCCCAGCTCAGTTGATAGAACGGTCAAGTTACTCAACAGAACTCCCAGGTCCGGCAACATTATTTCCAGGTTACTCAATTGAACTCCCAGCTCAGTTGACAGAACGGTCAAGTTACTCAACAGAACTCCCAGTTCCGGCAACATAATTTCCAGGTAACTCAATTTAACTCCCAGCTCAGTTGACAGTACTGTCAAGTTACTCAACAGAACTCCCAGGTCTGGCAACATAATTCCAGGTAACTCAATTGAACTCCCAGCTCAGTTGACAGAACTGTCAAGTTACTCAACAGAACTCCCAGGTCCGGCAACATAATTTCCGGGTTACTCAATTGAACTCCCAGGGCTGTCAACAAAATATCCAATTTCTTTATTTGAACTCCTAGGTCTGGCAACATAATTTCCAGGTAACTCAATTGAACTCCCAGCTCTGTTGACAGAACTGTCAAGTTACTCAACAGAACTCCCATGTCCGGCAACATTATTTCCAGGTTACTCATTTGAACTCTCAGCTCAGTTGATAGAACTGTCAAGTTACTCAACAGAACTCCTAGGTCCAGCAACATCATTTCCAGGTAACTCAATTCAACTCCCAGCTCAGTTGACAGGTCTGTCAAGTTACTCAACAGAACTCCCAGGTCCGGCAACATTATTTCCAGGTAACTTTACAGAACTCCCAGGTCCGGCAATATTATTTCCAGGTTACTCAACAAAACTCCCAGGTCCGGCAACATTATTTCCAGGTTACTCAATTGAACTCCCAGCTCAGTTGACAGAACGGTCAAGTTACTCAACAGAACTCCCAGGTCCGGCAACATAATTTCCAGGTAACTCAATTGAACTCCCAGCTCAGTTGACAGAACTGTCAAGTTACTCAACAGAACTCCCAGGTCTGGCAACATAATTCCAGGTAACTCAATTGAACTCCCAGCTCAGTTGACAGAACGGTCAAGTTACTCAACAGAACTCCTAGGTCCAGCAACATCATTTCCAGGTAACTCAATTGAACTCCCAGCTCAGTTGACAGAACTGTCAAGTTACTCAACAGAACTCCTAGGTCCAGCAACATCATTTCCAGGTAATTCAATTGAACTCCCAGCTCAGTTGACAGAACTGTCAAGTTACTCAACAGAACTCCCAGGTCTGGCAACATAATTCCAGGTAACTTAATTGAATTCCCAGCTCAGTTGACAGAACGGTCAAGTTACTCAACAGAACTCCTAGGTCCAGCAACATCATTTCCAGGTAACTCAATTGAACTCCCAGCTCAGTTGACAGAACTGTCAAGTTACTCAACAGAACTCCTAGGTCCAGCAACATCATTTCCAGGTAACTCAATTGAACTCCCAGCTCAGTTGACAGAACGGTCAAGTTACTCAACAGAACTCCCAGGTCCGGCAACATAATTTCCAGGTAACTCAATTGAACTCCCAGCTCAGTTGACAGAACTGTCAAGTTACTTAACAGAACTCCCAGGTCCGGCAACATAATTTCCAGGTTACTCAATTGAATTCCCAGGGCTGTCAACAAAATATCCAATTTCTTTATTTGAACTCCTAGGTCTGGCAACATAATTTCTAGGTTACTTAATAGAACTCCCAGCTTAGTTGACAGAACTGTTAAGTAACTCAACAGAACTCCCAGGTCCGGCAATATTATTTCCAGGTTACTCAACAGAACTCCCAGGTCCGGCAACATTATTTCCAGGTTACTCTATTGAACTCCCAGCTCAGTTGACAGAACGGTCAAGTTACTCAACAGAACTCCCAGGTCCGGCAACATAATTTCCAGGTAACTCAATTGAACTCCCAGCTCAGTTGACAGAACTGTCAAGTTACTTAACAGAACTCCCAGGTCCGGCAACATAATTTCCAGGTTACTCAATTGAACTCCCAGGGCTGTCAACAAAATATCCAATTTCTTTATTTGAACTCCTAGGTCTGGCAACATAATTTCTAGGTTACTTAATAGAACTCCCAGCTTAGTTGACAGAACTGTTAAGTAACTCAACAGAACTCCCAGGTCCGGCAATATTATTTCCAGGTTACTCAACAGAACTCCCAGTTCTGGCAACATAATTTCCAGGTTACTCAATTGAACTCCCAGGGCTGTCAACAAAATTTCCAATTTCTTTAACAGAACTCCCAGGTCCGGCAACATTATTTCCAGGTTACTCAATTGAACTCCCAGCTCAGTTGACAGAACTGTCAAGTTACTCAACAGAACTCCAAGGTCCGGCAACATAATTCAAGGTAACTCAATTGAACTCCCAGCTCAGTTGACAGAACGGTCAAGTTACTCAACAGAACTCCCAGGTCCGGCAACATAATTTCCAGGAAACTCAATAGAACTCCCAGCTCCGTTGACAGAACTGTCAAGTAACTCAACAGAACTCCCAGGTCCGGCAACATTATTTCCAGGTTTCTCATTTGAACTCCCAGCTCAGTTGAAAGAACTGTCAAGTTACTCAACAGAACTCCTAGGTCCAGCAACATCATTTCCAGGTAACTCAATTGAACTCCCAGCTCAGTTGACAGAACTGTCAAGTTACTCAACAGAACTCCCAGGTCCGGCAACATTATTTCCAGGTAACTCAAAAGAACTCCCAGCTCAGTTGACAGAACTGTCAAGTAACTCAACAGAACTCCCAGGTCCGGCAATATTATTTACAGGTTACTCAACAGAACTACCAGGTCTGGCAATATAATTCCAGGTAACTCAATTGAACTCCCAGCTCAGTTGACAGAACTGTCAAGTTACTCAACAGAACTCCCAGGTCCGGCAACATTATTTCCAGGTTACTCATTTGAACTCTCAGCTCAGTTGATAGAACTGTCAAGTTACTCAACAGAACTCCTAGGTCCAGCAACATCATTTCCAGGTAACTCAATTCAACTCTTAGCTCAGTTGACAGAACTGTCAAGTTACTCAACAGAACTCCCAGGTCCGGCAACATTATTTCCAGGTAACTTTACAGAACTCCCAGGTCCGGCAATATTATTTCCAGGTTACTCAACAAAACTCCCAGGTCCGGCAACATTATTTTCAGGTTACTCAATTGAACTCCCAGCTCAGTTGACAGAACGGTCAAGTTACTCAACAGAACTCCCAGGTCCGGCAACATAATTTCCAGGTTAATCAATTGAACTCCCAGCTCAGTTGACAGAACTGTCAAGTTACTCAACAGAACTCCCAGGTCTGGCAACATAATTCCAGGTAACTTAATTGAACTCCCAGCTCAGTTGACATAACGGTCAAGTTACTCAACAGAACTCCTAGGTCCAGCAACATCATTTCCAGGTAACTCAATTGAACTCCCAGCTCAGTTGACAGAACTGTCAAGTTACTCAACAGAACTCCTAGGTCCAGCAACATCATTTCCAGGTAACTCAATTGAACTCCCAGCTCAGTTGACAGAACTGTCAAGTTACTCAACAGAACTCCCAGGTCTGGCAACATAATTCCAGGTAACTTAATTGAATTCCCAGCTCAGTTGACAGAACGGTCAAGTTACTCAACAGAACTCCTAGGTCCAGCAACATCATTTCCAGGTAACTCAATTGAACTCCCAGCTCAGTTGACAGAACTGTCAAGTTACTCAACAGAACTCCTAGGTCCAGCAACATCATTTCCAGGTAACTCAATTGAACTCCCAGCTCAGTTGACAGAACTGTCAAGTTACTCAACAGAACTCCCAGGTCCGGCAACATAATTTCCAGGTAACTCAATTGAACTCCCAGCTCAGTTGACAGAACTGTCAAGTTACTTAACAGAACTCCCAGGTCCGGCAACATAATTTCCAGGTTACTCAATTGAACTCCCAGGGCTGTCAACAAAATATCCAATTTCTTTATTTGAACTCCTAGGTCTGGCAACATAATTTCTAGGTTACTTAATAGAACTCCCAGCTTAGTTGACAGAACTGTTAAGTAACTCAACAGAACTCCCAGGTCCGGCAATATTATTTCCAGATTACTCAACAGAACTCCCAGGTCCGGCAACATTATTTCCAGGTTACTCAATTGAACTCCCAGCTCAGTTGACAGAACGGTCAAGTTACTCAACAGAACTCCCAGGTCCGGCAACATTATTTCCAGGTAACTCAATTGAACTCCCAGCTCAGTTGACAGAACTGTCAAGTTACTCAACAGAACTCCTAGGTCCAGCAACATCATTTCCAGGTAACTCAATTGAACTCCCAGCTCAGTTGACAGAACTGTCAGACAACCTCCACGTGGTGCACCCTGGGCGTCACCGTTTTTGATATGGTGACGGCTAATGGTCTGGCAGTCGGAGATGGCGCTGGTTCTGTCCCGGCGTCATCCGCTCGTAACCCCGTACGTGGTGCGGGAGCGAGGGCCGCCATCCCAATGGATGGGGGCTGCGAGGAAGAAAACCTCTCTAAAAATTACGGAGGGGGACCTAACGGTCCTGTCCGCTTCGGCGGATAGTGTGGGCTCCGAGTCGGCGTCCCAGACGTATTCTGGGTAGCGGCGACTCGGTTCAGGATCGGCTGGCGCCCTGGATATTCCAGGAAGCGGCAGTGCGAGCGTGGGCGGCGGGTTCGTCCGGTCGCGGTAAAACGTGATCGGCGGACGGGCATTCTTGCCAACCGCCGGCCAAACCGGTGACCTAGTCACGTCTTAGGGCCGGTGGGGCTGCCCTTAATTGGGTGTCCCCGCGAGGAGACAACCTCCATAAAAAATCCCCAACCCTAAGCTCGTTGTCGTGCAAGGCGAGAGGGTGTATGGCCGGTGGGATATCGGTCTCTACGCGACAACGGAGCAGGGGAACTGCCGACCCCCTGCTTCGTGAACCCCAGGTTCACCCGGGTATGGAGCCTCTGCTCGGGTGGTTCAACCTTGTTCCATTACTCGTGGGAATAAAATGGAAAATGAAACAAAAAACCTTTATGATGATGGTGGGCCTAGCTCAGGCGGAAGCGAGCAAATTCAGACCTGCCTATTGGACAGCGCACAGGGTCCGGGTGTAAACAGTGCTCCAACTGACTCCATCTACTTTGAGGACGGAGAATTGTTCTCTGATGGAGAGTATTATAAATCGAGGTCTTGTTCTCCGGTCACCATAGAGAACAGGGAGGCTCCAAAGGCCCAAAGGAAGCGTCCAGGAGAGGGGACACTTATTGACTTAGCAGGCTCTGATGAGAGCGACCCGCCCCTTGCAGCCGTAAGTAAGGCAGGTGCTGTGGAGTCCGATAGGGGAAGAGGCAGAGGCAGAGGAATAAAGTCAGCAAATCGGGCAGGTTCAGGCAGCCATTTTGGTGCCAGCCTTTTGCGAAAGGCGAATACGCCTGAGGCACGAGAGGCGCATGAACACGCGGAAATGATAAGGAAGGAGGCCCAAAAAGAGGCAAGGCAAGAAGAAAAAGAAGGAAAGCAGAAAAACAAAAAGAAAGGGAAGGGAAATAATAAAAACAAAAATAAAAGTCAGGAGAGTCCAATGAGTCTGCCGGGCCAGATGGGCCCGCCAGCCGCCCCTCACTCGGAAAGGGAAAGAGAATCCTCCGTCGACTCGTGCAGGTCATCAGCATCGATGCGATCTTCGATAGCTATTAGTGATGAGGTGGAACGACACACGAAAAGGCTACTAGACGTGGTAAGTCTGTCGGGGAATATGAAGCGGGAGTATAAGGCTACTATCACGGAGGCCAGTGGAAAAATCAGGGAGGTGGTCAGAGAGCTAGTGGGTCTTTCGCCTTCAGAAGATGTACGCCGGCTACAGGCGGACAATGAAAGATTGCAGAAGCAGATGAACCATCTGCTAGAGGAGCACCGGGCCTTGAAGCGGGCATACGAGGACAGATGCCAGAGAGACGCCCAGCGCCGAAGAGAGGAGAATCATGGAAGCCCACCTTTCCAGGCAGGGACCTTGCCGGCACTTACTCCTGGGGCTTCAAACCTGGATATTCAGGAGATGTTCTCGATAATGGAGAGGAATCTTACGGTCACATTTGGCAACATGCTGAACGCCCGCATAGAAGGCATCGAACGTCGTCTGCCTCCGGCACCAATAATACGTCCACCGCTGGCGTCGGACAAAAAGAGGGGAACCACTCAACCCAAGCAACAGGCCGATTCGGCTGCTCTACCGAGCTCCACCCCATCTACTGTTCCTGCAGAGCAACAGGTGTCGTCGGGTCCCCCCTCATACGCCAATATAGCTGCGAGAGAGAACCAATGGATCGGTGTCGGCAAAAACGGTCGCCCATTAAAGCCGACCGCCGCCGCCGGGCCATCCACATCGGCCGGTACCAACGAGGCCCCCAGGACGACAAAGCGGCAGCCCTCAAAACCGGCAGGTCCGAAGAAAAGGAAACTTACCACCCCCAAGACTGCAGCGGTGGTTTTAGCGATCTCTTCAGAGCAAGCACAAAAAGGGGCGACGTATGCGGACGCTATAGCCAAGGCAAAGAGGGCAATAACTATCCAGGAACTGGGTATAGAAGAGATGAAAGTCCGAGTCTCTGTCACCGGTACGCGCGTGTTCGAGATTCCCGGCGCCGACAGCGGGGAAAAGGCGGACTTGCTGGCCGCAAAGTTGAGGGAAACGTTGGGAGAGTCCGCTAAGATCATGAGGCCTGTTAAGACCGCTGACCTGCGAGTATCGGGACTAGACGACTCGGTTACAAAAGATGAGCTTGGAGCCGCGGTCGCGGCGAAGGGGGGCTGTCCGTTGGAACAAGTCCGCGTCGGAAGTATCCGAGTAAGCCCGCGAGGATTGGGTTCTGCGTTGGTGAAGTGCCCTGTGGGGGCAGCAAAAACACTTATAGAGACGGGTCGCCTTCGTGTAGGATGGGTGTCGGCGTCGGTCCGCGCATTGGAACCTCTCCCGCTCCGGTGCTACAGGTGCATGGTAACAGGGCACACCCGAACTCTGTGTTCATGCGAAACGGACCGAAGCGACACATGTTTCCGGTGCGGAGCCAGGGGCCACAAATCGGTCGATTGCAAAGGCAAGCTAAACTGTGCTGTGTGCAAGTCAGCCAAGCTGCCGGCCAATCACTTTATGGGTGGGAGCAAATGCCGCCCTCCTCCAGTGAGAGCGAGGCAACCGGCTAAACCGCAACTGCAAGAGACGGAGGGTGATCCCGCTTTAATGGGGGAAGTTGAGGATGGTCATATGTCGACTTAATGGCCAGACACCTCAACTTCCTCCAAGGAAACCTGAACCACTCCGCTGCAGCGCAGGATCTCTTTCTGCAATATGCAGCAGAGTCAGGGTCACGCATTGCTGTAATGGCGGAACCATATTGCGTTCCCCAGCGCCCTAATTGGGCGAGTTCTGCTGACAGTTCGGTCATGATCATGGCCCCTTACTCGGCCGCTTGCTCCCCTCCCCTCTTGGTTAAAGAGAGAGGACCGGGTTATGTAGCGGCAACATGGGGAGAGGTAACACTAGTCGGTGTTTACTTCTCCCCCAACAGGGGTGTTACTGAATTCACTCGGTGGCTCGACAGTCTGAGAGGAGTGGTGGGACGTCTAGCACCAGCCCAAATGCTGGTTTTGGGTGACTTCAATGCCCACCACACCTCCTGGGGCGAACGTAGGGACACCACAAGGGGTAATGCAGTGGTCAATTGGGCAGTATCAGCGGGGCTAGTCCTTTGCAATGTAGGGAGGGAGTTCACGTGTGTCAGGGGGGACGGTGGGTCCATAGTGGACCTGACTTTTGCGACCCCAGCCCTGGCACTATGTGTGAGGGACTGGCATGTTCTCAAAGACGTCGTGACACTGTCAGATCACGACCACATTCACTTTAAGATTATGCCAGCCACGGTAGGAACGGTCACTCCTCGACCTGGAAACACACAATCTTGTTTCCCACGCTGGGCGGTCACCAAGCTGAATCGTGACCTGGCTCAGGAGGCGGCCTTAGTTCAGGCGTGGAATATGGAGGATGGTCGCCTGGAGGCCATGAATGTAGAGGAGAGGGCAGCATGCATAACTGCCTCGATAACAGAGGTTTGCAATGCTTCCATGCCACGCACAAAAGCCCGCCCGCCCAAAAGGTGCGTGTACTGGTGGACGGAGGAGCTGTCTTCCCTCCGATCCGCCTGCCTGGCAGCCAGGAGGGCTTACCAACGCTGCCGACGTCGCCGTGGAAGAGTTGCAGGGGAGGAGCTCCGTCTTCGGCAGGCCTTCGTTCAAGCCAAAACAGCTCTTTCAGTGGGGATTTGTAGGGCGAAAAGTCTGGCGTGGAAGGAGTACTTGGAGGATTTGAATAGGGACCCATGGGGGCGTCCTTATAGAATGGTCAGGCGAAAGCTCCACAATCAGACACCCCCAATGGAATCAATGGACCAGCAACTCCTTACGAGGGTCGTCGAGGGCCTTTTCCCCTCCAATATTCCGCCAGTACCCTCACTGGTAAGGGATTCGACAGTGGCTGCTGACCCGGCCCAGGGTTTCTTCCCGGTTACGGAAGGAGAGATGGAAGACGTGACCGACCGCCTTAGGGCAAGGAGGAAGGCCCCTGGTCCCGACGGCATCCCGGGGCGGGTGCTTCCAATCGCCCTGGAGCATCTCGGTCAACATGTTCGGGCACTGTTTGACGCCTGCCTCAAGTGCGGGCAATTCCCGAAGAAATGGAAGAGGGGGAGACTCTGCCTCCTGAGAAAAGACGACAGGCCACCGGACTCCCCGTCGGCGTATAGGCCAGTAGTGTTGTTAGATGAGCTTGGTAAGATGTTGGAGCGAATTATCGCAGACCGAGTCGTCCACCACCTAAACAACGAGGGGCCTAACCTATCCGACCGACAATTCGGGTTCAGGAGGCAGAGATCAACAATCGACGCCATCCTCGCTCTAAAGGAGTTGTCACAGAGGGCGATAAGCAGAGGAGAGAGAGTTGTTGCAGTCTCTTTGGACATCAAAAATGCGTATATCTCTCTATCGTACAGCGTTATTCGGGATGCCCTGAAATATCACGGCATCCCTCCCTATCTAGCTCGCATAATTGAGCACTATCTACAAGATAGGGAAGTGGTATTTCTTGCCCCAGACGGGCAAGTCAGGATGCGTGGCATGGAGTGTGGTGTTCCACAGGGGTCGGTTTTGGGACCACTCCTGTGGAATCTAGGCTACGACTGGGCGCTTCGCGGTGCCTTTCTCCCCCGGCATGATGTCATCTGTTATGCAGATGACACCCTCGTTACTGCCCGGGGTAGAGATCTCGCGGAGGCGAAGTACCTAGCAAAAATCGGAGCAGAGCACATGATCCGCCGAATCAGGAGGTTGGGTTTGGAGGTGGCCGTGGCGAAGACGCAAGCCATCGTCTTCCATGGGCCAAGACAGGGGCCGCCTCCTGGCGAAGACTTGGTAGTGGATGGGGTCGTGATATCGTTGCGACCACATATGCGGTACCTGGGGCTGGTTCTAGATAGCCGCTGGAGTTTTAGCGAGCACTTCAGGCAGCTGGCCCCCAGGCTAGTGAGTGCCGCAGCGGCATTAGGAAGACTCCTGCCAAACGTAAGCGGCCCAAACCAGAGCTGCCGCAAATTGTTCACAGGAGTCATTCGTAGTATGGCCCTGTACGGGGCGCCAGTGTGGGCGGACGCCCTCAGCACGGAGAACAGGGCGGCTCTTCGAAGACCACAAAAGGTCATCACCTCCCGTATCATACGGGGATACCGCACGGTATCGGGGACGGCGGCATGCGCCCTCGCTGGTACACCGCCCTGGGAGCTGGAGGCCCAGGTGCTCTCGGAGGTGTATAGGCAGAGGAGAGTAGACATAGAAAGGGGCGAAAGCCTGGCCCCTGAAGAAAGGTCGCGAGTCCGGCGCGATGCGGAGGAGCGGATGCTCCAAGATTGGGAGCTCCAGTTGCAAACCCCGATTGCGGGGCATAGGACTGTTCAGGCCATTCGCCCGGTCCTCAGGCAGTGGCGGGATAGGGAGCATGGCTCCCTGACATACAGGATGACACAGGTACTTACCGGGCACGGTTGCTTCGGTAAGTACCTATGTCGAATACGGAGAGAGGCCGCTCCGGTGTGCCACGACTGCGGCGCACCGGTCGACACCACGGAGCACACTCTTGCAGAGTGTCCGACGTGGTCGTCACAGCGGAGAGATCTAATGGCGGTCATTGGAGGGGACCTCTCGCTTCCCAGCGTGGCAGTCGCCATGCTGGGTGGTGACAGGTCGTGGCAGGCGGTGGTCTCCTTCTGTGAGGACGTGATGTCACAGAAGGAGGCCGCAGAGAGGGACCGAGAGGCGGATGCGGACGCAGACCCGCTCCGACGGAGACGGCCAGGAAGAAGGAGGAGGCGCTACGCACACCTCATTCCTCCCTAGTCCTTGTCAGGGGACGAGTGCCAATTGGTGCTCCTCCAAGTGCCGGGCTCGTTGGGGCGTCAACACCAGGACCACACGGTGCGTGACATCACGGTCCCGTGGGTCCTGCGTGTTAGGTGGTGCGGGAAACAGTAGGGGGTTTAGTGGGTAGGGCCGGGGCGGCGAGTCCCACATACCTTCGGGATGCATAACCGCATTCCCCCTACTATAAAAAAAAAAAAAAAAAAAAAAAAAGGTAACTCAATTGAACTCCCAGCTCAGTTGACAGAACTGTCAAGTTACTTAACAGAACTCCCAGGTCCGGCAACATAATTTCCAGGTTACTCAATTGAACTCCCAGGGCTGTCAACAATAATATCCAATTTCTTTATTTGAACTCCTAGGTCTGGCAACATAATTTCTAGGTTACTTAATAGAACTCCCAGCTTAGTTGACAGAACTGTTAAGTAACTCAACAGAACTCCCAGGTCCGGCAACATAATTCCAGGTAACTTAATTGAATTCCCAGCTCAGTTGACAGAACGGTCAAGTTACTCAACAGAACTCCTAGGTCCAGCAACATCATTTCCAGGTAACTCAATTGAACTCCCAGCTCAGTTGACAGAACTGTCAAGTTACTCAACAGAACTCCTAGGTCCAGCAACATCATTTCCAGGTAACTCAATTGAACTCCCAGCTCAGTTGACAGAACTGTCAAGTTACTCAACAGAACTCCCAGGTCGGGCAACATAATTTTCAAGTAACTCAATTGAACTCCCAGCTCAGTTGACAGAACTGTCAAGTTACTCAACAGAACTCCCAGGTCTGGCAACATAATTCCAGGTAACTTAATTGAATTCCCAGCTCAGTTGACAGAACGGTCAAGTTACTCAACAGAACTCTTAGGTCCAGCAACATCATTTCCAGGTAACTCAATTGAACTCCCAGCTCAGTTGACAGAACTGTCAAGTTACTCAACAGAACTCCTAGGTCCAGCAACATCATTTCCAGGTAACTCAATTGAACTCCCAGCTCAGTTGACAGAACTGTCAAGTTACTCAACAGAACTCCCAGGTCGGGCAACATAATTTTCAAGTAACTCAATAGAACTCCCAGCTCAGTTGACAGAACTGTCAAGTTACTAAACAGAACTCCCAGGTCTGGCAACATTATTTCCAGGTTACTCGATTAAACTCCCAGGGCTGTCAACAAAATTTCCAAGTTTCTTTACAGAGCTTCCAGTTCCGGCAACATAATTTCCAGGTTACACATTTGAACTCCCAGGGCTGTCAACAAAATTTCCAAGTGACTTAACAGAACTTCAATAGAACTCTCAGGTCCGGCAACATAATTTGTCCCAGCTCCCAGCTCCAGGTAAGTCAATTAAACTCCCAGCTCCGTTGACAGAACTATCAAGTTACTCAACAGAACTCCCAGGACCGGCAACATTATTTCCAGGTTACTCAATTGAACTCCCAGCTCAGTTGACAGAACGGTCAAGTTACTCAACAGAACTCCCAGGTCCGGCAACATTATTTCCAGGTTACTCAATTGAACTCCTAGCTCAGTTGACAGAACGGTCAAGTATCTCAACAGAACTCCCAGGTCCGGCAACATAATTTCCAGGTAACTCAATTGAACTCTCAGCTCCGTTGACAGAACTATCAAGTTACTCAACAGAACTCCCAGGACCGGCAACATTATTTCCAGGTTACTCAATTGAACTCCCAGCTCAGTTGACAGAACGGTCAAGTTACTCAACAGAACTCCCAGGTCCGGCAACATTATTTCCAGGTTACTCAATTGAACTCCCAGCTCAGTTGACAGAACGGTCAAGTTACTCAACAGAACTCCCAGGTCCGGCAACATAATTTCCAGGTAACTCAATTGAACTCCCAGCTCAGTTGACAGAAATGTCAAGTTACTCAACAGAACTCCTAGGTCTGGCAACATAATTCCAGGTAACTCAATTGAACTCCCAGCTCAGTTGACAGAACTGTCAAGTTACTCAACAGAACTCCCAGGTCCGGCAACATAATTTCCAGGTTACTCAATTGAACTCCCAGGGCTGTCAACAAAATATCCAATTTCTTTATTTGAACTCCTAGGTCTGGCAACATAATTTCCAGGTTACTTAATAGAACTCCCAGCTTAGTTGACAGAACTGTTAAGTAACTCAACAGAACTCCCAGGTCCGGCAACATTATTTTCAGGTTACTCAATTGAACTCCCAGCTCAGTTGACAGAACGGTCAAGTTACTCAACAGAACTCCCAGGTCCGGCAACATAATTTCCAGGTAACTCAATTGAACTCCCAGCTCAGTTGACAGAACTGTCAAGTTACTCAACAGAACTCCCAGGTCTGGCAACATAATTTCAGGTAACTTAATTGAACTCCCAGCTCAGTTGACATAACGGTCAAGTTACTCAACAGAACTCCTAGGTCCGGCAACATAATTTCCAGGTTACTCAATTGAACTCCCAGGGCTGTCAACAAAATATCCAATTTCTTTATTTGAACTCCTAGGTCTGGCAACATAATTTCTAGGTTACTTAATAGAACTCCCAGCTTAGTTGACAGAACTGTTAAGTAACTCAACAGAACTCCCAGGTCCGGCAACATAATTCCAGGTAACTTAATTGAATTCCCAGCTCAGTTGACAGAACTGTCAAGTTACTCAACAGAACTCCCAGGTCCGGCAACATTATTTCCAGGTAACTTTACAGAACTCCCAGGTCCGGCAATATTATTTCTAGGTTACTCAACAAAACTCCCAGGTCCGGCAACATTATTTTCAGGTTACTCAATTGAACTCCCAGCTCAGTTGACAGAACGGTCAAGTTACTCAACAGAACTCCTAGGTCCAGCAACATCATTTCCAGGTAACTCAATTGAACTCCCAGCTCAGTTGACAGAACTGTCAAGTTACTCAACAGAACTCCTAGGTCCAGCAACATCATTTCCAGGTAACTCAATTGAACTCCCAGCTCAGTTGACAGAACTGTCAAGTTACTCAACAGAACTCCCAGGTCCGGCAACATAATTTCCAGGTAACTCAATTGAACTCCCAGCTCAGTTGACAGAACTGTCAAGTTACTTAACAGAACTCCCAGGTCCGGCAACATAATTTCCAGGTTACTCAATTGAACTCCCAGGGCTGTCAACAAAATATCCAATTTCTTTATTTGAACTCCTAGGTCTGGCAACATAATTTCTAGGTTACTTAATAGAACTCCCAGCTTAGTTGACAGAACTGTTAAGTAACTCAACAGAACTCCCAGGTCCGGCAATATTATTTCCAGGTTACTCAACAGAACTCCCAGGTCCGGCAACATTATTTCCAGGTTACTCAATTGAACTCCCAGCTCAGTTGACAGAACGGTCAAGTTACTCAACAGAACTCCCAGGTCCGGCAACATAATTTCCAGGTAACTCAATTGAACTCCCAGCTCAGTTGACAGAACTGTCAAGTTACTTAACAGAACTCCCAGGTCCGGCAACATAATTTCCAGGTTACTCAATTGAACTCCCAGGGCTGTCAACAAAATATCCAATTTCTTTATTTGAACTCCTAGGTCTGGCAACATAATTTCTAGGTTACTTAATAGAACTCCCAGCTTAGTTGACAGAACTGTTAAGTAACTCAACAGAACTCCCAGGTCCGGCAACATAATTCCAGGTAACTTAATTGAATTCCCAGCTCAGTTGACAGAACGGTCAAGTTACTCAACAGAACTCCTAGGTCCAGCAACATCATTTCCAGGTAACTCAATTGAACTCCCAGCTCAGTTGACAGAACTGTCAAGTTACTCAACAGAACTCCTAGGTCCAGCAACATCATTTCCAGGTAACTCAATTGAACTCCCAGCTCAGTTGACAGAAGTGTCAAGTTACTCAACAGAATCCCAGGTCGGGCAACATAATTTTCAAGTAACTCAATTGAACTCCCAGCTCAGTTGACAGAACTGTCAAGTTACTCAACAGAACTCCCAGGTCTGGCAACATAATTCCAGGTAACTTAATTGAATTCCCAGCTCAGTTGACAGAACGGTCAAGTTACTCAACAGAACTCCTAGGTCCAGCAACATAATTTCTAGGTTACTTAATAGAACTCCCAGCTTAGTTGACAGAACTGTTAAGTAACTCAACAGAACTCCCAGGTCCGGCAATATTATTTCCAGGTTACTCAACAGAACTCCCAGGTCCGGCAACATTATTTCCAGGTTACTCAATTGAACTCCCAGCTCAGTTGACAGAACGGTCAAGTTACTCAACAGAACTCCCAGGTCCGGCAACATAATTTCCAGGTAACTCAATTGAACTCCCAGCTCAGTTGACAGAACTGTCAAGTTACTTAACAGAACTCCCAGGTCCGGCAACATAATTTCCAGGTTACTCAATTGAACTCCCAGGGCTGTCAACAAAATATCCAATTTCTTTATTTGAACTCCTAGGTCTGGCAACATAATTTCTAGGTTACTTAATAGAACTCCCAGCTTAGTTGACAGAACTGTTAAGTAACTCAACAGAACTCCCAGGTCCGGCAACATAATTCCAGGTAACTTAATTGAATTCCCAGCTCAGTTGACAGAACTGTCAAGTTACTCAACAGAACTCCCAGGTCTGGCAACATAATTCCAGGTTACTCAATTGAACTCCCAGCTCAGTTGACAGAACGGTCAAGTTACTCAACAGAACTCCCAGGTCCGGCAACATAATTTCCAGGTAACTCAATTGAACTCCCAGCTCAGTTGACAGAACTGTCAAGTTACTCAACAGAACTCCCAGGTCTGGCAACATAATTTCAGGTAACTTAATTGAACTCCCAGCTCAGTTAACATAACGGTCAAGTTACTCAACAGAACTCCTAGGTCCGGCAACATAATTTCCAGGTTACTCAATTGAACTCCCAGGGCTGTCAACAAAATATCCAATTTCTTTATTTGAACTCCTAGGTCTGGCAACATAATTTCTAGGTTACTTAATAGAACTCCCAGCTTAGTTGACAGAACTGTTAAGTAACTCAACAGAACTCCCAGGTCCGGCAACATAATTCCAGGTAACTTAATTGAATTCCCAGCTCAGTTGACAGAACTGTCAAGTTACTCAACAGAACTCCCAGGTCCGGCAACATTATTTCCAGGTAACTTTACAGAACTCCCAGGTCCGGCAATATTATTTCTAGGTTACTCAACAAAACTCCCAGGTCCGGCAACATTATTTTCAGGTTACTCAATTGAACTCCCAGCTCAGTTGACAGAACGGTCAAGTTACTCAACAGAACTCCTAGGTCCAGCAACATCATTTCCAGGTAACTCAATTGAACTCCCAGCTCAGTTGACAGAACTGTCAAGTTACTCAACAGAACTCCTAGGTCCAGCAACATCATTTCCAGGTAACTCAATTGAACTCCCAGCTCAGTTGACAGAACTGTCAAGTTACTCAACAGAACTCCCAGGTCCGGCAACATAATTTCCAGGTAACTCAATTGAACTCCCAGCTCAGTTGACAGAACTGTCAAGTTACTTAACAGAACTCCCAGGTCCGGCAACATAATTTCCAGGTTACTCAATTGAACTCCCAGGGCTGTCAACAAAATATCCAATTTCTTTATTTGAACTCCTAGGTCTGGCAACATAATTTCTAGGTTACTTAATAGAACTCCCAGCTTAGTTGACAGAACTGTTAAGTAACTCAACAGAACTCCCAGGTCCGGCAATATTATTTCCAGGTTACTCAACAGAACTCCCAGGTCCGGCAACATTATTTCCAGGTTACTCAATTGAACTCCCAGCTCAGTTGACAGAACTGTCAAGTTACTCAACAGAACTCCCAGGTCCGGCAACATAATTTCCAGGTAACTCAATTGAACTCCCAGCTCAGTTGACAGAACTGTCAAGTTACTTAACAGAACTCCCAGGTCCGGCAACATAATTTCCAGGTTACTCAATTGAACTCCCAGGGCTGTCAACAAAATATCCAATTTCTTTATTTGAACTCCTAGGTCTGGCAACATAATTTCTAGGTTACTTAATAGAACTCCCAGCTTAGTTGACAGAACTGTTAAGTAACTCAACAGAACTCCCAGGTCCGGCAACATAATTCCAGGTAACTTAATTGAATTCCCAGCTCAGTTGACAGAACGGTCAAGTTACTCAACAGAACTCCTAGGTCCAGCAACATCATTTCCAGGTAACTCAATTGAACTCCCAGCTCAGTTGACAGAACTGTCAAGTTACTCAACAGAACTCCTAGGTCCAGCAACATCATTTCCAGGTAACTCAATTGAACTCCCAGCTCAGTTGACAGAAGTGTCAAGTTACTCAACAGAATCCCAGGTCGGGCAACATAATTTTCAAGTAACTCAATTGAACTCCCAGCTCAGTTGACAGAACTGTCAAGTTACTCAACAGAACTCCCAGGTCTGGCAACATAATTCCAGGTAACTTAATTGAATTCCCAGCTCAGTTGACAGAACGGTCAAGTTACTCAACAGAACTCCTAGGTCCAGCAACATAATTTCTAGGTTACTTAATAGAACTCCCAGCTTAGTTGACAGAACTGTTAAGTAACTCAACAGAACTCCCAGGTCCGGCAATATTATTTCCAGGTTACTCAACAGAACTCCCAGGTCCGGCAACATTATTTCCAGGTTACTCAATTGAACTCCCAGCTCAGTTGACAGAACGGTCAAGTTACTCAACAGAACTCCCAGGTCCGGCAACATAATTTCCAGGTAACTCAATTGAACTCCCAGCTCAGTTGACAGAACTGTCAAGTTACTAAACAGAACTCCCAGGTCCGGCAACATAATTTCCAGGTTACTCAATTGAACTCCCAGGGCTGTCAACAAAATATCCAATTTCTTTATTTGAACTCCTAGGTCTGGCAACATAATTTCTAGGTTACTTAATAGAACTCCCAGCTTAGTTGACAGAACTGTTAAGTAACTCAACAGAACTCCCAGGTCCGGCAACATAATTCCAGGTAACTTAATTGAATTCCCAGCTCAGTTGACAGAACTGTCAAGTTACTCAACAGAACTCCCAGGTCTGGCAACATAATTCCAGGTTACTCAATTGAACTCCCAGCTCAGTTGACAGAACGGTCAAGTTACTCAACAGAACTCCCAGGTCCGGCAACATTATTTCCAGGTTACTCAATTGAACTCCCAGCTCAGTTGACAGAACGGTCAAGTTACTCAACAGAACTCCCAGGTCCGGCAACATAATTTCCAGGTAACTCAATTGAACTCCCAGCTCAGTTGACAGAACTGTCAAGTTACTCAACAGAACTCCCAGGTCTGGCAACATAATTCCAGGTAACTCAATTGAACTCCCAGCTCAGTTGACAGAACTGTCAAGTTACTCAACAGAACTCCCAGGTCCGGCAACATAATTTCCAGGTTACTCAATTGAACTCCCAGGGCTGTCAACAAAATATCTAATTTCTTTATTTGAACTCCTAGGTCTGGCAACATAATTTCCAGGTTACTTAATAGAACTCCCAGCTTAGTTGACAGAACTGTTAAGTAACTCAACAGAACTCCCAGGTCCGGCAACATTATTTCCAGGTTTCTCATTTGAACTCCCAGCTCAGTTGAAAGAACTGTCAAGTTACTCAACAGAACTACTAGGTCCAGCAACATCATTTCCAGGTAACTCAATTGAACTCCCAGCTCAGTTGACAGAACTGTCAAGTTACTCAACAGAACTCCCAGGTCCGGCAGCGACATTAGAAATGCCTGTGGGGTACAGACACTACCTGTTCTGTTTCACTCTGGGTTTTTCTGATAAAATAACTAGAAAAAGCCTGTGTGTTTCAGAGCATCGCTTGTTCTGTAGCGCGCGGGGTTTTTCGACTAAAAATTTAATAATATCACCCTAAAAAGCCTGTGGAACACAGACACCTTGCGCTGTGATCCACAGGGATTTTCTATATATAAATACCCCGAGCGATACAAACGCGTAAGGCACTAAGTATCGTGAAACTTGGATATTAAACTAAAATATCAAATCTCTCTTATCAAAAAAACGTTTAACTCGTCAAAAAAACATGGGACATAATTTATTTTTGGTAGGTCCTTTTAGAAAGAAATCCCCAAAGAACAGCTGTTTTATCGTAATTTGCAAAATTTCTCGAAAACGGCATAGCACAATCAAACTTTTCATTTTACCTACCTTACCTAAAAATACCTTACCTTAATATTCATTGAGAGTTTTACAAAAATTGATATTTTTATAAAAGAAAAGTATTTTGTTAGTTTTTCGCAATTTCCGAGTGCAATAACTAACAGCCGAACGTTATTTCATTTTTTTTATTTCGTTGGATAATGTTTGTACCTACCAGTCAACAGCACATCAGATTTAGACTATAGGTACTTGACCTTGTGACCGCCTTTATGCCATACGTTATAAAAGCTGTTTTGCAGTTTAACTGTTTAACTTAACGTGCTGTCTTGTATACCCACATCAAAGAGTACTTTTGTAATATACTTTTTCTGTTAACAAGAAAATTATAATCACTGATAATGTGTTTTTTTGTCTTTTTTGTAATATTCTTTATTTATATCAAAAATATTAATGAAAAAATAATAAATCGAAATGAAAAACACATTAAGTATCACATAAATATTACTTATGTCAGATTAGTGATACAATAAAACATAATTAGGTATTGTTTATTAATTATCCAAGAAACTTAAAAATGCGCTCTGTCAAGCTATCGCCCGCGACGTTCTTAGGAACCAAAGTCTGCTATTCCAGGTTAAAAAAAAACTATCTGTGTGCCTTTCATCCCAATCCATCCCATTTAGCATAGCCTGCCATTTTTATGGGTTTAAAAGAAAAAAAAAATTAACATACACAATAAATTAATATTAACAGTAGGATAAACTAAAACAATATACCACTTTAAAAAAAATATCGCTAGTATGACTATAAATCACTATTTAAATATTCTACATCATTTACCGAAACATGAAGAAGGAATACTTTAACCACAACTATAATTTTCTGAGTTGTCTGTGTTCCACAGGCTTTTTACGGTGATATTATTAAATTTTTAGTCGAAAAACCCCGCGCGCTCCAGAGCAAGCGATGCTCTGAAACACACAGGGTTTTTCTAACGTTATTAGTTAGAAAAACCCAGAGCGGTACAGAGCAGGTAGTGTCTGTACCCCACAGGCATTTCTAATATCGCGGTCCGGCAACATTATTTCCAGGTAACTCAAAAGAACTCCCAGCTCAGTTGACAGAACTGTCAAGTAACTCAACAGAACTCCCAGGTCCGGCAATATTATTTCCAGGTTACTCAACAGAACTCCCAGTTCTGGCAACATAATTTCCAGGTTACTCAATTGAACTCCCAGGGCTGTCAACAAAATTTCCAATTTCTTTAACAGAACTCCCAGGTCCGGCAACATTATTTCCAGGTTACTCAATTGAACTCCCAGCTCCTTTGACAGAACTGTCAAGTTACTCAACAGAACTCCTAGGTCCAGCAACATCATTTCCAGGTAACTCAATTGAACTCCCAGCTCAGTTGACAGAACTATCAAGTTACTCAACAGAACTCCCAGGACCGGCAACATTATTTCCAGGTTACTCAATTGAACTCCCAGCTCAGTTGACAGAACGGTCAAGTTACTCAACAGAACTCCCAGGTCCGGCAACATAATTTCCAGGTTACTCAATTGAACTCCCAGCTCAGTTGACAGAACGGTCAAGTTACTCAACAGAACTCCCAGGTCCGGCAACATAATTTCCAGGTAACTCAATTGAACTCCCAGCTCAGTTGACAGAACTGTCAAGTTACTCAACAGAACTCCCAGGTCTGGCAACATAATTCCAGGTAACTCAATTGAACTCCCAGCTCAGTTGACAGAACTGTCAAGTTACTCAATAGAACTCCCAGTTCCGGCAACATAATTTCCAGGTTACTCAATTGAACTCCCAGGGCTGTCAACAAAATATCCAATTTCTTTATTTGAACTCCTAGGTCTGGCAACATAATTTCCAGGTTACTTAATAGAACTCCCAGCTTAGTTGACAGAACTGTTAAGTAACTCAACAGAACTCCCAGGTCCGGCAATATTATTTCCAGGTTACTCAACAGAACTCCCAGTTCTGGCAACATAATTTCCAGGTTACTCAATTGAACTCCCAGGGCTGTCAACAAAATTTCCAATTTCTTTAACAGAACTCCCAGGTCCGGCAACATTATTTCCAGGTTACTCAATTGAACTTTCAGCTCAGTTGACAGAACTGACAAGTTACTCAACAGAACTCCAAGGTCCGGCAACATAATTCAAGGTAACTCAATTGAACTCCCAGCTCAGTTGACAGAACGGTCAAGTTACTCAACAGAACTCCCAGGTCCGGCAACATAATTTCCAGGAAACTCAATAGAACTCCCAGCTCCGTTGACAGAACTGTCAAGTAACTCAACAGAACTCCCAGGTCCGGCAACATTATTTCCAGGTTTCTCATTTGAACTCCCAGCTCAGTTGAAAGAACTGTCAAGTTACTCAACAGAACTCCTAGGTCCAGCAACATCATTTCCAGGTAACTTTATTGAACTCCCAGCTCAGTTGACAGAACTGTCAAGTTACTCAACAGAACTCCCAGGACCGGCAACATTATTTCCAGGTTACTCAATTAAACTCCCAGCTCAGTTGACAGAACGGTCAAGTTACTCAACAGAACTCCCAGGTCCGGCAACATTATTTCCAGGTTACTCAATTGAACTCCCAGCTCAGTTGACAGAACGGTCAAGTTACTCAACAGAACTCCCAGGTCTGGCAACATAATTTCCAGGTAACTCAATTGAACTCCCAGCTCCGTTGACAGAACCATCAAGTTACTCAACAGAACTCCCAGGACCGGCAACATTATTTCCAGGTTACTCAATTGAACTCCCAGCTCAGTTGACAGAACGGTCAAGTTACTCAACAGAACTCCCAGGTCCGGCAACATTATTTCCAGGTTACTCAATTGAACTCCCAGCTCAGTTGACAGAACGGTTAAGTTACTCAACAGAACTCCCAGGTCCGGCAACATTATTTCCAGGTAACTCAATTGAACTCCCAGCTCAGTTGACAGAACTGTCAAGTTACTCAACAGAACTCCCAGGTCTGGCAACATAATTCCAGGTAACGCAATTGAATTCCCAGCTCAGTTGACAGAACGGTCAAGTTACTCAACAGAACTCCTAGGTCCAGCAACATCATTTCCAGGTAACTCAATTGAACTCCCAGCTCAGTTGACAGAACTGTCAAGTTACTCAACAGAACTCCTAGGTCCAGCAACATCATTTCCAGGTAACTCAATTGAACTCCCAGCTCAGTTGACAGAACTGTCAAGTTACTCAACAGAACTCCCAGGTCGGGCAACATAATTTTCTGGTAACTCAATAGAACTCCCAGCTCAGTTGACAGAACTGTCAAGTTACTAAACAGAACTCCCAGGTCTGGCAACATTATTTCCAGGTTACTCGATTAAACTCGCAGGGCTGTCAACAAAATTTCCAAGTTTCTTTACAGAGCTTCCAGTTCCGGCAACATAATTTCCAGGTTACACATTTGAACTCCCAGGGCTGTCAACAAAATTTCCAAGTGACTTAACAGAACTTCAATAGAACTCTCAGGTCCGGCAACATAATTTGTCCCAGCTCCCAGCTCCAGGTAAGTCAATTAAACTCCCAGCTCCGTTGACAGAACTATCAAGTTACTCAACAGAACTTTCAGGACCGGCAACATTATTTCCAGGTTACTCAATTGAACTCCCAGCTCAGTTGACAGAACGGTCAAGTTACTCAACAGAACTCCCAGGTCCGGCAACATTATTTCAGGTTACTCAATTGAACTCCCAGCTCTGTTGACAGAACGGTCAAGTTACTCAACAGAACTCCCAGGTCCGGCAACATAATTTTCAGGTAACTCAATTGAACTCCCAGCTCCGTTGACAGAACTATCAAGTTACTCAACAGAACTCCCAGGACCGGCAACATTATTTCCAGGTTACTCAATTGAACTCCCAGCTCAGTTGACAGAACGGTCAAGTTACTCAACAGAACTCCCAGGTCCGGCAACATTATTTCCAGGTTACTCAATTAAATTCCCAGCTCAGTTGACAGAACGGTCAAGTTACTCAACAGAACTCCCAGGTCCGGCAACATAATTTCCAGGTAACTAAATTGAACTCCCAGCTCAGTTGACAGAACTGTCAAGTTACTCAACAGAACTCCCAGGTCTGGCAACATAATTCCAGGTAACTCAATTGAACTCCCAGCTCAGTTGACAGAACTGTCAAGTTACTCAACAGAACTCCCAGGTCCGGCAACATAATTTCCAGGTTACTCAAATGAACTCCCAGGGCTGTCAACAAAATATCCAATTTCTTTATTTGAACTCCTAGGTCTGGCAACATAATTTCCAGGTTACTTAATAGAACTCCCAGCTTAGTTGACAGAACTGTTAAGTAACTCAACAGAACTCCCAGGTCCGGCAATATTATTTCCAGGTTACTCAACAGAACTCCCAGTTCTGGCAACATAATTTCCAGGTTACTCAATTGAACTCCCAGGGCTGTCAACAAAATATCCAATTTCTTTATTTGAACTCCTAGGTCTGGCAACATAATTTCCAGGTTACTTAATAGAACTCCCAGCTTAGTTGACAGAACTGTTAAGTAACTCAACAGAACTCCCAGGTCCGGCAACATTATTTCCAGGTAACTTAATTGAATTCCCAGCTCAGTTGACAGAACTGTCAAGTTACTCAACAGAACTCCCAGGTCCGGCAACATAATTTCCAGGTAACTCAATTGAACTCCCAGCTCAGTTGACAGAACTGTCAAGTTACTTAACAGAACTCCCAGGTCTGGCAACATAATTCCAGGTAACTCAATTGAACTCCCAGCTCAGTTGACAGAACTGTCAAGTTACTCAACAGAACTCCCAGGTCCGGCAACATAATTTCCAGGTTACTCAATTGAACTCCCAGGGCTGTCAACAAAATATCCAATTTCTTTATTTGAACTCCTAGGTCTGGCAACATAATTTCCAGGTTACTTAATAGAACTCCCAGCTTAGTTGACAGAACTGTTAAGTAACTCAACAGAACTCCCAGGTCCGGCAATATTATTTCCAGGTTACTCAACAGAACTCTCAGTTCTGGCAACATAATTTCCAGGTTACTCAATTGAACTCCCAGGGCTGTCAACAAAATTTCCAATTTCTTTAACAGAACTCCCAGGTCCGGCAACATTATTTCCAGGTTACTCAATTGAACTCCCAGCTCAGTTGACAGAACTGTCAAGTTACTCAACAGAACTCCCAGGTCCGGCAACATTATTTCCAGGTTACTCAATTGAACTCCCAGCTCAGTTGACAGAACGGTCAAGTTACTCAACAGAACTCCCAGGTCCGGCAACATAATTTCCAGGTAACTCAATTGAACTCCCACCTCAGTTGACAGAACTGTCAAGTTACTCAACAGAACTCCCAGGTCTGGCAACATAATTCCAGGTAACTCAATTGAACTCCGAGCTCAGTTGACAGAACTGTCAAGTTACTCAACAGAACTCCCAGGTCCGGCAACATAATTTCCAGGTTACTCAATTGAACTCCCAGGGCTGTCAACAAAATATCCAATTTCTTTATTTGAACTCCTAGGTCTGGCAACATAATTTCCAGGTTACTTAATAGAACTCCCAGCTTAGTTGACAGAACTGTTAAGTAACTCAACAGAACTCCCAGGTCCGGCAACATTATTTCCAGGTTTCTCATTTGAACTCCCAGCTCAGTTGAAAGAACTGTCAAGTTACTCAACAGAACTCCTAGGTCCAGCAACATCATTTCCAGGTAACTTAATTGAACTCCCAACTCAGTTGACAGAACTGTCAAGTTACTCAACAGAAATCCCAGGTCCGGCAACATTATTTCCAGGTTACTCAAAAGAACTCCCAGCTCAGTTGACAGAACTGTCAAGTAACTCAACAGAACTCCCAGGTCCGGCAATATTATTTCCAGGTTACTCAACAGAACTCCCAGTTCTGGCAACATAATTTCCAGGTTACTCAATTGAACTCCCAGGGCTGTCAACAAAATTTCCAATTTCTTTAACAGAACTCCCAGGTCCGGCAACATTATTTCCAGGTTACTCAATTGAACTCCCAGCTCCTTTGACAGAACTGTCAAGTTACTCAACAGAACTCCTAGGTCCAGCAACATCATTTCCAGGTAACTCAATTGAACTCCCAGCTCAGTTGACAGAACTGTCAAGTTACTCAACAGAACTCCTAGGTCCAGCAACATCATTTCCAGGTAACTCAATTGAACTCCCAGCTCAGTTGACAGAACTGTCAAGTTACTCAACAGAACTCTCAGGTCTGGCAACATAATTCCAGGTAACTTAATTGAATTCCCAGCTCAGTTGACAGAACGGTCAAGTTACTCAGCAGAACTCCTAGGTCCAGCAACATCATTTCCAGGTAACTCAATTGAACTCCCAGCTCAGTTGACAGAACTGTCAAGTTACTCAACAGAACTCCTAGGTCCAGCAACATCATTTCCAGGTAACTCAATTGAACTCCCAGCTCAGTTGACAGAACTGTCAAGTTACTCAACAGAACTCCCAGGTCGGGCAACATAATTTTCAGGTAACTCAATAGAACTCCCAGCTCAGTTGACAGAACTGTCAAGTTACTAAACAGAACTCCCAGGTCTGGCAACATTATTTCCAGTTTACTCGATTAAACTCCCAGGGCTGTCAACAAAATTTCCAAGTTTCTTTACAGAGCTTCCAGTTCCGGCAACATAATTTCCAGGTTACACATTTGAACTCCCAGGGCTGTCAACAAAATTTCCAAGTGACTTAACAGAACTTCAATAGAACTCTTAGGTCCGGCAACATAATTTGTCCCAGCTCCCAGCTCCAGGTAAGTCAATTAAACTCCCAGCTCCGTTGACAGAACTATCAAGTTACTCAACAGAACTCCCAGGACCGGCAAAATTATTTCCAGGTTACTCAATTGAACTCCCAGCTCAGTTGACAGAACGGTCAAGTTACTCAACAGAACTCCCAGGTCCGGCAACATTATTTCCAGGTTACTCAATTGAACTCCCAGCTCAGTTGACAGAACGGTCAAGTTACTCAACAGAACTCCCAGGTCCGGCAACATAATTTCCAGGTAACTCAATTGAACTCCCAGCTCAATTGACAGAACTGTCAAGTTACTCAACAGAACTCCCAGGTCTGGCAACATAATTCCAGGTAACTCAATTGAACTCCCAGCTCAGTTGACAGAACTGTCAAGTTACTCAACAGAACTCCCAGTTCCGGCAACATAATTTCCAGGTTACTCAATTGAACTCCCAGGGCTGTCAACAAAATATCCAATTTCTTTATTTGAACTCCTAGGTCTGGCAACATAATTTCCAGGTTACTTAATAGAACTCCCAGCTTAGTTGACAGAACTGTTAAGTAACTCAACAGAACTCCCAGGTCCGGCAATATTATTTCCAGGTTACTCAACAGAACTCCCAGTTCTGGCAACATAATTTCCAGGTTACTCAATTGAACTCCCAGGGCTGTCAACAAAATTTCCTAATTCTTTAACAGAACTCCCAGGTCCGGCAACATTATTTCCAGGTTACTCAATTGAACTCCCAGCTCAGTTGACAGAACTGTCAAGTTACTCAACAGAACTCCAAGGTCCGGCAACATAATTCAAGGTAACTCAATTGAACTCCCAGCTCAGTTGACAGAACGGTCAAGTTACTCAACAGAACTCCCAGGTCCGGCAACATAATTTCCAGGAAACTCAATAGAACTCCCAGCTCCGTTGACAGAACTGTCAAGTAACTCAACAGAACTCCCAGGTCCGGCAACATTATTTCCAGGTTTCTCATTTGAACTCCCAGCTCAGTTGAAAGAACTGTCAAGTTACTCAACAGAACTCCTAGGTCCAGCAACATCATTTCCAGGTAACTTAATTGAACTCCCAGCTCAGTTGACAGAACTGTCAAGTTACTCAACAGAACTCCCAGGACCGGCAACATTATTTCCAGGTTACTCAATTAAACTCCCAGCTCAGTTGACAGAACGGTCAAGTTACTCAACAGAACTCCCAGGTCGGGCAACATTATTTCCAGGTTACTCAATTGAACTCCCAGCTCAGTTGACAGAACGGTCAAGTTACTCAACAGAACTCCCAGGTCCGGCAACATAATTTCCAGGTAACTCAATTGAACTCCCAGCTCCGTTGACAGAACTATCAAGTTACTCAACAGAACTCCCAGGACCGGCAACATTATTTCCAGGTTACTCAATTGAACTCCCAGCTCAGTTGACAGAACGGTCAAGTTACTCAACAGAACTCCCAGGTCCGGCAACATTATTTCCAGGTTACTCAATTGAACTCCCAGCTCAGTTGACAGAACGGTCAAGTTACTCAACAGAACTCCCAGGTCCGGCAACATTATTTCCAGGTAACTCAATTGAACTCCCAGCTCATTTGACAGAACTGTCAAGTTACTCAACAGAACTCCCAGGTCTGGCAACATAATTCCAGGTAACTTAATTGAATTCCCAGCTCAGTTGACAGAACGGTCAAGTTACTCAACAGAACTCCTAGGTCCAGCAACATCATTTCCAGGTAACTCAATTGAACTCCCAGCTCAGTTGACAGAACTGTCAAGTTACTCAACAGAACTCCTAGGTCCAGCAACATCATTTCCAGGTAACTCAATTGAACTCCCAGCTCAGTTGACAGAACTGTCAAGTTACTCAACAGAACTCCCAGGTCGGGCAACATAATTTTCAGGTAACTCAATAGAACTCCCAGCTCAGTTGACAGAACTGTCAAGTTACTAAACAGAACTCCCAGGTCTGGCAACATTATTTCCAGGTTACTCGATTAAACTCGCAAGGCTGTCAACAAAATTTCCAAGTTTCTTTACAGAGCTTCCAGTTCCGGCAACATAATTTCCAGGTTACACATTTGAACTCCCAGGGCTGTCAACAAAATTTCCAAGTGACTTAACAGAACTTCAATAGAACTCTCAGGTCCGGCAACATAATTTGTCCCAGCTCCCAGCTCCAGGTAAGTCAATTAAACTCCCAGCTCCGTTGACAGAACTATCAAGTTACTCAACAGAACTTTCAGGACCGGCAACATTATTTCCAGGTTACTCAATTGAACTCCCAGCTCAGTTGACAGAACGGTCAAGTTACTCAACAGAACTCCCAGGTCCGGCAACATTATTTCCAGGTTACTCAATTGAACTCCCAGCTCAGTTGACAGAACGGTCAAGTTACTCAACAGAACTCCCAGGTCCGGCAACATAATTTCCAGGTAACTCAATTGAACTCCCAGCTCCGTTGACAGAACTATCAAGTTACTCAACAGAACTCCCAGGACCGGCAACATTATTTCCAGGTTACTCAATTGAACTCCCAGCTCAGTTGACAGAACGGTCAAGTTACTCAACAGAACTCCCAGGTCCGGCAACATTATTTCCAGGTTACTCAATTGAACTCCCAGCTCAGTTGACAGAACGGTCAAGTTACTCAACAGAACTCCCAGGTCCGGCAACATAATTTCCAGGTAACTCAATTGAACTCCCAGCTCAGTTGACAGAACTGTCAAGTTACTCAACAGAACTCCCAGGTCTGGCAACATAATTCCAGGTAACTCAATTGAACTCCCAGCTCAGTTGACAGAACTGTCAAGTTACTCAACAGAACTCCCAGGTCCGGCAACATAATTTCCAGGTTACTCAAATGAACTCCCAGGGCTGTCAACAAAATATCCAATTTCTTTATTTGAACTCCTAGGTCTGGCAACATAATTTCCAGGTTACTTAATAGAACTCCCAGCTTAGTTGACAGAACTGTTAAGTAACTCAACAGAACTCCCAGGTCCGGCAATATTATTTCCAGGTTACTCAACAGAACTCCCAGTTCTGGCAACATAATTTCCAGGTTACTCAATTGAACTCCCAGGGCTGTCAACAAAATATCCAATTTCTTTATTTGAACTCCTAGGTCTGGCAACATAATTTCCAGGTTACTTAATAGAACTCCCAGCTTAGTTGACAGAACTGTTAAGTAACTCAACAGAACTCCCAGGTCCGGCAACATTATTTCCAGGTTACTCAATTGAACTCCCAGCTCAGTTGACAGAACTGTCAAGTTACTCAACAGAACTCCCAGGTCCGGCAACATAATTCAAGGTAACTCAATTGAACTCCCAGCTCAGTTGACAGAACGGTCAAGTTACTCAATAGAACTCCCAGGTCCGGCAACATAATTTCCAGGTAACTCAATAGAACTCCCAGCTCAGTTGACAGAACTGTCAAGTAACTCAACAGAACTCCCAGGTCCGGCAACATTATTTCCAGGTTACTCATTTGAACTCCCAGCTCAGTTGATAGAACTGTCAAGTTACTCAACAGAACTCCCAGGTCCGGCAACATTATTTCCAGGTTACTTAATTGAACTCCCAGCTCAGTTGACAGAACGGTCAAGTTACTCAACAGAACTCCCAGGTCCGGCAACATTATTTCCAGGTTACTCATTTGAACTCCCAGCTCAGTTGATAGAACTGTCAAGTTACTCAACAGAACTCCTAGGTCCAGCAACATCATTTCCAGGTAACTCAATTCAACTCCCAGCTCAGTTGACAGAACTGTCAAGTTACTCAACAGAACTCCCAGGTCCGGCAACATAATTCAAGGTAACTCAATTGAACTCCCAGCTCAGTTGACAGAACGGTCAAGTTACTCAATAGAACTCCCAGGTCCGGCAACAAAATTTCCAATTTCTTTAACAGAACTCCCAGGTCCGGCAACATTATTTCCAGGTTACTCAATTGAACTCCCAGCTCAGTTGACAGAACTGTCAAGTTACTCAACAGAACTCCCAGGTCCGGCAACATAATTCAAGGTAACTCAATTGAACTCCCAGCTCAGTTGACAGAACGGTCAAGTTACTCAATAGAACTCCCAGGTCCGGCAACATAATTTCCAGGTAACTCAATAGAACTCCCAGCTCAGTTGACAGAACTGTCAAGTAACTCAACAGAACTCCCAGGTCCGGCAACATTATTTCCAGGTTACTCATTTGAACTCCCAGCTCAGTTGACAGAACGGTCAAGTTACTCAACAGAACTCCCAGGTCCGGCAACATAATTTCCAGGTAACTCAATTGAACTCCCAGCTCCGTTGACAGAACTATCAAGTTACTCAACAGAACTCCCAGGACCGGCAACATTATTTCCAGGTTACTCAATTGAACTCCCAGCTCAGTTGACAGAACGGTCAAGTTACTCAACAGAACTCCCAGGTCCGGCAACATTATTTCCAGGTTACTCAATTGAACTCCCAGCTCAGTTGACAGAACGGTCAAGTTACTCAACAGAACTCCCAGGTCCGGCAACATTATTTCCAGGTAACTCAATTGAACTCCCAGCTCAGTTGACAGAACTGTCAAGTTACTCAACAGAACTCCCAGGTCTGGCAACATAATTCCAGGTAACTTAATTGAATTCCCAGCTCAGTTGACAGAACGGTCAAGTTACTCAACAGAACTCCTAGGTCCAGCAACATCATTTCCAGGTAACTCAATTGAACTCCCAGCTCAGTTGACAGAACTGTCAAGTTACTCAACAGAACTCCTAGGTCCAGCAACATCATTTCCAGGTAACTCAATTGAACTCCCAGCTCAGTTGACAGAACTGTCAAGTTACTCAACAGAACTCCCAGGTCGGGCAACATAATTTTCAGGTAACTCAATAGAACTCCCAGCTCAGTTGACAGAACTGTCAAGTTACTAAACAGAACTCCCAGGTCTGGCAACATTATTTCCAGGTTACTCGATTAAACTCGCAGGGCTGTCAACAAAATTTCCAAGTTTCTTTACAGAGCTTCCAGTTCCGGCAACATAATTTCCAGGTTACACATTTGAACTCCCAGGGCTGTCAACAAAATTTCCAAGTGACTTAACAGAACTTCAATAGAACTCTCAGGTCCGGCAACATAATTTGTCCCAGCTCCCAGCTCCAGGTAAGTCAATTAAACTCCCAGCTCCGTTGACAGAACTATCAAGTTACTCAACAGAACTTTCAGGACCGGCAACATTATTTCCAGGTTACTCAATTGAACTCCCAGCTCAGTTGACAGAACGGTCAAGTTACTCAACAGAACTCCCAGGTCCGGCAACATTATTTCCAGGTTACTCAATTGAACTCCCAGCTCAGTTGACAGAACGGTCAAGTTACTCAACAGAACTCCCAGGTCCGGCAACATAATTTCCAGGTAACTCAATTGAACTCCCAGCTCCGTTGACAGAACTATCAAGTTACTCAACAGAACTCCCAGGACCGGCAACATTATTTCCAGGTTACTCAATTGAACTCCCAGCTCAGTTGACAGAACGGTCAAGTTACTCAACAGAACTCCCAGGTCCGGCAACATTATTTCCAGGTTACTCAATTGAACTCCCAGCTCAGTTGACAGAACGGTCAAGTTACTCAACAGAACTCCCAGGTCCGGCAACATAATTTCCAGGTAACTCAATTGAACTCCCAGCTCAGTTGACAGAACTGTCAAGTTACTCAACAGAACTCCCAGGTCTGGCAACATAATTCCAGGTAACTCAATTGAACTCCCAGCTCAGTTGACAGAACTGTCAAGTTACTCAACAGAACTCCCAGGTCCGGCAACATAATTTCCAGGTTACTCAAATGAACTCCCAGGGCTGTCAACAAAATATCCAATTTCTTTATTTGAACTCCTAGGTCTGGCAACATAATTTCCAGGTTACTTAATAGAACTCCCAGCTTAGTTGACAGAACTGTTAAGTAACTCAACAGAACTCCCAGGTCCGGCAACATTATTTCCAGGTAACTTTACAGAACTCCCAGGTCCGGCAATATTATTTCCAGGTTACTCAACCGGACCTGGGAGTTCTGTTGAGTTACTTGACAGTTCTGTCAACTGAGCTGGGAGTTCTATTGAGTTACCTGGAAATTATGTTGCCGGACCTGGGAGTTCTATTGAGTAACTTGACCGTTCTGTCAACTGAGCTGGAAGTTCAATTGAGTTACCTTGAATTATGTTGCCGGACCTGGGAGTTCTGTTGAGTAACTTGACCGTTCTGTCAACTGAGCTGGGAGTTCAATTGAGTAACCTGGAAATAGTGTTGCCGGACCTGGGAGTTCTGTTAAAGAAATTGGAAATTCTGTTGACAGCCCTGGGAGTTCAATTGAGTAACCTGGAAATTATGTTGCCAGAACTGGGAGTTCTGTTGAGTAACCTGGAAATAATATTGCCGGACCTGGGAGTTCTGTTGAGTTACTTAACAGTTCTGTCAACTAAGCTGGGAGTTCTATTAAGTAACCTGGAAATTATGTTGCCAGACCTAGGAGTTCAAATAAAGAAATTGGATATTTTGTTGACAGCCCTGGGAGTTCAATTGAGTAACCTGGAAATTATGTTGCCGGACCTGGGAGTTCTGTTGAGTAACTTGACAGTTCTGTCAACTGAGCTGGGAGTTCAATTGAGTTACCTGGAATTATGTTGCCAGACCTGGGAGTTCTGTTGAGTAACTTGACAGTTCTGTCAACTGAGCTGGGAGTTCAATTGAGTTACCTGGAAATGATGTTGCTGGACCTAGGAGTTCTGTTGAGTAACTTGACAGTTCTGTCAACTGAGCTAAGAGTTCAATTGAGTTACCTGGAAATGATGTTGCTGGACCTAGGAGTTCTGTTGAGTAACTTGACCGTTCTGTCAACTGAGCTGGGAATTCAATTAAGTTACCTGGAAATTATGTTGCCAGACCTAGGAGTTCAAATAAAGAAATTGGATATTTTGTTGACAGCCCTGGGAGTTCAATTGAGTAACCTGGAAATTATGTTGCCGGACCTGGGAGTTCTGTTGAGTAACTTGACCGTTCTGTCAACTGAGCTGGGAGTTCAATTGAGTAACCTGGAAATAATGTTGCCGGACCTAGGAGTTCTGTTGAGTAACTTGATAGTTCTGTCAACGGAGCTGGGAGTTTATTACTCAACAGAACTCCCAGGTCCGGCAACATAATTTCCAGGTTACTCAATTGAACTCCCAGGGCTGTTAACAAAATATCCAATTTCTTTATTTGAACTCCTAGGTCTGGCAACATAATTTCCAGGTTACTTAATAGAACTCCCAGCTTAGTTGACAGAACTGTTAAGTAACTCAACAGAACTCCCAGGTCCGGCAATATTATTTCCAGGTTACTCAACAGAACTCCCAGTTCTGGCAACATAATTTCCAGGTTGCTCAATTGAACTCCCAGGGCTGTCAACAAAATTTCCAATTTCTTTAACAGAACTCCCAGGTCCGGCAACATTATTTCCAGGTTACTCAATTGAACTCCCAGCTCCTTTGACAGAACTGTCAAGTTACTAAACAGAACTCCCAGGTCCGGCAACATAATTTCCAGGTTACTCAATTGAACTCCCAGGGCTGTTAACAAAATATCCAATTTCTTTATTTGAACTCCTAGGTCTGGCAACATAATTTGCAGGTTACTTAATAGAACTCCCAGCTTAGTTGACAGAACTGTTAAGTAACTCAACAGAACTCCCAGGTCCGGCAATATTATTTCCAGGTTACTCAACAGAACTCCCAGTTCTGGCAACATAATTTCCAGGTTACTCAATTGAACTCCCAAGGCTGTCAACAAAATTTCCAATTTCTTTAACAGAACTCCCAGGTCCGGCAACATTATTTCCAGGTTACTCAATTGAACTCCCAGCTCAGTTGACAGAACTGTCAAGTTACTCAACAGAACTCCCAGGTCCGGCAACATTATTTCCAGGTTACTAAATTGAACTCCCAGCTCAGTTGACAGAACGGTCAAGTTACTCAACAGAACTCCCAGGTCCGGCAACATAATTTCCAGGTAACTCAATTGAACTCCCACCTCAGTTGACAGAACTGTCAAGTTACTCAACAGAACTCCCAGGTCTGGCAACATAATTCCAGGTAACTCAATTGAACTCCGAGCTCAGTTGACAGAACTGTCAAGTTACTCAACAGAACTCCCAGGTCCGGCAACATAATTTCCAGGTTACTCAATTGAACTCCCAGGGCTGTCAACAAAATATCCAATTTCTTTATTTGAACTCCTAGGTCTGGCAACATAATTTCCAGGTTACTTAATAGAACTCCCAGCTTAGTTGACAGAACTGTTAAGTAACTCAACAGATCTCCCAGGTCCGGCAACATTATTTCCAGGTTTCTCATTTGAACTCCCAGCTCAGTTGAAAGAACTGTCAAGTTACTCAACAGAACCCCTAGGTCCAGCAACATCATTTCCAGGTAACTCAATTGAACTCCCAGCTCAGTTGACAGAACTGTCAAGTTACTCAACAGAAATCCCAGGTCCGGCAACATTATTTCCAGGTTACTCAAAAGAACTCCCAGCTCAGTTGACAGAACTGTAAAGTAACTCAACAGAACTCCCAGGTCCGGCAATATTATTTCCAGGTTACTCAACAGAACTCCCAGTTCTGGCAACATAATTTCCAGGTTACTCAATTGAACTCCCAGGGCTGTCAACAAAATTTCCAATTTCTTTAACAGAACTCCCAGGTCCGGCAACATTATTTCCAGGTTACTCAATTGAACTCCCAGCTCCTTTGACAGAACTGTCAAGTTACTCAACAGAACTCCTAGGTCAGTGTTACGCGCGACGGCGTTTGAAGCGCACGTACGTTACTTATTGTTCTCGCCACTTACCAGCGCGCGCAATTTTTTTTTTACCTACCCCCGAAGAAAAAAGAAATGGTAGAAAGTGATGACGAAAATAAAAGTGATTCCGCTATAATTAACGAATGTGAACAAGAATTGGAAGACATGTTGGCAGTGGATAATTTGAAGTTGGCATACCAAAATACAACGAGAAATGTTGAAAAAAGAAGACGCGAAGAAAGTGAGGAAAATAGCGAAGAAGGGTTCACCACCGTCACAAGTAGGAGAACAAAGCGACTTCTTCGAAGCAATTCTTTGATACTACCATCTAATTTGAGTAATTACAACGTTGATGAATTAGTAGAAGTGGAAAACCCCTTTCAAGTTTGTATTACGTCGCTTGAAACGTTGCCTAAACAATTTGCAATGGCAAAACTGCTGAGACAGGAAAACATTGAAGGCATCCAACGGCTTAAATATAAAAGTCCATTTAAAGTGACTATACAATTTGGGACTAAAGAACAAGCTGACAAGCTCCTGAACTGCTCGAGTATGGAAAATTTAGGATACAGATGCCAGCTGGCCTCAGAAAATAACATATCGTATGGAGTCATTAAGGGCGTAGACCTAGATATATCTGTTGATGAGATAAAACAGTCATTACAAAGTACACAAGAGATTGTATCTGTAATAAGGCTCAAACGTTTAGGCTATGATGGCAAGTGGGTAGACAGTGAATCAATTAGAGTTGGGTTTAAAGGGTCTGCCTTACCTTCGTATGCGCATGCATATGGTTGTAGGTTTAAGGTAGACACCTACGAATTCCCGGTAACACAGTGTTCCTTATGCTGGAAATTCGGACACTTTGCGAAGTTTTGCCCCACGAAAAAAGTACTTTGTCCAAAATGTGGCAATGAGCACCAAAACTGTGAAACTCAAACTTACCGATGGCTAAACTGCAAAGGCTCTCACATGGCTATGGACAAGAATTGCCCTATGTTCACGAAAGAGAAAACTATAAGGAAAATAATGAGTACACATAATATGACTTATAAAAAAGCCCTTCAGGTTTACATTAACGAGACAGCTAGAGAAAAAACCTCTACTGACAACACGTTTTTACCGACTCCGATGAACGCAAGCTCCAATTTGACATCAACAGACAATAATAGAACGTACAGCACAGTATTGAAGACACAAGCAGTAATACACAACCAAATGACCCAGTCTGAAAGTACATCGGAAATAGAAGAAAGATCGGAAATAAAGAAACAGAGAATCAATAGCCCGAAAATTAATACTAATAAAAAATACAAAAAGAAAACAAAACAAACTCGGCAATCGACGTCACACGTACCAACACAGAAGGAAACAAACATCAATGAAGAAGGAAAAAGTAATAAGCAAAAAGAACAAGTCTTACAAAAATTTGAATTGAGAAAATTTCTTACCAAAATGAGAGACATTATTTTAAGTGATTGTAGTTTTTATGAAAAGATATGGTTAGCTGTGAAAGTAATCATAGAAGAAATTAAGTTATATCTGTTCAATTTTGTGTGCAAAGGTGAAACTGTAGGCAAAATGTTAGAAAACCTCTTTAATGGATAACACACCTTCTAACCCCTCAGTAATCAATATATTACAGTGGAATGCACAGTCTTTGAGGCCGAAGTTAGTAAATTTCGGCGCGTTATTGAATCAGGAAAATATACACGTGGCTATAATAAGTGAGACATGGTTTGAGTGTGAATCATCTGTCCATATTAGTGAGTACAACTGCTATCGAAATGACAGAAGCGATGGATACGGTGGCGTAGCCATTATTTCGCATAAATCACTGCAAGTGCAGGTATGTCCCATTAGATTAAAAAATTTAGGCATACAGATATTAAAAATTAGGTTGTTAAATTGTAAAGATATAGAATATATAATTGCCGTTTACTGTCCGTCGACAGTACGTACCAGCGCATCCGATTGGAATGACTTATTCAAGTTATGTCCGAAAAAATCCTTAATTGCTGGCGACTTCAATGCGCATCATTCTAACTGGTCATATAAAACTGAGACTAGGGGCTCGCAATTATCAGATTCGGCTTTAGAAAATGATTTTATTTACCTAAACAACGGACAGTACACTAGAATAAAATTAGTTAACGGTATTTTACAAGAAAGCGCTCCAGATGTTACTTTTTCATCATCCGACATCGCCTTAAGTTTTGATTGGCGGGTAACCCAAGAAAACTTAGGCAGTGACCATCTAGTCATAAAAATATCCATGACCTACAAATTATTACAATGTAGCAAGCGACGCAATTATAAAAAGGCTGACTGGAAGGCATACAGACAAGATTTACGTATAAATCTTAGCGCAGATGTAATTGAACCTAACACAATTCAAATCAGATATGATCACTTTCAAAATGAACTCTTAAAAGCTGCCGATAAGAATATTCCTTTTATTAAAATTAACCCCAACCCAGATTCTAAGTTTAAGCCTAAACCTTATTGGAATCCCTCAATATCTCAGATAGTAGCGCAGCGTAGATTGTGTTTAAAGGAGTTTAGACACAATCCAACCCCAGATAACCTTAAAAGATTGGAAGACAAAATTGAGGAGTCTAAAAGATTAATAGCGCAGGCGAAATCACAGGGCTGGCAAAGTTTTTGCAGTAGCATGGACGAATCCACCTCAGTAAGTGAAATATGGAGGCGAATGAAATGGATGAAAGGACATAAACGTACTTTTTTCAACACGCCTGATGAAAAAAGAAAGGAACTTTTATACTCTTTGACCCCTGACACTGTGCCCCATCCTACTCCTATATTTGAATCCAGAAACGAAATACTTGAGGCGGATTTCTCCATGCAAGAAATAATGAACTGTTTAAAAAAGTCAAATACGGCACCTGGAGAAGACGAGATTACTTACTCAATGTTACATAATCTACCAAAAGAAGGAATAGAGTGCCTCCTCAATTTGTATAATGCCATTTTTAAGTACAACTACGTTCCCATACAGTGGCGAGATATTGTGATAGTACCTATACCTAAAGCGGGTAATAATCCAAACGTCACGCCTAAGTTAAGACCCATCTCTCTGATATCCTGCCTATGCAAAATTTTTCACGTTATGTTGGCCAAACGGCTAGAATGGTTTGTAGAAAGAAACCAAATCTTACCCTCGTATTCAACGGGTTTCAGGAAAGATCAATCTTGTCTGGATTGTTTAGTGCGAATAATATCATATATTCAATTAAACTTCACGAATAATACTCCAACCGTTGCATGTTTCTTAGATATAGAAAATGCATACAACAACGTGTCTGTCTTACAAACTACCATCATTTTAGACAAATTACAAGTAGGGAAGAAAATTTGTAATTACTTATGGTCATTTTTAAAAGAAAGACATTTAAAAATTAAAAACGAAAAGGGTGAAAACTTCCTAGTTAGATGGACAGACCAAGGTTTAGCTCAGGGTGACCCCATTTCTCCATTACTTTTTAATATATTGACATCCAAAATTGCGCAACACATAGATAATGTCATCATAAGCCAATACGCCGATGATTTTGCCTTTTACATTAGTGACAAAAATATTAGGAGGTGCGAAATTAACTTACAAGACGCATTAAATAGCATGGTTAAACAGTTGGAAAAAGTGGGTTTAGATTTGTCTGCCGCAAAATCAAAAATTTGTACATTTAGTAGAGGTAGACGTAATACAGAACTGGATCTCAAAATTAAAGGTCATCCATTAGCAGCTGTAGACTGCATAAAATACTTGGGTGTTTGGCTCGATAAGTCTCTTCTGTGGAGCAAGCACATAAATGAAGTAGCCGAGAAGGTTTCCAAATTTTTAAATGTTTTAAAAATGTTAGCTGGCTCGAATTGGGGCGTTCATCCCAAACATTTAAGAAGAATTTACATAGCACTTCTTAGAAGTAGATTTGATTACGGTTGCTATCTTTACGACAACAGCGCTAAATCCCACGTGACTAAACTGGACAGAATTCAAAATCAAGCCCTGCGAATAATAGGAGGATTTATAAAGAGCTCACCGATTCATGTAATGGAGGCGGAACTGTGCATTCCAGCACTTCTCATTAGACGTAAATTTCTGGCATTTAAATATTGCGTGAAAGCAAATACGTACAAAGAAACAATTGAACTATTAAAACAACTTGCATCTGCCTGCCAAAAGCGATATTGGGATAGGAAAAAGAAACCCCTACTTGGTATAATCTACAACCAAACTAAAGACTATGAAGTAAGTTCATCTTATCCATTGGAAATGTTTTTTATTGATGTCTGGGTATCCAATATCAATACAGCGAGTGTCGTAGTACCTAGTCTAGATAGCGTTAAAGCGTCAAAAAATTCGGTAGATTCCTCGACTCTAAGAGTAAATATAATGGAGGAAATTCGTGACAAATACGATGACACTTGGTGTAAAATATTCACTGACGGCTCTAAAGACCTAGGAGGCCAAGGTGCAGCTTACTATAATGAAAGTAGCAAAGAGATAGGTATGTACAAAATAACTAATGAGATATCTATCATGTCTATAGAACTCGTCGCAATTTATAACGCTCTGCTACATTCTGTAAATATAGGTTACATGAAATTAGTAATTTGTACAGACAGTAAAAGTGCACTGCAGCACATAGCTCGATGCGCCTCTGGTAAAAGAGGTGTACCGATAGCTTACAAAATTCTGCAATTTATACATGAATATACTATCAGGGGCATACATTTAAAACTTCAGTGGGTGCCTTCACATATAGGTATCAGAGGTAACGAGGAGGCGGATAGATTGGCTAAACATGCTATACAAGACGGTTTAGAATTTTCAATTAAACCCTATCGCTCTGAAATATTACCTAAATTCAAAAATAAATGTTTTGATTTATGGAAAGAACACTTTGATAAAACTTCATTAGAAAAGGGTATTTGGTATAAAACTATGCAAAGTGAACCCCCTCGTATACCCTGGTGCCTAAACGTAGATTTAAGTAGAAATAATATTGTATTGCTGCATAGACTTCGTTCTGGTCACTTTCCGTCGAACAAGTTTGCTTTTCTAATGAAAAAGTCAGATACTCCAAACTGTGAGGTATGTAATAAACTTGATGATGTGCAACATTTGTTGACGGAATGTGCCAAAAACCAACGCGAACGACAATTGCTGTCGATTCAATTAAACCTTAATACGTGTGATGTGGGTGTATACCAAACTATTCTGTCAAACCCCACATCAAATGCAGCGAAACTGGTTTGTGAAATGGTGCTGGCTAGCCGCGCTAGCCGTCAACAATAATAATATATTTAGTATTAGTTTGTAAATATAATGCTATTGTAGTAGAAGTAATATAGTTTAGGGTATGATGGGACTGACATAACTAATGTTAAAAGTCCCCAAAAAAAAAGAAAAAAAAAAAAAAAAAAAAAAGAACTCCTAGGTCCAGCAACATCATTTCCAGGTAACTCAATTGAACTCCCAGCTCAGTTGACAAAACTGTCAAGTTACTCAACAGAACTCCTAGGTCCAGCAACATCATTTCCAGGTAACTCAATTGAACTCCCAGCTCAGTTGACAGAACTGTCAAGTTACTCAACAGAACTCTCAGGTCTGGCAACATAATTCCAGGTAACTTAATTGAATTCCCAGCTCAGTTGACAGAACGGTCAAGTTACTCAGCAGAACTCCTAGGTCCAGCAACATCATTTCCAGGTAACTCAATTGAACTCCCAGCTCAGTTGACAGAACTGTCAAGTTACTCAACAGAACTCCTAGGTCCAGCAACATCATTTCCAGGTAACTCAATTGAACTCCCAGCTCAGTTGACAGAACTGTCAAGTTACTCAACAGAACTCCCAGGTCGGGCAACATAATTTTCAGGTAACTCAATAGAACTCCCAGCTCAGTTGACAGAACTGTCAAGTTACTAAACAGAACTCCCAGGTCTGGCAACATTATTTCCAGTTTACTCGATTAAACTCCCAGGGTTGTCAACAAAATTTCCAAGTTTCTTTACAGAGCTTCCAGTTCCGGCAACATAATTTCCAGGTTACACATTTGAACTCCCAGGGCTGTCAACAAAATTTCCAAGTGACTTAACAGAACTTCAATAGAACTCTCAGGTCCGGCAACATAATTTGTCCCAGCTCCCAGCTCCAGGTAAGTCAATTAAACTCCCAGCTCCGTTGACAGAACTATCAAGTTACTCAACAGAACTCCCAGGACCGGCAACATTATTTCCAGGTTACTCAATTGAACTCCCAGCTCAGTTGACAGAACGGTCAAGTTACTCAACAGAACTCCCAGGTCCGGCAACATAATTTCCAGGTTACTCAATTGAACTCCCAGCTCAGTTGACAGAACGGTCAAGTTACTCAACAGAACTCCCAGGTCCGGCAACATAATTTCCAGGTAACTCAATTGAACTCCCAGCTCAGTTGACAGAACTGTCAAGTTACTCAACAGAACTCCCAGGTCTGGCAACATAATTCCAGGTAACTCAATTGAACTCCCAGCTCAGTTGACAGAACTGTCAAGTTACTCAACAGAACTCCCAGTTCCGGCAACATAATTTCCAGGTTACTCAATTGAACTCCCAGGGCTGTCAACAAAATATCCAATTTCTTTATTTGAACTCCTAGGTCTGGCAACATAATTTCCAGGTTACTTAATAGAACTCCCAGCTTAGTTGACAGAACTGTTAAGTAACTCAACAGAACTCCCAGGTCCGGCAATATTATTTCCAGGTTACTCAACAGAACTCCCAGTTCTGGCAACATAATTTCCAGGTTACTCAATTGAACTCCCAGGGCTGTCAACAAAATTTCCAATTTCTTTAACAGAACTCCCAGGTCCGGCAACATTATTTCCAGGTTACTCAATTGAACTCCCAGCTCAGTTGACAGAACTGTCAAGTTACTCAACAGAACTCCAAGGTCCGGCAACATAATTCAAGGTAACTCAATTGAACTCCCAGCTCAGTTGACAGAACGGTCAAGTTACTCAACAGAACTCCCAGGTCCGGCAACATAATTTCCAGGAAACTCAATAGAACTCCCAGCTCCGTTGACAGAACTGTCAAGTAACTCAACAGAACTCCCAGGTCCGGCAACATTATTTCCAGGTTTCTCATTTGAACTCCCAGCTCAGTTGAAAGAACTGTCAAGTTACTCAACAGAACTCCTAGGTCCAGCAACATCATTTCCAGGTAACTTAATTGAACTCCCAGCTCAGTTGACAGAACTGTCAAGTTACTCAACAGAACTCCCAGGACCGGCAACATTATTTCCAGGTTACTCAATTAAACTCCCAGCTCAGTTGACAGAACGGTCAAGTTACTCAACAGAACTCCCAGGTCGGGCAACATTATTTCCAGGTTACTCAATTGAACTCCCAGCTCAGTTGACAGAACGGTCAAGTTACTCAACAGAACTCCCAGGTCCGGCAACATAATTTCCAGGTAACTCAATTGAACTCCCAGCTCCGTTGACAGAACTATCAAGTTACTCAACAGAACTCCCAGGACCGGCAACATTATTTCCAGGTTACTCAATTGAACTCCCAGCTCAGTTGACAGAACGGTCAAGTTACTCAACAGAACTCCCAGGTCCGGCAACATTATTTCCAGGTTACTCAATTGAACTCCCAGCTCAGTTGACAGAACTGTCAAGTTACTCAACAGAACTCCCAGGTCCGGCAACATTATTTCCAGGTAACTCAATTGAACTCCCAGCTCAGTTGACAGAACTGTCAAGTTACTCAACAGAACTCCCAGGTCTGGCAACATAATTCCAGGTAACTTAATTGAATTCCCAGCTCAGTTGACAGAACGGTCAAGTTACTCAACAGAACTCCTAGGTCCAGCAACATCATTTCCAGGTAACTCAATTGAACTCCCAGCTCAGTTGACAGAACTGTCAAGTTACTCAACAGAACTCCTAGGTCCAGCAACATCATTTCCAGGTAACTCAATTGAACTCCCAGCTCAGTTGACAGAACTGTCAAGTTACTCAACAGAACTCCCAGGTCGGGCAACATAATTTTCAGGTAACTGAATAGAACTCCCAGCTCAGTTGACAGAACTGTCAAGTTACTAAACAGAACTCCCAGGTCTGGCAACATTATTTCCAGGTTACTCGATTAAACTCGCAGGGCTGTCAACAAAATTTCCAAGTTTCTTTACAGAGCTTCCAGTTCCGGCAACATAATTTCCAGGTTACACATTTGAACTCCCAGGGCTGTCAACAAAATTTCCAAGTGACTTAACAGAACTTCAATAGAACTCTCAGGTCCGGCAACATAATTTGTCCCAGCTCCCAGCTCCAGGTAAGTCAATTAAACTCCCAGCTCCGTTGACAGAACTATCAAGTTACTCAACAGAACTTTCAGGACCGGCAACATTATTTCCAGGTTACTCAATTGAACTCCCAGCTCAGTTGACAGAACGGTCAAGTTACTCAACAGAACTCCCACGTCCGGCAACATTATTTCCAGGTTACTCAATTGAACTCCCAGCTCAGTTGACAGAACGGTCAAGTTACTCAACAGAACTCCCAGGTCCGGCAACATAATTTCCAGGTAACTCAATTGAACTCCCAGCTCCGTTGACAGAACTATCAAGTTACTCAACAGAACTCCCAGGACCGGCAACATTATTTCCAGGTTACTCAATTGAACTCCCAGCTCAGTTGACAGAACGGTCAAGTTACTCAACAGAACTCCCAGGTCCGGCAACATTATTTCCAGGTTACTCAATTGAACTCCCAGCTCAGTTGACAGAACGGTCAAGTTACTCAACAGAACTCCCAGGTCCGGCAACATAATTTCCAGGTAACTCAATTGAACTCCCAGCTCAGTTGACAGAACTGTCAAGTTACTAAACAGAACTCCCAGGTCTGGCAACATAATTCCAGGTAACTCAATTGAACTCCCAGCTCAGTTGACAGAACTGTCAAGTTACTCAACAGAACTCCCAGGTCCGGCAACATAATTTCCAGGTTACTCAAATGAACTCCCAGGGCTGTCAACAAAAAATCCAATTTCTTTATTTGAACTCCTAGGTCTGGCAACATAATTTCCAGGTTACTTAATAGAACTCCCAGCTTAGTTGACAGAACTGTTAAGTAACTCAACAGAACTCCCAGGTCCGGCAATATTATTTCCAGGTTACTCAACAGAACTCCCAGTTCTGGCAACATAATTTCCAGGTTACTCAATTGAACTCCCAGGGCTGTCAACAAAATATCCAATTTCTTTATTTGAACTCCTAGGTCTGGCAACATAATTTCCAGGTTACTTAATAGAACTCCCAGCTTAGTTGACAGAACTGTTAAGTAACTCAACAGAACTCCCAGGTCCGGCAACATTATTTCCAGGTTACTCAATTGAACTCCCAGCTCAGTTGACAGAACGGTCAAGTTACTCAACAGAACTCCCAGGTCCGGCAACATAATTTCCAGGTAACTCAATTGAACTCCCAGCTCAGTTGACAGAACTGTCAAGTTACTCAACAGAACTCTCAGGTCTGGCAACATAATTCCAGGTAACTCAATTGAACTCCCAGCTCAGTTGACAGAACTGTCAAGTTACTCAACAGAACTCCCAGGTCCGGCAACATTATTTCCAGGTTACTCAATTGAACTCCCAGGGCTGTCAACAAAATATCCAATTTCTTTATTTGAACTCCTAGGTCTAGCAACATAATTTCTAGGTTACTTAATAGAACTCCCAGCTTAGTTGACAGAACTGTTAAGTAACTCAACAGAACTCCCAGGTCCGGCAATATTATTTCCAGGTTACTCAAGAGAACTCCCAGTTCTGGCAACATAATTTCCAGGTTAATCAATTGAACTCCCAGGGCTGTCAACAAAATTTCCAATTTCTTTAACAGAACTCCCAGGTCCGGCAACATTATTTCCAGGTTACTCAATTGAACTCCCAGCTCAGTTGACAGAACTGTCAAGTTACTCAACAGAACTCCCAGGTCCGGCAACATAATTCAAGGTAACTCAATTGAACTCCCAGCTCAGTTGACAGAACGGTCAAGTTACTCAATAGAACTCCCAGGTCCGGCAACATAATTTCCAGGTAACTCAATAGAACTCCCAGCTCAGTTGACAGAACTGTCAAGTAACTCAACAGAACTCCCAGGTCCGGCAACATTATTTCCAGGTTACTCATTTGAACTCCCAGCTCAGTTGATAGAACTGTCAAGTTACTCAACAGAACTCCCAGGTCCGGCAACATTATTTCCAGGTTACTCAATTGAACTCCCAGCTCAGTTGACAGAACGGTCAAGTTACTCAACAGAACTCCCAGGTCCGGCAACATTATTTCCAGGTTACTCATTTGAACTCCCAGCTCAGTTGATAGAACTGTCAAGTTACTCAACAGAACTCCTAGGTCCAGCAACATCATTTCCAGGTAACTCAATTCAACTCCCAGCTCAGTTGACAGAACTGTCAAGTTACTCAACAGAACTCCCAGGTCCGGCAACATTATTTCCAGGTAACTTTACAGAACTCCCAGGTCCGGCAATATTATTTCCAGGTTACTCAACCGGACCTGGGAGTTCTGTTGAGTTACTTGACAGTTCTGTCAACTGAGCTGGGAGTTCTATTGAGTTACCTGGAAATTATGTTGCCGGACCTGGGAGTTCTATTGAGTAACTTGACCGTTCTGTCAACTGAGCTGGAAGTTCAATTGAGTTACCTTGAATTATGTTGCCGGACCTGGGAGTTCTGTTGAGTAACTTGACAGTTCTGTCAACTGAGCTGGGAGTTCAATTGAGTAACCTGGAAATAGTGTTGCCGGACCTGGGAGTTCTGTTAAAGAAATTGGAAATTCTGTTGACAGCCCTGGGAGTTCAATTGAGTAACCTGGAAATTATGTTGCCAGAACTGGGAGTTCTGTTGAGTAACCTGGAAATAATATTGCCGGACCTGGGATTTCTGTTGAGTTACTTAACAGTTCTGTCAACTAAGCTGGGAGTTCTATTAAGTAACCTGGAAATTATGTTGCCAGACCTAGGAGTTCAAATAAAGAAATTGGATATTTTGTTGACAGCCCTGGGAGTTCAATTGAGTAACCTGGAAATTATGTTGCCGGACCTGGGAGTTCTGTTGAGTAACTTGACAGTTCTGTCAACTGAGCTGGGAGTTCAATTGAGTTACCTGGAATTATGTTGCCAGACCTGGGAGTTCTGTTGAGTAACTTGACAGTTCTGTCAACTGAGCTGGGAGTTCAATTGAGTTACCTGGAAATGATGTTGCTGGACCTAGGAGTTCTGTTGAGTAACTTGACAGTTCTGTCAACTGAGCTAAGAGTTCAATTGAGTTACCTGGAAATGATGTTGCTGGACCTAGGAGTTCTGTTGAGTAACTTGACCGTTCTGTCAACTGAGCTGGGAATTCAATTAAGTTACCTGGAAATTATGTTGCCAGACCTAGGAGTTCAAATAAAGAAATTGGATATTTTGTTGACAGCCCTGGGAGTTCAATTGAGTAACCTGGAAATTATGTTGCCGGACCTGGGAGTTCTGTTGAGTAACTTGACCGTTCTGTCAACTGAGCTGGGAGTTCAATTGAGTAACCTGGAAATAATGTTGCCGGACCTAGGAGTTCTGTTGAGTAACTTGATAGTTCTGTCAACGGAGCTGGGAGTTTATTACTCAACAGAACTCCCAGGTCCGGCAACATAATTTCCAGGTTACTCAATTGAACTCCCAGGGCTGTTAACAAAATATCCAATTTATTTATTTGAACTCCTAGGTCTGGCAACATAATTTCCAGGTTACTTAATAGAACTCCCAGCTTAGTTGACAGAACTGTTAAGTAACTCAACAGAACTCCCAGGTCCGGCAATATTATTTCCAGGTTACTCAACAGAACTCCCAGTTCTGGCAACATAATTTCCAGGTTGCTCAATTGAACTCCCAGGGCTGTCAACAAAATTTCCAATTTCTTTAACAGAACTCCCAGGTCCGGCAACATTATTTCCAGGTTACTCAATTGAACTCCCAGCTCCTTTGACAGAACTGTCAAGTTACTCAACAGAACTCCTAGGTCCAGCAACATCATTTCCAGGTAACTCAATTGAACTCCCAGCTCAGTTGACAGAACTGTCAAGTTACTCAACAGAACTCCTAGGTCCAGCAACATCGTTTCCAGGTAACTCAATTGAACTCCCAGCTCAGTTGACAGAACTGTCAAGTAACTCAACAGAACTCTCAGGTCTGGCAACATAATTCCAGGTAACTTAATTGAATTCCCAGCTCAGTTGACAGAACGGTCAAGTTACTCAACAGAACTCCTAGGTCCAGCAACATCATTTCCAGGTAACTCAATTGAACTCTTAGCTCAGTTGACAGAACTGTCAAGTTACTCAACAGAACTCCTAGGTCCAGCAACATCATTTCCAGTTAACTCAATTGAACTCCCAGCTCAGTTGACAGAACTGTCAAGTTACTCAACAGAACTCCCAGGTCGGGCAACATAATTTTCAGGTAACTCAATAGAACTCCCAGCTCAGTTGACAGAACTGTCAAGTTACTAAACAGAACTCCCAGGTCTGGCAACATTATTTCCAGTTTACTCGATTAAACTCCCAGGGCTGTCAACAAAATTTCCAAGTTTCTTTACAGAGCTTCCAGTTCCGGCAACATAATTTCCAGGTTACACATTTGAACTCCCAGGGCTGTCAACAAAATTTCCAAGTGACTTAACAGAACTTCAATAGAACTCTCAGGTCCGGCAACATAATTTGTCCCAGCTCCCAGCTCCAGGTAAGTCAATTAAACTCCCAGCTCCGTTGACAGAACTATCAAGTTACTCAACAGAACTCCCAGGACCGGCAACATTATTTCCAGGTTACTCAATTGAACTCCCAGCTCAGTTGATAGAACGGTCAAGTTACTCAACAGAACTCCCAGGTCCGGCAACATTATTTCCAGGTTACTCAATTGAACTCCCTGCTCAGTTGACAGAACGGTCAAGTTACTCAACAGAACTCCCAGGTCCGGCAACATAATTTCCAGGTAACTCAATAGAACTCCCAGCTCAGTTGACAGAACTGTCAAGTTACTCAACAGAACTCCCAGGTCTGGCAACATAATTCCAGGTAACTCAATTGAACTCCCAGCTCAGTTGACAGAACTGTCAAGTTACTCAACAGAACTCCCAGGTCCGGCAACATAATTTCCAGGTTACTCAATTGAACTCCCAGGGCTGTCAACAAAATATCCAATTTCTTTATTTGAACTCCTAGGTCTGGCAACATAATTTCCAGGTTACTTAATAGAACTCCCAGCTTAGTTGACAGAACTGTTAAGTAACTTAACAGAACTCCCAGGTCCGGCAATATTATTTCCAGGTTACTCAACAGAACTCCCAGTTCTGGCAACATAATTTCCAGGTTACTCAATTGAACTCCCAGGGCTGTCAACAAAATTTCCAATTTCTTTAACAGAACTCCCAGGTCCGGCAACATTATTTCCAGGTTACTCAATTGAACTCCCAGCTCAGTTGACAGAACTGTCAAGTTACTCAACTGAACTCCCAGGTCCGGCAACATAATTCAAGGTAACTCAATTGAACTCCCAGCTCAGTTGACTGAACGGTCAAGTTACTCAATAGAACTCCCAGGTCCGGCAACATGATTTCCAGGTAACTCAATAGAACTCCCAGCTCAGTTGACAGAACTGTCAAGTAACTCAACAGAACTCCCAGGTCCGGCAACATTATTTCCAGGTTACTCATTTGAACTCCCAGCTCAGTTGATAGAACTGTCAAGTTACTCAACAGAACTCCCAGGTCCGGCAACATTATTTCCAGGTTACTCAATTGAACTCCCAGCTCAGTTGACAGAACGGTCAAGTTTCTCAACAGAACTCCCAGGTCCGGCATCATTATTTCCAGGTTACTCATTTGAACTCCCAGCTCAGTTGATAGAACTGTCAAGTTACTCAACAGAACTCCTATGTCCAGCAACATCATTTCCAGGTAACTCAATTCAACTCCCAGCTCAGTTGACAGAACTGTTAAGTTACTCAACAGAACTCCCAGGTCCGGCAACATTATTTCCAGGTAACTTTACAGAACTCCCAGGTCCGGCAATATTATTTCCAGGTTACTCAACCGGACCTGGGAGTTCTGTTGAGTTACTTGACAGTTCTGTCAACTGAGCTGGGAGTTCTATTGAGTTACCTGGAAATTATGTTGCCGGACCTGGGAGTTCTATTGAGTAACTTGACCGTTCTGTCAACTGAGCTGGGAGTTCAATTGAGTTACCTTGAATTATGTTGCCGGACCTGGGAGTTCTGTTGAGTAACTTGACAGTTCTGTCAACTGATCTGGGAGTTCAATTGAGTAACCTGGAAATAATGTTGCCGGACCTGGGAGTTCTGTTAAAGAAATTGGAAATTTTGTTGACAGCCCTGGGAGTTCAATTGAGTAACCTGGAAATTATGTTGCCAGAACTGGGAGTTCTGTTGAGTAACCTGGAAATAATATTGCCGGACCTGGGAGTTCTGTTGAGTTACTTAACAGTTCTGTCAACTAAGCTGGGAGTTCTATTAAGTAACCTGGAAATTATGTTGCCAGACCTAGGAGTTCAAATAAAGAAATTGGATATTTTGTTGACAGCCCTGGGAGTTCAATTGAGTAACCTGGAAATTATGTTGCCGGACCTGGGAGTTCTGTTGAGTAACTTGACAGTTCTGTCAACTGAGCTGGGAGTTCAATTGAGTTACCTGGAATTATGTTGCCAGACCTGGGAGTTCTGTTGAGTAACTTGACAGTTCTGTCAACTGAGCTGGGAGTTCAATTGAGTTACCTGGAAATTATGTTGCCGGACCTGGGAGTTCTGTTGAGTAACTTGACCGTTCTGTCAACTAAGCTGGGAGTTCAATTGAGTAACCTGGAAATAATGTTGCCGGACCTGGGAGTTCTGTTGAGTAACTTGACCGTTCTGTCAACTGAGCTGGGAGTTCAATTGAGTAACCTGGAAATAATGTTGCCGGTCCTGGGAGTTCTGTTGTGTAACTTGATAGTTCTGTCAACGGAGCTGGGAGTTCAATTGAGTTACCTGGAAATTATGTTGCCGGACCTGGGAGTTCTGTTGAGTAACTTGACCGTTCTGTCAACTGAGCTGGGAGTTCAATTGAGTAACCTGGAAATTATGTTGCCAGACCTGGGAGTTCTGTTGAGTAACTTGACAGTTCTGTCAACTGAGGTGGGAGTTCAATTGAGTTACCTGGAAATTATGTTGCCGGACCTGGGAGTTCTGTTGAGTAACTTGACCGTTCTGTCAACTGAGCTGGGAGTTCAATTGAGTTACCTTGAATTATGTTGCCGGACCTTGGAGTTCTGTTGAGTAACTTGACAGTTCTGTCAACTGAGCTGGGAGTTCAATTGAGTAACCTGGAAATAATGTTGCCGGACCTGGGAGTTCTGTTAAAGAAATTGGAAATTTTTTTGACAGCCCTGGGAGTTCAATTGAGTAACCTGGAAATTATGTTGCCAGAACTTGGAGTTTTGTTGAGTAACCTGGAAATAATATTGCCGGACCTGGGAGTTCTGTTGAGTTACTTAACAGTTCTGTCAACTAAGCTGGGAGTTCTATTAAGTAACCTGGAAATTATGTTGCCAGACCTAGGAGTTCAAATAAAGAAATTGGATATTTTGTTGACAGCCCTGGGAGTTCAATTGAGTAACCTGGAAATTATGTTGCCGGACCTGGGAGTTCTGTTGAGTAACTTGACAGTTCTGTCAACTGAGCTGGGAGTTCAATTGAGTTACCTGGAATTATAATATTTCCAGGTTACTCAATTGAACTCCCAGGGCTGTCAACAAAATATCCAATTTCTTTATTTGAACTCCTAGGTCTGGCAACATAATTTCCAGGTTACTTAATAGAACTCCCAGCTTAGTTGACAGAACTGTTAAGTAACTCAACAGAACTCCCAGGTCCGGCAATATTATTTCCAGGTTACTCAACAGAACTCCCAGTTCTGGCAACATAATTTCCAGGTTACTCAATTGAACTCCCAGGGCTGTCAACAAAATTTCCAATTTCTTTAACAGAACTCCCAGGTCCGGCAACATTATTTCCAGGTTACTCAATTGAACTCCCAGCTCAGTTGACAGAACTGTCAAGTTACTCAACAGAACTCCAAGGTCCGGCAACATAATTCAAGGTAACTCAATTGAACTCCCAGCTCAGTTGACAGAACGGTCAAGTTACTCAACAGAACTCCCAGGTCCGGCAACATAATTTCCAGGAAACTCAATAGAACTCCCAGCTCCGTTGACAGAACTGTCAAGTAACTCAACAGAACTCCCAGGTCCGGCAACATTATTTCCAGGTTTCTCATTTAAACTCCCAGCTCAGTTGAAAGAACTGTCAAGTTACTCAACAGAACTCCTAGGTCCAGCAACATCATTTCCAGGTAACTCAATTGAACTCCCAGCTCAGTTGACAGAACTGTCAAGTTACTCAACAGAACTCCCAGGACCGGCAACATTATTTCCAGGTTACTCAATTGAACTCCCAGCTCAGTTGACAGAACGGTCAAGTTACTCAACAGAACTCCCAGGTCCGGCAACATAATTTCCAGGTAACTCAATTGAACTCCCAGCTCAGTTGACAGTACTGTCAAGTTACTCAACAGAACTCCCAGGTCTGGCAACATAATTCTAGGTAACTAGGGTTCAATTGAGTAACCTGGAAATAATGTTGCTGGATTTGGGAGTTCTGTCGAGTAACCTGGAAATAATATTGCCGGACCTGGGAGTTCTGTTGAGTTACTTAACAGTTCTGTCAACTAAGCTGGGAGTTCTATTAAGTAACCTAGAAATTATGTTGCCAGACCTAGGAGTTCAAATAAAGAAATTGGATATTTTGTTCCCAGCTCAGTTGATAGAACGGTCAAGTTACTCAACTGAACTCCCAGGTCCGGCAACATTATTTCCAGGTTACTCAATTGAACTCCCAGCTCTATAAGTATCTATATTCTATTAAGTAACCTGGAAATTATGTTGCCAGACCTAGGAGTTCAAATAAAGAAATTGGATATTTTGTTGACAGCCCTGGGAGTTCATTTGAGTAACCTGGAAATTATGTTGCCGGACCTGGGAGTTCTGTTGAGTAACTTGACAGTTCTGTCAACTGAGCTGGGAGTTCAATTGAGTTACCTGGAATTATGTTGCCAGACCTGGGAGTTCTGTTGAGTAACTTGACAGTTCTGTCAACTGAGCTGGGAGTTCAATTGAGTTACCTGGAAATTATGTTGCCGGACCTGGGAGTTCTGTTGAGTAACTTGACCGTTCTGTCAACTGAGCTGGGAGTTCAATTGAGTAACCTGGAAATAATGTTGCCGGACCTGGGAGTTCTGTTGAGTAACTTGACCGTTCTGTCAACTGAGCTGGGAGTTCAATTGAGTTACCTGGAATTATGTTGCCAGACCTGGGAGTTCTGTTGAGTAACTTGACAGTTCTGTCAACTGAGCTGGGAATTCAATTGAGTTACCTGGAAATTATGTTGCCGGACCTGGGAGTTCTGTTGAGTAACTTGACCGTTCTGTCAACTAAGCTGGGAGTTCAATTGAGTAACCTGGAAATAATGTTGCCGGACCTGGGAGTTCTGTTGAGTAACTTGACCGTTCTGTCAACTGAGCTGGGAGTTCAATTGAGTAACCTGGAAATAATGTTGCCGGTCCTGGGAGTTCTGTTGAGTAACTTGATAGTTCTGTCAACGGAGCTGGGAGTTCAATTGAGTTACCTGGAAATAATATTGCCGGACCTGGGAGTTCTGTAAAGTTACCTGGAAATAATGTTGCCGGACCTGGGAGTTCTGTTGAGTAACTTGACAGTTCTGTCAACTGAGCTGGGAGTTGAATTGAGTTACCTGGAAATGATGTTGCTGGACCTAGGAGTACTGTTGAGTAACTTGACAGTTCTATCAACTGAGCTGAGAGTTCAAATGAGTAACCTGGAAATGATGTTGCCTGACCTAGGAGTTCTGTTGAGTAACTTGACAGTTCTTTCAACTGAGCTGGGAGTTCAAATGAGAAACCTGGAAATAATCCCACATCATTTCCAGGTAACTCAATTGAACTCCCAGCTCAGTTGACAGAACTGTCAAGTTACTCAACAGAACTCCCAGGTTGGGCAACATAATTTTCAGGTAACTCAATAGAACTCCCAGCTCAGTTGACAGAACTGTCAAGTTACTAAACAGAACTCCCAGGTCTGGCAACATTATTTCCAGGTTACTCGATTAAACTCCCAGGGCTGTCAACAAAATTTCCAAGTTTCTTTACAGAGCTTCCAGTTCCGGCAACATAATTTCCAGGTTACACATTTGAACTCCCAGGGCTGTCAACAAAATTTCCAAGTGACTTAACAGAACTTCAATAGAACTCTCAGGTCCGGCAACATAATTTGTCCCAGCTCCCAGCTCCAGGTAAGTCAATTAAACTCCCAGCTCCGTTGACAGAACTATCAAGTTACTCAACAGAACTCCCAGGACCGGCAACATTATTTCCAGGTTACTCAATTGAACTCCCAGCTCAGTTGACAGAACGGTCAAGTTACTCAACAGAACTCCCAGGTCCGGCAACATAATTTCCAGGTAACTCAATTGAACTCCCAGCTCAGTTGACAGAACTGTCAAGTTACTCAACAGAACTCCCAGGTCTGGCAACATAATTCCAGGTAACTCAATTGAACTCCCAGCTCAGTTGACAGAACTGTCACGTTACTCAACAGAACTCCCAGGTCCGGCAACATAATTTCCAGGTTACTCAATTGAACTCCCAGGGCTGTCAACAAAATATCCAATTTCTTTATTTGAACTCCTAGGTCTGGCAACATATTTTCCAGGTTACTTAATAGAACTCCTAGCTTAGTTGACAGAACTGTTAAGTAACTCAACAGAACTCCCAGGTCCGGCAATATTATTTCCAGGTTACTCAACAGAACTTCCAGTTCTGGCAACATAATTTCCAGGTTACTCAATTGAACTCCCAGGGCTGTCAACAAAATTTCCAATTTCTTTAACAGAACTCCTAGGTCCGGCAACATTATTTCCAGGTTACTCAATATAACTCCCAGCTCAGTTGACAGAACGGTCAAGTTACTCAACAGAACTCCCAGGTCCGGCAACATTATTTCCAGGTTACTCAATTGAACTCCCAGCTCAGTTGACAGAACTGTCAAGTAACTCAACAGAACTCCCAGGTCCGGCAACATCATTTCCAGGTAACTCAATTAAACTCCCAGCTCAGTTGACAGAACTGTCAAGTTACTCAACAGAACTCCCAGGTCTGGCAACATAATTCCAGGTAACTTAATTGAATTCCCAGCTCAGTTGACAGAACGGTCAAGTTACTCAACAGAACTCCTAGGTCCAGCAACATCATTTCCAGGTAACTCAATTGAACTCCCAGCTCAGTTGACAGAACTGTCAAGTTACTCAACAGAACTCCTAGGTCCAGCAACATCATTTCCAGGTAACTGAATTGAACTCCCAGCTCAGTTGACAGAACTGTCAAGTTACTCAACAGAACTCCCAGGTCGGGCAACATAATTTTCAGGTAACTCAATAGAACTCCCAGCTCAGTTGACAGAACTGTCAAGTTACTAAACAGAACTCCCAGGTCTGGCAACATTATTTCCAGGTTACTCGATTAAACTCCCAGGGCTGTCAACAAAATTTCCAAGTTTCTTTACAGAGCTTCCAGTTCCGGCAACATAATTTCCAGGTTACACATTTGAACTCCCAGGGCTGTCAACAAAATTTCCAAGTGACTTAACAGAACTTCAATAGAACTCTCAGGTCCGGCAACATAATTTGTCCCAGCTCCCAGCTCCAGGTAAGTCAATTAAACTCCCAGCTCCGTTGACAGAACTATCAAGTTACTCAACAGAACTCCCAGGACCGGCAACATTATTTCCAGGTTACTCAATTGAACTCCCAGCTCAGTTGACAGAACGGTCAAGTTACTCAACAGAACTCCCAGGTCCGGCAACATTATTTCCAGGTTACTCAATTGAACTCCCAGCTCAGTTGACAGAACGGTCAAGTTACTCAACAGAACTCCCAGGTCCGGCAACATAATTTCCAGGTAACTCAATTGAACTCCCAGCTCCGTTGACAGAACTATCAAGTTACTCAACAGAACTCCCAGGACCGGCAACATTATTTCCAGGTTACTCAATTGAACTCCCAGCTCAGTTGACAGAACGGTCAAGTTACTCAACAGAACTCCCAGGTCCGGCAACATTATTTCCAGGTTACTCAATTGAACTCCCAGCTCAGTTGACAGAACGGTCAAGTTACTCAACAGAACTCCCAGGTCCGGCAACATAATTTCCAGGTAACTCAATTGAACTCCCAGCTCAGTTGACAGAACTGTCAAGTTACTCAACAGAACTCCCAGTTCCGGCAACATAATTTCCAGGTTACTCAATTGAACTCCCAGGGCTGTCAACAAAATATCCAATTTCTTTATTTGAACTCCTAGGTCTGGCAACATAATTTCCAGGTTACTTAATAGAACTCCCAGCTTAGTTGACAGAACTGTTAAGTAACTCAACAGAACTCCCAGGTCCGGCAACATTATTTCCAGGTTTCTCATTTGAACTCCCAGCTCAGTTGAAAGAACTGTCAAGTTACTCAACAGAACTCCTAGGTCCAGCAACATCATTTCCAGGTAACTCAATTGAACTCCCAGCTCAGTTGACAGAACGGTCAAGTTACTCAACAGAACTCCCAGGTCCGGCAACATTATTTCCAGGTTACTCATTTGAACTCCCAGCTCAGTTGATAGAACTGTCAAGTTACTCAACAGAACTCCTAGGTCCAGCAACATCATTTCCAGGTAACTCAATTCAACTCCCAGCTCAGTTGACAGAACTGTCAAGTTACTCAACAGAACTCCCAGGTCCGGCAACATTATTTCCAGGTAACTTTACAGAACTCCCAGGTCCGGCAATATTATTTCCAGGTTACTCAACCGGACCTGGGAGTTCTGTTGAGTTACTTGACAGTTCTGTCAACTGAGCTGGGAGTTCTATTGAGTTACCTGGAAATTATGTTGCCGGACCTGGGAGTTCTATTGAGTAACTTGACCGTTCTGTCAACTGAGCTGGAAGTTCAATTGAGTTACCTTGAATTATGTTGCCGGACCTGGGAGTTCTGTTGAGTAACTTGACAGTTCTGTCAACTGAGCTGGGAGTTCAATTGAGTAACCTGGAAATAGTGTTGCCGGACCTGGGAGTTCTGTTAAAGAAATTGGAAATTCTGTTGACAGCCCTGGGAGTTCAATTGAGTAACCTGGAAATTATGTTGCCAGAACTGGGAGTTCTGTTGAGTAACCTGGAAATAATATTGCCGGACCTGGGATTTCTGTTGAGTTACTTAACAGTTCTGTCAACTAAGCTGGGAGTTCTATTAAGTAACCTGGAAATTATGTTGCCAGACCTAGGAGTTCAAATAAAGAAATTGGATATTTTGTTGACAGCCCTGGGAGTTCAATTGAGTAACCTGGAAATTATGTTGCCGGACCTGGGAGTTCTGTTGAGTAACTTGACAGTTCTGTCAACTGAGCTGGGAGTTCAATTGAGTTACCTGGAATTATGTTGCCAGACCTGGGAGTTCTGTTGAGTAACTTGACAGTTCTGTCAACTGAGCTGGGAGTTCAATTGAGTTACCTGGAAATGATGTTGCTGGACCTAGGAGTTCTGTTGAGTAACTTGACAGTTCTGTCAACTGAGCTGGGAGTTCAATTGAGTAACCTGGAAATTATGTTGCCGGACCTGGGAGTTCTGTTGAGTAACTTGACAGTTCTGTCAACTGAGCTGGGAGTTCAATTGAGTTACCTGGAATTATGTTGCCAGACCTAGGAGTTCAAATAAAGAAATTGGATATTTTGTTGACAGCCCTGGGAGTTCAATTGAGTAACCTGGAAATTATGTTGCCGGACCTGGGAGTTCTGTTGAGTAACTTGACCGTTCTGTCAACTGAGCTGGGAGTTCAATTGAGTAACCTGGAAATAATGTTGCCGGACCTAGGAGTTCTGTTGAGTAACTTGATAGTTCTGTCAACGGAGCTGGGAGTTTATTACTCAACAGAACTCCCAGGTCCGGCAACATAATTTCCAGGTTACTCAATTGAACTCCCAGGGCTGTTAACAAAATATCCAATTTATTTATTTGAACTCCTAGGTCTGGCAACATAATTTCCAGGTTACTTAATAGAACTCCCAGCTTAGTTGACAGAACTGTTAAGTAACTCAACAGAACTCCCAGGTCCGGCAATATTATTTCCAGGTTACTCAACAGAACTCCCAGTTCTGGCAACATAATTTCCAGGTTGCTCAATTGAACTCCCAGGGCTGTCAACAAAATTTCCAATTTCTTTAACAGAACTCCCAGGTCCGGCAACATTATTTCCAGGTTACTCAATTGAACTCCCAGCTCCTTTGACAGAACTGTCAAGTTACTCAACAGAACTCCTAGGTCCAGCAACATCATTTCCAGGTAACTCAATTGAACTCCCAGCTCAGTTGACAAAACTGTCAAGTTACTCAACAGAACTCCTAGGTCCAGCAACATAGTTTCCAGGTAACTCAATTGAACTCCCAGCTCAGTTGACAGAACTGTCAAGTAACTCAACAGAACTCTCAGGTCTGGCAACATAATTCCAGGTAACTTAATTGAATTCCCAGCTCAGTTGACAGAACGGTCAAGTTACTCAACAGAACTCCTAGGTCCAGCAACATCATTTCCAGGTAACTCAATTGAACTCTTAGCTCAGTTGACAGAACTGTCAAGTTACTCAACAGAACTCCTAGGTCCAGCAACATCATTTCCAGTTAACTCAATTGAACTCCCAGCTCAGTTGACAGAACTGTCAAGTTACTCAACAGAACTCCCAGGTCGGGCAACATAATTTTCAGGTAACTCAATAGAACTCCCAGCTCAGTTGACAGAACTGTCAAGTTACTAAACAGAACTCCCAGGTCTGGCAACATTATTTCCAGTTTACTCGATTAAACTCCCAGGGCTGTCAACAAAATTTCCAAGTTTCTTTACAGAGCTTCCAGTTCCGGCAACATAATTTCCAGGTTACACATTTGAACTCCCAGGGCTGTCAACAAAATTTCCAAGTGACTTAACAGAACTTCAATAGAACTCTCAGGTCCGGCAACATAATTTGTCCCAGCTCCCAGCTCCAGGTAAGTCAATTAAACTCCCAGCTCCGTTGACAGAACTATCAAGTTACTCAACAGAACTCCCAGGACCGGCAACATTATTTCCAGGTTACTGAATTGAACTCCCAGCTCAGTTGACAGAACGGTCAAGTTACTCAACAGAACTCCCAGCTCCGTTGACAGAACTATCAAGTTACTCAACAGAACTCCCAGGACCGGCAACATTATTTCCAGGTTACTGAATTGAACTCCCAGCTCAGTTGACAGAACGGTCAAGTTACTCAACAGAACTCCCAGCTCCGTTGACAGAACTATCAAGTTAATCAACAGAACTCCCAGGACCGGCAACATTATTTCCAGGTTACTCAATTGAACTCCCAGCTCAGTTGACAGAACGGTCAAGTTACTCAACAGAACTCCCAGCTCCGGCAACATTATTTCCAGGTTACTCAATTGAACTCCCAGCTCAGTTGACAGAACGGTCAAGTTACTCAACAGAACTCCCAGGTCCGGCACATAATTCCAGGTAACTCAATTGAACTCCCAGCTCAGTTGACAGAACTGTCAAGTTACTCAACAGAACTCCCAGGTCCGGCAACATAATTTCCAGGTTACTCAATTGAACTCCCAGGGCTGTCAACAAAATATCCAATTTCTTTATTTGAACTCCTAGGTCTGGCAACATAATTTCCAGGTTACTTAATAGAACTCCCAGCTTAGTTGACAGAACTGTTAAGTAACTCAACAGAACTCCCAGGTCCGGCAATATTATTTCCAGGTTACTCAACAGAACTCCCAGTTCTGGCAACATAATTTCCAGGTTACTCAATTGAACTCCCAGCTCAGTTGACAGAACGGTCAAGTTACTCAACAGAACTCCCAGGTCCGGCAACATAATTTCCAGGTAACTCAATTGAACTCCCAGCTCAGTTGACAGAACTGTCAAGTTACTCAACAGAACTCCCAGGTCCGGCAACATAATTTCCAGGTTACTCAATTGAACTCCCAGGGCTGTCAACAAAATATCCAATTTCTTTATTTGAACTCCTAGGTCTGGCAACATAATTTCCAGGTTACTTAATAGAACTCCCAGCTTAGTTGACAGAACTGTTAAGTAACTCAACAGAACTCCCAGGTCCGGCAACATTATTTCCAGGTTTCTCATTTGAACTCCCAGCTCAGTTGAAAGAACTGTCAAGTTACTCAACAGAACTCCTAGGTCCAGCAACATCATTTCCAGGTAACTCAATTGAACTCCCAGCTCAGTTGACAGAACTGTCAAGTTACTCAACAGAACTCCAAGGTCCGGCAACATTATTTCCAGGTTACTCAAAAGAACTCCCAGCTCAGTTGACAGAACTGTCAAGTAACTCAACAGAACTCCCAGGTCCGGCAATATTATTTCCAGGTTACTCAACAGAACTCCCAGTTCTGGCAACATAATTTCCAGGTTACTCAATTGAACTCCCAGGGCTGTCAACAAAATTTCCAATTTCTTTAACAGAACTCCCAGGTCCGGCAACATTATTTCCAGGTTACTCAATTGAACTCCCAGCTCCTTTGACAGAACTGTTAAGTTACTCAACAGAACTCCTAGGTCCAGCAACATCATTTCCAGGTAACTCAATTGAACTCCCAGCTCAGTTGACAGAACTGTCAAGTTACTCAACAGAACTCCTTGGTCCAGCAACATCATTTCCAGGTAACTCAATTGAACTCCCAGCTCAGTTGACAGAACTGTCAAGTTACTCAACAGAACTCTCAGGTCTGGCAACATAATTCCAGGTAACTTAATTGAATTCCCAGCTCAGTTGACAGAACGGTCAAGTTACTCAACAGAACTCCTAGGTCCAGCAACATCATTTCCAGGTAACTCAATTGAACTCCCAGCTCAGTTGACAGAACTGTCAAGTTACTCAACAGAACTCCTAGGTCCGGCAACATCATTTCCAGGTTACTCAATTGAACTCCCAGCTCAGTTGACAGAACTGTCAAGTTACTCAACAGAACTCCCAGGTCGGGCAACATAATTTTCAGGTAACTCAATAGAACTCCCAGCTCAGTTGACAGAACTGTCAAGTTACTAAACAGAACTCCCAGGTCTGGCAACATTATTTCCAGTTTACTCGATTAAACTCCCAGGGCTGTCAACAAAATTTCCAAGTTTACCTGGAAATTATGTTGCCGGACCTGGGATTTCTGTTGAGTAACTTGACCGTTCTGTCAACTGAGCTGGGAGTTCAATTGAGTTACCTGGAAATAATGTTGCCGGACCTGGGAGTTCTGTTGAGTAACTTGACCGTTCTGTCAACTGAGCTGGGAGTTCAATTGAGTAACCTGAAAATAATGTTGCCAGTCCTGGGAGTTCTGTTGAGTAACTTGACCGTTCTGTCAACTGAGCTGGGAGTTCAATTGAGTAACCTGGAATAATGTTGCCAGACCTGGGAGTTCTGTTGAGTAACTTGACAGTTCTGTCAACTGAGCTGGGAGTTCAATTAAGTTACCTGGAAATTATGTTGCCGGACCTGGGAGTTCTGTTGAGTAACTTGACCGTTCTGTCAACTGAGCTGGGAGTTCAATTGAGTAACCTGGAAATAATGTTGCCGGACCTGGGAGTTCTGTTGAGTAACTTGACCGTTCTGTCAACTGAGCTGTGAGTTCAATTGAGTAACCTGGAAATAATGTTGCCGGACCTGGGAGTTCTGTTAAGTAACTTGACCGTTCTGTCAACTGAGCTGGGAGTTCAATTGAGTAACCTGGAAATAATGTTGCCGGTCCTGGGAGTTCTGTTGAGTAACTTGATAGTTCTGTCAACGGAGCTGGGAGTTCAATTGAGTTACCTGGAAATTATGTTGCCGGACCTGGGAGTTCTGTTGAGTAACTTGACCGTTCTGTCAACTGAGCTGGGAGTTCAATTGAGTAACCTGGAAATAATGTTGCCGGACCTGGGAGTTCTGTTGAGTAACTTGACCGTTCTGTCAACTGAGCTGGGAGTTCAATTGAGTAACCTGGAAATAATGTTGCCGGTCCTGGGAGTTCTGTTGAGTAACTTGATAGTTCTGTCAACGGAGCTGGGAGTTTAATTGACTTACCTGGAGCTGGGAGCTGGGACAAATTATGTTGCCGGACCTGAGAGTTCTATTGAAGTTCTGTTAAGTCACTTGGAAATTTTGTTGACAGCCCTGGGAGTTCAAATGTGTAACCTGGAAATTATGTTGCCGGAACTGGAAGCTCTGTAAAGAAACTTGGAAATTTTGTTGACAGCCCTGGGAGTTTAATCGAGTAACCTGGAAATAATGTTGCCAGACCTGGGAGTTCTGTTTAGTAACTTGACAGTTCTGTCAACTGAGCTGGGAGTTCTATTGAGTTACCTGAAAATTATGTTGCCCGACCTGGGAGTTCTGTTGAGTAACTTGACAGTTCTGTCAACTGAGCTGGAAGTTCAATTGAGTTACCTGGAAATGATGTTGCTGGACCTAGGAGTTCTGTTGAGTAACTTGACAGTTCTGTCAACTGAGCTGGGAGTTCAATTGAGTTACCTGGAAATGATGTTGCTGGACCTAGGAGTTCTGTTGAGTAACTTGACCGTTCTGTCAACTGAGCTGGGAATTCAATTAAGTTACCTGGAATTATGTTGCCAGACCTGGGAGTTCTGTTGAGTAACTTGACAGTTCTGTCAACTGAGCTGGGAGTTCAATTGAGTTACCTGGAAATGATGTTGCCGGACCTGGGAGTTCTGTTGAGTTACTTGACAGTTCTGTCAACTGAGCTAGGAGTTCAATTGAGTTACCTGGAAATTATGTTGCCGGACCTGGGAGTTCTGTTGAGTAACTTGACCGTTCTGTCAACTGAGCTGGGAGTTCAATTGAGTAACCTGGAAATAATGTTGCCGGACCTGGGAGTTCTGTTGAGTTACTTGACAGTTCTGTCAACTGAGCTGGGAGTTCAATTGAGTAACCTGGAAATAATGTTGCCGGTCCTTGGAGTTCTGTTGAGTAACTTGATAGTTCTGTCAACGGAGCTGGGAGTTCAATTGAGTTACCTGGAAATTATGTTGCCGGACCTGGGAGTTCTGTTGAGTAACTTGACCGTTCTGTCAACTGAGCTGGAGTTCAATTGAGTAACCTGGAAATTATGTTGCCAGAACTTGGAGTTCTGTTGAGTAACTTGACCGTTCTGTCAACTGAGCTGGGAGTTCAATTGAGTAACCTGGAAATAATGTTGCCGGTCCTGGGAGTTCTGTTGAGTAACTTGATAGTTCTTTTAACGGAGCTGGGAGTTCAATTGAGTTACCTGGAAATTATGTTGCCGGACCTGGGAGTTCTGTTGAGTTACTTGACAGTTCTGTCAACTGAGCTAGGAGTTCAATTGAGTAACCTGGAAATAATGTTGCCGGTCCTGGGAGTTCTGTTGAGTAACTTGACCGTTCTGTCAACGGAGCTGGGAGTTCAATTGAGTTACCTGGAAATTATGTTGCCGGACCTGGGAGTTCTGTTGAGTAACTTGACCGTTCTGTCAACTGAGCTGGGAGTTCAATTGAGTAACCTGGAAATAATGTTGCCGGTCCTGGGAGTTCTGTTGAGTAACTTGACCGTTCTGTCAACTGAGCTGGGAGTTCAATTGAGTAACCTGGAATAATGTTGCCAGACCTGGGAGTTCTGTTGAGTAACTTGACAGTTCTGTCAACTGAGCTGGGAGTTCAATTGAGTTACCTGGAAATTATGTTGCCGGACCTGGGAGTTCTGTTGAGTAACTTGACCGTTCTGTCAACTGAGCTGGGAGTTCAATTGAGTAACCTGGAAATAATGTTGCCGGACCTGGGAGTTCTGTTGAGTAACTTGACCGTTCTGTCAACTGAGCTGTGAGTTCAATTGAGTAACCTGGAAATAATGTTGCCGGACCTGGGAGTTCTGTTAAGTAACTTGACCTTTCTGTCAACTGAGCTGGGAGTTCAATTGAGTAACCTGGAAATAATGATGCCGGTCCTGGGAGTTCTGTTGAGTAACAAGATAGTTCTGTCAACGGAGCTGGGAGTTCAATTGAGTTACCTGGAAATTATGTTGCCGGACCTGGGAGTTCTGTTGAGTAACTTGACCGTTCTGTCAACTGAGCTGGGAGTTCAATTGAGTAACCTGGAAATAATGTTGCCGGACCTGGGAGTTCTGTTGAGTAACTTGACCGTTCTGTCAACTGAGCTGGGAGTTCAATTGAGTAACCTGGAAATAATGTTGCCGGTCCTGGGAGTTCTGTTGAGTAACTTGATAGTTCTGTCAACGGAGCTGGGAGTTTAATTGACTTACCTGGAGCTGGGAGCTGGGACAAATTATGTTGCCGGACCTGAGAGTTCTATTGAAGTTCTGTTAAGTCACTTGGAAATTTTGTTGACAGCCCTGGGAGTTCAAATGTGTAACCTGGAAATTATGTTGCCGGAACTGGAAGCTCTGTAAAGAAACTTGGAAATTTTGTTGACAGCCCTGGGAGTTTAATCGAGTAACCTGGAAATAATGTTGCCAGACCTGGGAGTTCTGTTTAGTAACTTGACAGTTCTGTCAACTGAGCTGGGAGTTCTATTGAGTTACCTGAAAATTATGTTGCCCGACCTGGGAGTTCTGTTGAGTAACTTGACAGTTCTGTCAACTGAGCTGGGAGTTCAATTGAGTTACCTGGAAATGATGTTGCTGGACCTAGGAGTTCTGTTGAGTAACTTGACAGTTCTGTCAACTGAGCTGGGAGTTCAATTGAGTAACCTGGAAATAATGTTGCTGGACCTAGGAGTTCTGTTGAGTAACTTGACCGTTCTGTCAACTGAGCTGGGAATTCAATTAAGTTACCTGGAATTATGTTGCCAGACCTGGGAGTTCTGTTGAGTAACTTGACAGTTCTGTCAACTGAGCTGGGAGTTCAATTGAGTTACCTGGAAATGATGTTGCCGGACCTGGGAGTTCTGTTGAGTTACTTGACAGTTCTGTCAACTGAGCTAGGAGTTCAATTGAGTTACCTGGAAATTATGTTGCCGGACCTGGGAGTTCTGTTGAGTAACTTGACCGTTCTGTCAACTGAGCTGGGAGTTCAATTGAGTAACCTGGAAATAATGTTGCCGGACCTGGGAGTTCTGTTGAGTAACTTGACCGTTCTGTCAACTGAGCTGGGAGTTCAATTGAGTAACCTGGAAATATTGTTGCCGGTCCTTGGAGTTCTGTTGAGTAACTTGATAGTTCTGTCAACGGAGCTGGGAGTTCAATTGAGTTACCTGGAAATTATGTTGCCGGACCTGGGAGTTCTGTTGAGTAACTTGACCGTTCTGTCAACTGAGCTGGGAGTTCAATTGAGTAACCTGGAAATTATGTTGCCAGAACTTGGAGTTCTGTTGAGTAACCTGGAAATAATATTGCCGGACCTGGGAGTTCTGTTGAGTTACTTAACAGTTCTGTCAACTAAGCTGGGAGTTCTATTAAGTAACCTGGAAATTATGTTGCCAGACCTAGGAGTTCTGTTGAGTAACTTGACCGTTCTGTCAACTGAGCTGGGAGTTCAATTGAGTAACCTGGAAATAATGTTGCCGGTCCTGGGAGTTCTGTTGAGTAACTTGATAGTTCTGTCAACGGAGCTGGGAGTTCAATTGAGTTACCTGGAAATTATGTTGCCGGACCTGGGAGTTCTGTTGAGTTACTTGACAGTTCTGTCAACTGAGCTAGGAGTTCAATTGAGTTACCTGGAAATTATGTTGCCAGACCTGGGAGTTCTGTTGAGTAACTTGACAGTTCTGTCAACTGAGCTGGGAGTTCAATTGAGTTACCTGGAAATTATGTTGCCGGACCTGGGAGTTCTGTTGAGTAACTTGACCGTTCTGTCAACTAAGCTGGGAGTTCAATTGAGTAACCTGGAAATAATGTTGCCGGACCTGGGAGTTCTGTTGAGTAACTTGACCGTTCTGTCAACTGAGCTGGGAGTTCAATTGAGTTACCTGGAATTATGTTGCCAGACCTGGGAGTTCTGTTGAGTAACTTGACAGTTCTGTCAACTGAGCTGGGAATTCAATTGAGTTACCTGGAAATTATGTTGCCGGACCTGGGAGTTCTGTTGAGTAACTTGACCGTTCTGTCAACTAAGCTGGGAGTTCAATTGAGTAACCTGGAAATAATGTTGCCGGACCTGGGAGTTCTGTTGAGTAACTTGACCGTTCTGTCAACTGAGCTGGGAGTTCAATTGAGTAACCTGGAAATAATGTTGCCGGTCCTGGGAGTTCTGTTGAGTAACTTGATAGTTCTGTCAACGGAGCTGGGAGTTCAATTGAGTTACCTGGAAATAATATTGCCGGACCTGGGAGTTCTGTAAAGTTACCTGGAAATAATGTTGCCGGACCTGGGAGTTCTGTTGAGTAACTTGACAGTTCTGTCAACTGAGCTGGGAGTTGAATTGAGTTACCTGGAAATGATGTTGCTGGACCTAGGAGTACTGTTGAGTAACTTGACAGTTCTATCAACTGAGCTGAGAGTTCAAATGAGTAACCTGGAAATGATGTTGCCTGACCTAGGAGTTCTGTTGAGTAACTTGACAGTTCTTTCAACTGAGCTGGGAGTTCAAATGAGAAACCTGGAAATAATCCCACATCATTTCCAGGTAACTCAATTGAACTCCCAGCTCAGTTGACAGAACTGTCAAGTTACTCAACAGAACTCCCAGGTTGGGCAACATAATTTTCAGGTAACTCAATAGAACTCCTAGCTCAGTTGACAGAACTGTCAAGTTACTAAACAGAACTCCCAGGTCTGGCAACATTATTTCCAGGTTACTCGATTAAACTCCCAGGGCTGTCAACAAAATTTCCAAGTTTCTTTACAGAGCTTCCAGTTCCGGCAACATAATTTCCAGGTTACACATTTGAACTCCCAGGGCTGTCAACAAAATTTCCAAGTGACTTAACAGAACTTCAATAGAACTCTCAGGTCCGGCAACATAATTTGTCCCAGCTCCCAGCTCCAGGTAAGTCAATTAAACTCCCAGCTCCGTTGACAGAACTATCAAGTTACTCAACAGAACTCCCAGGACCGGCAACATTATTTCCAGGTTACTCAATTGAACTCCCAGCTCAGTTGACAGAATGGTCAAGTTACTCAACAGAACTCCCAGGTTCGGCAACATAATTTCCAGGTAACTCAATTGAACTCCCAGCTCAGTTGACAGAACTGTCAAGTTACTCAACAGAACTCCCAGGTCTGGCAACATAATTCCAGGTAACTCAATTGAACTCCCAGCTCAGTTGACAGAACTGTCACGTTACTCAACAGAACTCCCAGGTCCGGCAACATAATTTCCAGGTTACTCAATTGAACTCCCAGGGCTGTCAACAAAATATCCAATTTCTTTATTTGAACTCCTAGGTCTGGCAACATATTTTCCAGGTTACTTAATAGAACTCCTAGCTTAGTTGACAGAACTGTTAAGTAACTCAACAGAACTCCCAGGTCCGGCAATATTATTTCCAGGTTACTCAACAGAACTTCCAGTTCTGGCAACATAATTTCCAGGTTACTCAATTGAACTCCCAGGGCTGTCAACAAAATTTCCAATTTCTTTAACAGAACTCCTAGGTCCGGCAACATTATTTCCAGGTTACTCAATATAACTCCCAGCTCAGTTGACAGAACGGTCAAGTTACTCAACAGAACTCCCAGGTCCGGCAACATTATTTCCAGGTTACTCAATTGAACTCCCAGCTCAGTTGACAGAACTGTCAAGTAACTCAACAGAACTCCCAGGTCCGGCAACATCATTTCCAGGTAACTCAATTGAACTCCCAGCTCAGTTGACAGAACTGTCAAGTTACTCAACAGAACTCCCAGGTCTGGCAACATAATTCCAGGTAACTTAATTGAATTCCCAGCTCAGTTGACAGAACGGTCAAGTTACTCAACAGAACTCCTAGGTCCAGCAACATCATTTCCAGGTAACTCAATTGAACTCCCAGCTCAGTTGACAGAACTGTCAAGTTACTCAACAGAACTCCTAGGTCCAGCAACATCATTTCCAGGTAACTGAATTGAACTCCCAGCTCAGTTGACAGAACTGTCAAGTTACTCAACAGAACTCCCAGGTCGGGCAACATAATTTTCAGGTAACTCAATAGAACTCCCAGCTCAGTTGACAGAACTGTCAAGTTACTAAACAGAACTCCCAGGTCTGGCAACATTATTTCCAGGTTACTCGATTAAACTCCCAGGGCTGTCAACAAAATTTCCAAGTTTCTTTACAGAGCTTCCAGTTCCGGCAACATAATTTCCAGGTTACACATTTGAACTCCCAGGGCTGTCAACAAAATTTCCAAGTGACTTAACAGAACTTCAATAGAACTCTCAGGTCCGGCAACATAATTTGTCCCAGCTCCCAGCTCCAGGTAAGTCAATTAAACTCCCAGCTCCGTTGACAGAACTATCAAGTTACTCAACAGAACTCCCAGGACCGGCAACATTATTTCCAGGTTACTCAATTGAACTCCCAGCTCAGTTGACAGAACGGTCAAGTTACTCAACAGAACTCCCAGGTCCGGCAACATTATTTCCAGGTTACTCAATTGAACTCCCAGCTCAGTTGACAGAACGGTCAAGTTACTCAACAGAACTCCCAGGTCCGGCAACATAATTTCCAGGTAACTCAATTGAACTCCCAGCTCCGTTGACAGAACTATCAAGTTACTCAACAGAACTCCCAGGACCGGCAACATTATTTCCAGGTTACTCAATTGAACTCCCAGCTCAGTTGACAGAACGGTCAAGTTACTCAACAGAACTCCCAGGTCCGGCAACATTATTTCCAGGTTACTCAATTGAACTCCCAGCTCAGTTGACAGAACGGTCAAGTTACTCAACAGAACTCCCAGGTCCGGCAACATAATTTCCAGGTAACTCAATTGAACTCCCAGCTCAGTTGACAGAACTGTCAAGTTACTCAACAGAACTCCCAGGTCCGGCAACATAATTTCCAGGTTACTCAATTGAACTCCCAGGGCTGTCAACAAAATATCCAATTTCTTTATTTGAACTCCTAGGTCTGGCAACATAATTTCCAGGTTACTTAATAGAACTCCCAGCTTAGTTGACAGAACTGTTAAGTAACTCAACAGAACTCCCAGGTCCGGCAACATTATTTCCAGGTTTCTCATTTGAACTCCCAGCTCAGTTGAAAGAACTGTCAAGTTACTCAACAGAACTCCTAGGTCCAGCAACATCATTTCCAGGTAACTCAATTGAACTCCCAGCTCAGTTGACAGAACTGTCAAGTTACTCAACAGAACTCCAAGGTCCGGCAACATTATTTCCAGGTTACTCAAAAGAACTCCCAGCTCAGTTGACAGAACTGTCAAGTAACTCAACAGAACTCCCAGGTCCGGCAATATTATTTCCAGGTTACTCAACAGAACTCCCAGTTCTGGCAACATAATTTCCAGGTTACTCAATTGAACTCCCAGGGCTGTCAACAAAATTTCCAATTTCTTTAACAGAACTCCCAGGTCCGGCAACATTATTTCCAGGTTACTCAATTGAACTCCCAGCTCCTTTGACAGAACTGTTAAGTTACTCAACAGAACTCCTAGGTCCAGCAACATCATTTCCAGGTAACTCAATTGAACTCCCAGCTCAGTTGACAGAACTGTCAAGTTACTCAACAGAACTCCTTGGTCCAGCAACATCATTTCCAGGTAACTCAATTGAACTCCCATCTCAGTTGACAGAACTGTCAAGTTACTCAACAGAACTCTCAGGTCTGGCAACATAATTCCAGGTAACTTAATTGAATTCCCAGCTCAGTTGACAGAACGGTCAAGTTACTCAACAGAACTCCTAGGTCCAGCAACATCATTTCCAGGTAACTCAATTGAACTCCCAGCTCAGTTGACAGAACTGTCAAGTTACTCAACAGAACTCCTAGGTCCAGCAACATCATTTCCAGGTAACTCAATTGAACTCCCAGCTCAGTTGACAGAACTGTCAAGTTACTCAACAGAACTCCCAGGTCGGGCAACATAATTTTCAGGTAACTCAATAGAACTCCCAGCTCAGTTGACAGAACTGTCAAGTTACTAAACAGAACTCCCAGGTCTGGCAACATTATTTCCAGTTTACTCGATTAAACTCCCAGGGCTGTCAACAAAATTTCCAAGTTTACCTGGAAATTATGTTGCCGGACCTGGGATTTCTGTTGAGTAACTTGACCGTTCTGTCAACTGAGCTGGGAGTTCAATTGAGTTACCTGGAAATAATGTTGCCGGACCTGGGAGTTCTGTTGAGTAACTTGACCGTTCTGTCAACTGAGCTGGGAGTTCAATTGAGTAACCTGGAAATAATGTTGCCAGTCCTGGGAGTTCTGTTGAGTAACTTGACCGTTCTGTCAACTGAGCTGGGAGTTCAATTGAGTAACCTGGAATAATGTTGCCAGACCTGGGAGTTCTGTTGAGTAACTTGACAGTTCTGTCAACTGAGCTGGGAGTTCAATTGAGTTACCTGGAAATTATGTTGCCGGACCTGGGAGTTCTGTTGAGTAACTTGACCGTTCTGTCAACTGAGCTGGGAGTTCAATTGAGTAACCTGGAAATAATGTTGCCGGACCTGGGAGTTCTGTTGAGTAACTTGACCGTTCTGTCAACTGAGCTGTGAGTTCAATTGAGTAACCTGGAAATAATGTTGCCGGACCTGGGAGTTCTGTTAAGTAACTTGACCGTTCTGTCAACTGAGCTGGGAGTTCAATTGAGTAACCTGGAAATAATGTTGCCGGTCCTGGGAGTTCTGTTGAGTAACTTGATAGTTCTGTCAACGGAGCTGGGAGTTCAATTGAGTTACCTGGAAATTATGTTGCCGGACCTGGGAGTTCTGTTGAGTAACTTGACCGTTCTGTCAACTGAGCTGGGAGTTCAATTGAGTAACCTGGAAATAATGTTGCCGGACCTGGGAGTTCTGTTGAGTAACTTGACCGTTCTGTCAACTGAGCTGGGAGTTCAATTGAGTAACCTGGAAATAATGTTGCCGGTCCTGGGAGTTCTGTTGAGTAACTTGATAGTTCTGTCAACGGAGCTGGGAGTTTAATTGACTTACCTGGAGCTGGGAGCTGGGACAAATTATGTTGCCGGACCTGAGAGTTCTATTGAAGTTCTGTTAAGTCACTTGGAAATTTTGTTGACAGCCCTGGGAGTTCAAATGTGTAACCTGGAAATTATGTTGCCGGAACTGGAAGCTCTGTAAAGAAACTTGGAAATTTTGTTGACAGCCCTGGGAGTTTAATCGAGTAACCTGGAAATAATGTTGCCAGACCTGGGAGTTCTGTTTAGTAACTTGACAGTTCTGTCAACTGAGCTGGGAGTTCTATTGAGTTACCTGAAAATTATGTTGCCCGACCTGGGAGTTCTGTTGAGTAACTTGACAGTTCTGTCAACTGAGCTGGAAGTTCAATTGAGTTACCTGGAAATGATGTTGCTGGACCTAGGAGTTCTGTTGAGTAACTTGACAGTTCTGTCAACTGAGCTGGGAGTTCAATTGAGTTACCTGGAAATGATGTTGCTGGACCTAGGAGTTCTGTTGAGTAACTTGACCGTTCTGTCAACTGAGCTGGGAATTCAATTAAGTTACCTGGAATTATGTTGCCAGACCTGGGAGTTCTGTTGAGTAACTTGACAGTTCTGTCAACTGAGCTGGGAGTTCAATTGAGTTACCTGGAAATGATGTTGCCGGACCTGGGAGTTCTGTTGAGTTACTTGACAGTTCTGTCAACTGAGCTAGGAGTTCAATTGAGTTACCTGGAAATTATGTTGCCGGACCTGGGAGTTCTGTTGAGTAACTTGACCGTTCTGTCAACTGAGCTGGGAGTTCAATTGAGTAACCTGGAAATAATGTTGCCGGACCTGGGAGTTCTGTTGAGTTACTTGACCGTTCTGTCAACTGAGCTGGGAGTTCAATTGAGTAACCTGGAAATAATGTTGCCGGTCCTTGGAGTTCTGTTGAGTAACTTGATAGTTCTGTCAACGGAGCTGGGAGTTCAATTGAGTTACCTGGAAATTATGTTGCCGGACCTGGGAGTTCTGTTGAGTAACTTGACCGTTCTGTCAACTGAGCTGGGAGTTCAATTGAGTAACCTGGAAATAATGTTGCCGGACCTGGGAGTTCTGTTGAGTTACTTGACCGTTCTGTCAACTGAGCTGGGAGTTCAATTGAGTAACCTGGAAATAATGTTGCCGGTCCTTGGAGTTCTGTTGAGTAACTTGATAGTTCTGTCAACGGAGCTGGGAGTTCAATTGAGTTACCTGGAAATTATGTTGCCGGACCTGGGAGTTCTGTTGAGTAACTTGACCGTTCTGTCAACTGAGCTGGAGTTCAATTGAGTAACCTGGAAATTATGTTGCCAGAACTTGGAGTTCTGTTGAGTAACTTGACCGTTCTGTCAACTGAGCTGGGAGTTCAATTGAGTAACCTGGAAATAATGTTGCCGGTCCTGGGAGTTCTGTTGAGTAACTTGATAGTTCTGTCAACGGAGCTGGGAGTTCAATTGAGTTACCTGGAAATTATGTTGCCGGACCTGGGAGTTCTGTTGAGTTACTTGACAGTTCTGTCAACTGAGCTAGGAGTTCAATTGAGTAACCTGGAAATAATGTTGCCGGTCCTGGGAGTTCTGTTGAGTAACTTGACCGTTCTGTCAACGGAGCTGGGAGTTCAATTGAGTTACCTGGAAATTATGTTGCCGGACCTGGGAGTTCTGTTGAGTAACTTGACCGTTCTGTCAACTGAGCTGGGAGTTCAATTGAGTAACCTGGAAATAATGTTGCCGGTCCTGGGAGTTCTGTTGAATAACTTGACCGTTCTGTCAACTGAGCTGGGAGTTCAATTGAGTAACCTGGAATAATGTTGCCAGACCTGGGAGTTCTGTTGAGTAACTTGACAGTTCTGTCAACTGAGCTGGGAGTTCAATTGAGTTACCTGGAAATTATGTTGCCGGACCTGGGAGTTCTGTTGAGTAACTTGACCGTTCTGTCAACTGAGCTGGGAGTTCAATTGAGTAACCTGGAAATAATGTTGCCGGACCTGGGAGTTCTGTTGAGTAACTTGACCGTTCTGTCAACTGAGCTGTGAGTTCAATTGAGTAACCTGGAAATAATGTTGCCGGACCTGGGAGTTCTGTTAAGTAACTTGACCTTTCTGTCAACTGAGCTGGGAGTTCAATTGAGTAACCTGGAAATAATGATGCCGGTCCTGGGAGTTCTGTTGAGTAACAAGATAGTTCTGTCAACGGAGCTGGGAGTTCAATTGAGTTACCTGGAAATTATGTTGCCGGACCTGGGAGTTCTGTTGAGTAACTTGACCGTTCTGTCAACTGAGCTGGGAGTTCAATTGAGTAACCTGGAAATAATGTTGCCGGACCTGGGAGTTCTGTTGAGTAACTTGACCGTTCTGTCAACTGAGCTGGGAGTTCAATTGAGTAACCTGGAAATAATGTTGCCGGTCCTGGGAGTTCTGTTGAGTAACTTGATAGTTCTGTCAACGGAGCTGGGAGTTTAATTGACTTACCTGGAGCTGGGAGCTGGGACAAATTATGTTGCCGGACCTGAGAGTTCTATTGAAGTTCTGTTAAGTCACTTGGAAATTTTGTTGACAGCCCTGGGAGTTCAAATGTGTAACCTGGAAATTATGTTGCCGGAACTGGAAGCTCTGTAAAGAAACTTGGAAATTTTGTTGACAGCCCTGGGAGTTTAATCGAGTAACCTGGAAATAATGTTGCCAGACCTGGGAGTTCTGTTTAGTAACTTGACAGTTCTGTCAACTGAGCTGGGAGTTCTATTGAGTTACCTGAAAATTATGTTGCCCGACCTGGGAGTTCTGTTGAGTAACTTGACAGTTCTGTCAACTGAGCTGGGAGTTCAATTGAGTTACCTGGAAATGATGTTGCTGGACCTAGGAGTTCTGTTGAGTAACTTGACAGTTCTGTCAACTGAGCTGGGAGTTCAATTGAGTTACCTGGAAATAATGTTGCTGGACCTAGGAGTTCTGTTGAGTAACTTGACCGTTCTGTCAACTGAGCTGGGAATTCAATTAAGTTACCTGGAATTATGTTGCCAGACCTGGGAGTTCTGTTGAGTAACTTGACAGTTCTGTCAACTGAGCTGGGAGTTCAATTGAGTTACCTGGAAATGATGTTGCCGGACCTGGGAGTTCTGTTGAGTTACTTGACAGTTCTGTCAACTGAGCTAGGAGTTCAATTGAGTTACCTGGAAATTATGTTGCCGGACCTGGGAGTTCTGTTGAGTAACTTGACCGTTCTGTCAACTGAGCTGGGAGTTCAATTGAGTAACCTGGAAATAATGTTGCCGGACCTGGGAGTTCTGTTGAGTAACTTGACCGTTCTGTCAACTGAGCTGGGAGTTCAATTGAGTAACCTGGAAATATTGTTGCCGGTCCTTGGAGTTCTGTTGAGTAACTTGATAGTTCTGTCAAAGGAGCTGGGAGTTCAATTGAGTTACCTGGAAATTATGTTGCCGGACCTGGGAGTTCTGTTGAGTAACTTGACCGTTCTGTCAACTGAGCTGGGAGTTCAATTGAGTAACCTGGAAATTATGTTGCCAGAACTTGGAGTTCTGTTGAGTAACCTGGAAATAATATTGCCGGACCTGGGAGTTCTGTTGAGTTACTTAACAGTTCTGTCAACTAAGCTGGGCGTTCTATTAAGTAACCTGGAAATTATGTTGCCAGACCTAGGAGTTCTGTTGAGTTACTTGACCGTTCTGTCAACTGAGCTGGGAGTTCAATTGAGTAACCTGGAAATAATGTTGCCGGTCCTGGGAGTTCTGTTGAGTAACTTGATAGTTCTGTCAACGGAGCTGGGAGTTCAATTGAGTTACCTGGAAATTATGTTGCCGGACCTGGGAGTTCTGTTGAGTTACTTGACAGTTCTGTCAACTGAGCTAGGAGTTCAATTGAGTTACCTGGAAATTATGTTGCCGGACCTGGGAGTTCTGTTGAGTAACTTGACCGTTCTGTCAACTGAGCTGGGAGTTCAATTGAGTAACCTGGAAATAATATTGCCGGACCTGGGAGTTCTGTTGAGTTACTAAACAGTTCTGTCAACTAAGCTGGGAGTTCTATTAAGTAACCTGGAAATTATGTTGCCAGACCTAGGAGTTCAAATAAAGAAATTGGATATTTTGTTGACAGCCCTGGGAGTTCAATTGAGTAACCTGGAAATTATGTTGCCGGACCTGGGAGTTCTGTTGAGTAACTTGACAGTTCTGTCAACTGAGCTGGGAGTTCAATTGAGTTACCTGGAATTATAATATTTCCAGGTTACTCAACAGAACTCCCAGTTCTGGCAACATAATTTCCAGGTTACTCAATTGAACTCCCAGGGCTGTCAACAAAATTTCCAATTTCTTTAACAGAACTCCCAGGTCCGGCAACATTATTTCCAGGTTACTCAATTGAACTCCCAGCTCAGTTGACAGAACTGTCAAGTTACTCAACAGAACTCCCATGTCCGGCAACATAATTCAAGGTAACTCAATTGAACTCCCAGCTCAGTTGACAAAACGGTCAAGTTACTTAATAGAACTCCCAGGTCCGGCAACATAATTTCCAGGTAACTCAATAGAACTCCCAGCTCAGTTGACAGAACTGTCAAGTAACTCAACAGAACTCCCAGGTCCGGCAACATTATTTCCAGGTTACTCATTTGAACTCCCAGCTCAGTTGATAGAACTGTCAAGTTACTCAACAGAACTCCCAGGTCCGGCAACATTATTTCCAGGTTACTCAATTGAATTCCAGCTCAGTTGACAGAACGGTCAAGTTACTCAACAGAACTCCCAGGTCCGGCAACATTATTTCCAGGTTACTCATTTGAACTCCCAGCTCAGTTGATAGAACTGTCAAGTTACTCAACAGAACTCCCAGGTCCGGCAACATTATTTCCAGGTTACTCAATTGAACTCCCAGCTCAGTTGACAGAACTGTCAAGTTACTCAACAGAACTCCCATGTCCGGCAACATAATTCAAGGTAACTCAATTGAACTCCCAGCTCAGTTGACAAAACGGTCAAGTTACTTAAAAGAACTCCCAGGTCCGGCAACATAATTTCCAGGTAACTCAATAGAACTCCCAGCTCAGTTGACAGAACTGTCAAGTAACTCAACAGAACTCCCAGGTCCGGCAACATTATTTCCAGGTTACTCATTTGAACTCCCAGCTCAGTTGATAGAACTGTCAAGTTACTCAACAGAACTCCCAGGTCCGGCAACATTATTTCCAGGTTACTCAATTGAACTCCCAGCTCAGTTGACAGAACGGTCAAGTTACTCAACAGAACTCCCAGGTCCGGCAACATTATTTCCAGGTTACTCATTTGAACTCCCAGCTCAGTTGATAGAACTGTCAAGTTACTCAACAGAACTCCTAGGTCCAGCAACATCATTTCCAGGTAACTCAATTGAACTCCCAGCTCAGTTGACAGAACTGTCAAGTTACTCAACAGAACTCCCAGGTCCGGCAACATTATTTCCTGGTAACTTTACAGAACTCCCAGGTCCGGCAACATAATTTCCAGGTTACTCAATTGAACTCCCAGGGCTGTCAACAAAATTTCCAATTTCTTTAACAGAACTCCCAGGTCCGGCAACATTATTTCCAGGTTACTCAATTGAACTCCCAGCTCAGTTGACAGAACGGTCAAGTTACTCAATAGAACTCCCAGGTCCGGCAACATAATTTCCAGGTAACTCAATAGAACTCCCAGCTCAGTTGACAGAACTGTCAAGTAACTCAACAGAACTCCCAGGTCCGGCAACATTATTTCCAGGTTACTCATTTGAACTCCCAGCTCAGTTGATAGAACTGTCAAGTTACTCAACAGAACTCCCAGGTCCGGCAACATTATTTCCAGGTTACTCAATTGAACTCCCAGCTCAGTTGACAGAACGGTCAAGTTACTCAACAGAACTCCCAGGTCCGGCAACATTATTTCCAGGTTACTCATTTGAACTCCCAGCTCAGTTGATAGAACTGTCAAGTTACTCAACAGAACTCCTAGGTCCAGCAACATCATTTCCAGGTAACTCAATTGAACTCCCAGCTCAGTTGACAGAACTGTCAAGTTACTCAACAGAACTCCCAGGACAGGCAACATTATTTCCAGGTTACTCAATTGAACTCCCAGCTCAGTTGACAGAACGGTCAAGTTACTCAACAGAACTCCCAGGTCCGGCAACATTATTTCCAGGTTACTCAATTGAACTCCCAGCTCAGTTGACAGAACGGTCAAGTTACTCAACAGAACTCCCAGGTCCGGCAACATAATTTCCAGGTAACTCAATTGAACTCCCAGCTCCGTTGACAGAACTATCAAGTTACTCAACAGAACTCCCAGGACCGGCAACATTATTTCCAGGTTACTCAATTGAACTCCCAGCTCAGTTGACAGAACGGTCAAGTTACTCAACAGAACTCCCAGGTCCGGCAACATTATTTCCAGGTTACTCAATTGAACTCCCAGCTCAGTTGACAGAACGGTCAAGTTACTCAACAGAACTCCCAGGTCCGGCAACATAATTTCCAGGTAACTCAATTGAACTCCCAGCTCAGTTGACAGAACTGTCAAGTAACTCAACAGAACTCCCAGGTCCGGCAACATCATTTCCAGGTAACTCAATTGAACTCCCAGCTCAGTTGACAGAACTGTCAAGTTACTCAACAGAACTCCCAGGTCTGGCAACATAATTCCAGGTAACTTAATTGAATTCCCAGCTCAGTTGACAGAACGGTCAAGTTACTCAACAGAACTCCTAGGTCCAGCAACATCATTTCCAGGTAACTCAATTGAACTCCCAGCTCAGTTGACAGAACTGTCAAGTTACTCAACAGAACTCCTAGGTCCAGCAACATCATTTCCAGGTAACTCAATTGAACTCCCAGCTCAGTTGACAGAACGGTCAAGTTACTCAACAGAACTCCCAGGTCCGGCAACATTATTTCCAGGTTACTCAATTGAACTCCCAGCTCAGTTGACAGAACGGTCAAGTTACTCAACAGAACTCCCAGGTCCTGCAACATAATTTCCAGGTAACTCAATTGAACTCCCAGCTCCGTTGACAGAACTATCAAGTTACTCAACAGAACTCCCAGGACCGGCAACATTATTTCCAGGTTACTCAATTGAACTCCCAGCTCAGTTGACAGAACGGTCAAGTTACTCAACAGAACTCCCAGGTCCGGCAACATTATTTCCAGGTTACTCAATTGAACTCCCAGCTTAGTTGACAGAACGGTCAAGTTACTCAACAGAACTCCCAGGTCCGGCAACATAATTTCCAGGTAACTCAATTGAACTCCCAGCTCAGTTGACAGAACTGTCAAGTTACTCAACAGAACTCCCAGGTCTGGCAACATAATTCCAGGTAACTCAATTGAACTCCCATCTCAGTTGACAGAACTGTCAAGTTACTCAACAGAACTCCCAGGTCCGGCAACATAATTTCCAGGTTACTCAAATGAACTCCCAGGGCTGTCAACAAAATATCCAATTTCTTTATTTGAACTCCTAGGTCTGGCAACATAATTTCCAGGTTACTTAATAGAACTCCCAGCTTAGTTGACAGAACTGTTAAGTAACTCAACAGAACTCCCAGGTCCGGCAATATTATTTCCAGGTTACTCAACAGAACTCCCAGTTCTGGCAACATAATTTCCAGGTTACTCAATTGAACTCCCAGGGCTGTCAACATAATATCCAATTTCTTTATTTGAACTCCTAGGTCTGGCAACATAATTTCCAGGTTACTCAATTGAACTCCCAGCTCAGTTGACAGAACTGTCAAGTTACTCAACAGAACTCCCAGGTCTGGCAACATAATTCCAGGTAACTCAATTGAACTCCCAGCTCAGTTGACAGAACTGTCAAGTTACTCAACAGAACTCCCAGGTCCGGCAACATAATTTTCAGGTAACTCAATAGAACTCCCAGCTCAGTTGACAGAACTGTCAAGTTACTAAACAGAACTCCCAGGTCTGGCAACATTATTTCCAGTTTACTCGATTAAACTCCCAGGGCTGTCAACAAAATTTCCAAGTTTCTTTACAGAGCTTCCAGTTCCGGCAACATAATTTCCAGGTTACACATTTGAACTCCCAGGGCTGTCAACAAAATTACCAAGTGACTTAACAGAACTTCAATAGAACTCTCAGGTCCGGCAACATAATTTGTCCCAGCTCCCAGCTCCAGGTAAGTCAATTAAACTCCCAGCTCCGTTGACAGAACTATCAAGTTACTCAACAGAACTCCCAGGACCGGCAACATTATTTCCAGGTTACTCAATTGAACTCCCAGCTCAGTTGATAGAACGGTCCAGTTACTCAACAGAACTCCCAGGTCCGGCAACATTATTTCCAGGTTACTCAATTGAACTCCCAGCTCAGTTGACAGAACGGTCAAGTTACTCAACAGAACTCCCAGGTCCGGCAACATAATTTCCAGGTAACTCAATTGAACTCCCAGCTCAGTTGACAGAACTGTCAAGTTACTCAACAGAACTCCCAGGTCTGGCAACATAATTCCAGGTAACTTAATTGAACTCCCAGCTCAGTTGACAGAACGGTCAAGTTACTCAACAGAACTCCCAGGTCCGGCAACATAATTTCCAGGTTACTCAATTGAACTCCCAGGGCTGTCAACAAAATATCCAATTTCTTTATTTGAACTCCTAGGTCTGGCAACATAATTTCCAGGTTACTTAATAGAACTCCCAGCTTAGTTGACAGAACTGTTAAGTAACTCAACAGAGTTAGTTGACAGAACTGTTAAGTAACTCAACAGAACTCCCAGGTCCGGCAATATAATTTCCAGGTTACTCATCAGAACTCCCAGTTCTGGCAACATAATTTCCAGGTTACTCAATTGAACTCCCAGGGCTGTCAACAAAATTTCCAATTTCTTTAACAGAACTCCCAGGTCCGGCAACATTATTTCCAGGTTACTCAATTGAACTCCCAGCTCAGTTGACAGAACTGTCAAGTTACTCAACAGAACTCCCAGGTCCGGCAACATAATTCAAGGTAACTCAATTGAACTCCCAGCTCAGTTGACAGAACGGTCAAGTTGCTCAATAGAACTCCCAGGTCCGGCAACATAATTTCCAGGTAACTCAATAGAACTCCCAGCTCAGTTGACAGAACTGTCAAGTAACTCAACAGAACTCCCAGGTCCGGTTGAGTAACCTGGAAATAATATTGCCGGACCTGGGAGTTCTGTAAAGTTACCAGGAAATAATGTTGCCGGACCTGGGAGTTCTGTTGAGTAACTTGACAGTTCTGTCAACTGAGCTGGGAGTTGAATTGAGTTACCTGGAAATGATGTTGCTGGACCTAGGAGTTCTGTTGAGTAACTTGACAGTTCTATCAACTGAGCTGGGAGTTCAAATGAGTAACCTGGAAATAATGTTGCCGGACCTGGGAGTTCTGTTGAGTAACTTGACCGTTCTGTCAACTGAGCTGGGAGTTCAATTGAGTAACCTGGAAATAATGTTGCCGGACCTGGGAGTTCTGTTGAGTAACTTGACAGTTCTATCAACTGAGCTGGGAGTTCAAATGAGTAACCTGGAAATAATGTTGCCGGACCTGGGAGTTCTGTTGAGTTACTTGACAGTTCTGTCAACTGAGCTGGGAGTTCTATTGAGTTACCTGGAAATTATGTTGCCGGACCTGGGAGTTCTATTGAGCAACTTGACCGTTCTGTCAACTGAGCTGGGAGTTCAATTGAGTTACCTTGAATTATGTTGCCGGACCTGGGAGTTCTGTTGAGTAACTTGACAGTTCTGTCAACTGAGCTGGGAGTTCAATTGAGTAACCTGGAAATAATGTTGCCGGACCTGGGAGTTCTGTTAAAGAAATTGGAAATTTTGTTGACAGCCCTGGGAGTTCAATTGAGTAACCTGGAAATTATGTTGCCAGAACTGGGAGTTCTGTTGAGTAACCTGGAAATAATATTGCCGGACCTGGGAGTTCTGTTGAGTTACTTAACAGTTCTGTCAACTAAGCTGGGAGTTCTTTTAAGTAACCTGGAAATTATGTTGCCAGACCTAGGAGTTCAAATAAAGAAATTGGATATTTTGTTGACAGCCCTGGGAGTTCAATTGAGTAACCTGGAAATTATGTTGCCGGACCTGGGAGTTCTGTTGAGTAACTTGACAGTTCTGTCAACTGAGCTGGGAGTTCAATTGAGTTACCTGGAATTATGTTGCCAGACCTGGGAGTTCTGTTGAGTAACTTGACAGTTCTGTCAACTGAGCTGGGAGTTCAATTGAGTTACCTGGAAATTATGTTGCCGGACCTGGGAGTTCTGTTGAGTAACTTGACCGTTCTGTCAACTGAGCTGGGAGTTCTATTAAGTAACCTGTAAATTATGTTGCCAGACCTATGAGTTCAAATAAAGAAATTGGATATTTTGTTGACAGCCCTGGGAGTTCAATTGAGTAACTTGGAAATTATGTTGCCAGAACTGGGAGTTCTGTTGAGTAACCTGGAAATAATATTGCCGGACCTGGGAGTTCTGTTGAGTTACTTAACAGTTCTGTCAACTAAGCTGGGAGTTCTATTAAGTAACCTGGAAATTATGTTGCCGGACCTGGGAGTTCTGTTGAGTAACTTGACAGTTCTGTCAACTGAGCTGGGAGTTCAATTGAGTTACCTGGAATTATGTTGCCAGACCTGGGAGTTCTGTTGAGTAACTTGACAGTTCTGTCAACTGAGCTGGGAGTTCAATTGAGTTACCTGGAAATTATGTTGCCGGACCTGAAAGTTCTGTTGAGTAACTTGACCGTTCTGTCAACTAAGCTGGGAGTTCAATTGAGTAACCTGGAAATAATGTTGCCGGACCTGGGAGTTCTGTTGAGTAACTTGACCGTTCTGTCAACTGAGCTGGGAGTTTAATTGAGTTACCTGGAATTATGTTGCCAGACCTGGGAGTTCTGTTGAGTAACTTGACAGTTCTGTCAACTGAGCTGGGAGTTCAATTGAGTTACCTGGAAATTATGTTGCCGGACCTGGGAGTTCTGTTGAGTAACTTGACCGTTCTGTCAACTAAGCTGGGAGTTCAATTGAGTAACCTGGAAATAATGTTGCCGGACCTGGGAGTTCTGTTGAGTAACTTGACCGTTCTGTCAACTGAGCTAGGAGTTCTATTGAGTAACCTGGAAATAATGTTGCCGGTCCTGGGAGTTCTGTTGAGTAACTTGATAGTTCTGTCAACGGAGCTGGGAGTTCAATTGAGTTACCTGGAAATAATATTGCCGGACCTGGGAGTTCTGTAAAGTTACCTGGAAATAATGTTGCCGGACCTGGGAGTTCTGTTGAGTAACTTGACAGTTCTGTCAACTGAGCTGGGAGTTGAATTGAGTTACCTGGAAATGATGTTGCTGGACCTAGGAGTTCTGTTGAGTAACTTGACAGTTCTGTCAACTGAGCTGGGAGTTCAATTGAGTTACCTGGAAATGATGTTGCTGGACCTAGGAGTTCTGTTGAGTAACTTGACAGTTCTTTCAACTGAGCTGGGAATTCAATTAAGTTACCTGGAATTATGTTGCCAGACCTGGGAGTTCTGTTGAGTAACTTGACAGTTCTGTCAACTGAGCTGGGAGTTCAATTGAGTTACCTGGAAATGATGTTGCCGGACCTGGGAGTTCTGTTGAGTTACTTGACAGTTCTGTCAACTGAGCTGGGAGTTCAATTGAGTTACCTGGAAATTATGTTGCCGGACCTGGGAGTTCTGTTGAGTAACTTGACAGTTCTGTCAACAGAGCTGGGAGTTCAATTTAGTTACCTGGAAATGATGTTGCTGGACCTAGGAGTTCTGTTGAGTAACTTGACCGTTCTGTCAACTGAGCTGGGAATTCAATTAAGTTACCTGGAATTATGTTGCCAGACCTGGGAGTTCTGTTGAGTAACTTGACAGTTCTGTCAACTGAGCTGGGAGTTCAATTGAGTTACCTGGAAATGATGTTGCCGGACCTGGGAGTTCTGTTGAGTTACTTGACAGTTCTGTCAACTGAGCTGGGAGTTTAATTGAGTTACCTGGAAATTATGTTGCCGGACCTGGGAGTTCTGTTGAGTAACTTGACCGTTCTGTCAACTGAGCTGGGAGTTCAATTGAGTTACCTGGAAATGATGTTGCCGGACCTGGGAGTTCTGTTGAGTAACTTGACCGTTCTGTCAACTGAGCTGGGAGTTCAATTGAGTAACCTGGAAATAATGTTGCCGGACCTGGGAGTTCTGTTAAAGAAATTGGAAATTTTGTTGACAGCCCTGGGAGTTCAATTGAGTAACCTGGAAATTATGTTGCCAGAACTGGGAGTTCTGTTGAGTAACCTGGAAATAATATTGCCGGACCTGGGAGTTCTGTTGAGTTACTTAACAGTTCTGTCAACTAAGCTAGGAGTTCTATTAAGTAACCTGGAAATTATGTTGCCAGACCTAGGAGTTCAAATAAAGAAATTGGATATTTTGTTGACAGCCCTGGGAGTTCAATTGAGTAACCTGGAAATTATGTTGCCGGACCTGGGAGTTCTGTTGAGTAACGTGACAGTTCTGTCAACTGAGCTGGGAGTTCAATTGAGTTACCTGGAATTATGTTGCCAGACCTGGGAGTTCTGTTGAGTAACTTGACAGTTCTGTCAACTGAGCTGGGAGTTCAATTGAGTTACCTGGACCGGCAACATAATTTCCAGGTAACTCAATTGAACTCCCAGCTCAGTTGACAGAACTGTCAAGTAACTCAACAGAACTCCCAGGTCCGGCAACATCATTTCCAGGTAACTCAATTGAACTCCCAGCTCAGTTGACAGAACTGTCAAGTTACTCAACAGAACTCCCAGGTCTGGCAACATAATTCCAGGTAACTTAATTGAATTCCCAGCTCAGTTGACAGAACTGTCAAGTTACTCAACAGAACTCCTAGGTCCAGCAACATCATTTCCAGGTAACTCAATTGAACTCCCAGCTCAGTTGACAGAACTGTCAAGTTACTCAACAGAACTCCTAGGTTCAGTAACATCATTTTCAGGTAACTGAATTGAACTCCCAGCTCAGTTGACAGAACTGTCAAGTTACTCAACAGAACTTCCAGGTCGGGCAACATAATTTTCAGGTAACTCAATAGAACTCCCAGCTCAGTTGACAGAACTGTCAAGTTACTAAACAGAACTCCCAGGTCTGGCAACATTATTTCCAGGTTACTCGATTAAACTCCCAGGGCTGTCAACAAAATTTCCAAGTTTCTTTACAGAGCTTCCAGTTCCGGCAACATAATGTCCAGGTTACACATTTGAACTCCCAGGGCTGTCAACAAAATTTCCAAGTGACTTAACAGAACTTCAATAGAACTCTTAGGTCCGGCAACATAATTTGTCCCAGCTCCCAGCTCCAGGTAAGTCAATTAAACTCCCAGCTCCGTTGACAGAACTATCAAGTTACTCAACAGAACTCCCAGGACCGGCAACATTATTTCCAGGTTACTCAATTGAACTCCCAGCTCAGTTGACAGAACGGTCAAGTTACTCAACAGAACTCCCAGGTCCGGCAACATTATTTCCAGGTTACTCAATTGAACTCCCAGCTCAGTTGACAGAACGGTCAAGTTACTCAACAGAACTCCCAGGTCCGGCAACATAATTTCCAGGTAACTCAATTGAACTCCCAGCTCCGTTGACAGAACTATCAAGTTACTCAACAGAACTCCCAGGACCGGCAACATTATTTCCAGGTTACTCAATTGAACTCCCAGCTCAGTTGACAGAACGGTCAAGTTACTCAACAGAACTCCCAGGTCCGGCAACATTATTTCCAGGTTACTCAATTGAACTCCCAGCTCAGTTGACAGAACGGTCAAGTTACTCAACAGAACTCCCAGGTCTGGCAACATAATTCCAGGTAACTCAATTGAACTCCCAGCTCAGTTGACAGAACTGTCAAGTTACTCAACAGAACTCCCAGGTCCGGCAACATAATTTCCAGGTTATTCAATTGAACTCCCAGGGCTGTCAACAAAATATCCAATTTCTTTATTTGAACTCCTAGGTCTGGTAACATAATTTCCAGGTTACGTAATAGAACTCCCAGCTTAGTTGACAGAACTGTTAAGTAACTCAACAGAACTCCCAGGTCCGGCAACATTATTTCCAGGTTTCTCATTTGAACTCCCAGCTCAGTTGAAAGAACTGTCAAGTTACTCAACAGAACTCCTAGGTCCAGCAACATCATTTCCAGGTAACTCAATTGAACTCCCAGCTCAGTTGACAGAACTGTCAAGTTACTCAACAGAACTCCCAGGTCCGGCAACATTATTTCCAGGTTACTCAAAAGAACTCCCAGCTCAGTTGACAGAACTGTCAAGTAACTCAACAGAACTCCCAGGTCCGGCAATATTATTTCCAGGTTACTCAACAGAACTCCCAGTTCTGGCAACATAATTTCCAGGTTACTCAATTGAACTCCCAGCTCAGTTGACAGAACTGTCAAGTAACTCAACAGAACTCCCAGGTCCGGCAACATCATTTCCAGGTAACTCAATTGAACTCCCAGCTCAGTTGACAGAACTGTCAAGTTACTCAACAGAACTCCCAGGTCTGGCAACATAATTCCAGGTAACTTAATTGAATTCCCAGCTCAGTTGACAGAACGGTCAAGTTACTCAACAGAACTCCTAGGTCCAGCAACATCATTTCCAGGTAACTCAATTGAACTCCCAGCTCAGTTGACAGAACTGTCAAGTTACTCAACAGAACTTCCAGGTCGGGCAACATAATTTTCAGGTAACTCAATAGAACTCCCAGCTCAGTTGACAGAACTGTCAAGTTACTAAACAGAACTCCCAGGTCTGGCAACATTATTTCCAGGTTACTCGATTAAACTCCCAGGGCTGTCAACAAAATTTCCAAGTTTCTTTACAGAGCTTCCAGTTCCGGCAACATAATGTCCAGGTTACACATTTGAACTCCCAGGGCTGTCAACAAAATTTCCAAGTGACTTAACAGAACTTCAATAGAACTCTTAGGTCCGGCAACATAATTTGTCCCAGCTCCCAGCTCCAGGTAAGTCAATTAAACTCCCAGCTCCGTTGACAGAACTATCAAGTTACTCAACAGAACTCCCAGGACCGGCAACATTATTTCCAGGTTACTCAATTGAACTCCCAGCTCAGTTGACAGAACGGTCAAGTTACTCAACAGAACTCCCAGGTCCGGCAACATTATTTCCAGGTTACTCAATTGAACTCCCAGCTCAGTTGACAGAACGGTCAAGTTACTCAACAGAACTCCCAGGTCCGGCAACATAATTTCCAGGTAACTCAATTGAACTCCCAGCTCAGTTGACAGAACTGTCAAGTTACTCAACAGAACTCCCAGGACCGGCAACATAATTTCCAGGTTACTCAATTAAACTCCCAGCTCAGTTGACAGAACGGTCAAGTTACTCAACAGAACTCCCAGGTCCGGCAACATTATTTCCAGGTTACTCAATTGAACTCCCAGCTCAGTTGACAGAACGGTCAAGTTACTCAACAGAACTCCCAGGTCCGGCAACATAATTTCCAGGTAACTCAATTGAACTCCCAGCTCCGTTGACAGAACTATCAAGTTACTCAACAGAACTCCCAGGACCGGCAACATTATTTCCAGGTTACTCAATTGAACTCCCAGCTCAGTTGACAGAACGGTCAAGTTACTCAACAGAACTCCCAGGTCCGGCAACATTATTTCCAGGTTACTCAATTGAACTCCCAGCTCAGTTGACAGAACGGTCAAGTTACTCAACAGAACTCCCAGGTCCGGCAACATAATTTCCAGGTAACTCAATTGAACTCCCAGCTCAGTTGACAGAACTGTCAAGTAACTCAACAGAACTCCCAGGTCCGGCAACATCATTTCCAGGTAACTCAATTGAACTCCCAGCTCAGTTGACAGAACTGTCAAGTTACTCAACAGAACTCCCAGGTCTGGCAACATAATTCCAGGTAACTTAATTGAATTCCCAGCTCAGTTGACAGAACGGTCAAGTTACTCAACAGAACTCCTAGGTCCAGCAACATCATTTCCAGGTAACTCAATTGAACTCCCAGCTCAGTTGACAGAACTGTCAAGTTACTCAACAGAACTCCTAGGTCCAGCAACATCATTTCCAGGTAACTCAATTGAACTCCCAGCTCAGTTGACAGAACTGTCAAGTTTCTCAACAGAACTCCCAGGTCGGGCAACATAATTTTCAGGTAACTCAATAGAACTCCCAGCTCAGTTGACAGAACTGTCAAGTTACTTAACAGAACTCCCAGGTCTGGCAACATTATTTCCAGGTTACTCGATTAAACTCCCAGGGCTGTCAACAAAATTTCCAAGTTTCTTTACAGAGCTTCCAGTTCCGGCAACATAATTTCCAGGTTACACATTTGAACTCCCAGGGCTGTCAACAAAATTTCCAAGTGACTTAACAGAACTTCAATAGAACTCTCAGGTCCGGCAACATAATTTGTCCCAGCTCCCAGCTCCAGGTAAGTCAATTAAACTCCCAGCTCCGTTGACAGAACTATCAAGTTACTCAACAGAACTCCCAGGACCGGCAACATTATTTCCAGGTTACTCAATTGAACTCCCAGCTCAGTTGACAGAACGGTCAAGTTACTCAACAGAACTCCCAGGTCCGGCAACATTATTTCCAGGTTACTCAATTGAACTCCCAGCTCAGTTGACAGAACGGTCAAGTTACTCAACAGAACTCCCAGGTCCGGCAACATAATTTCCAGGTAACTCAATTGAACTCCCAGCTCCGTTGACAGAACTATCAAGTTACTCAACAGAACTCCCAGGACCGGCAACATTATTTCCAGGTTACTCAATTGAACTCCCAGCTCAGTTGACAGAACGGTCAAGTTACTCAACAGAACTCCCAGGTCCGGCAACATTATTTCCATGTTACTCAATTGAACTCCCAGCTCAGTTGACAGAACGGTCAAGTTACTCAACAGAACTCCCAGGTCCGGCAACATAATTTCCAGGTAACTCAATTGAACTCCCAGCTCAGTTGACAGAACTGTCAAGTTACTCAACAGAACTCCCAGGTCTGGCAACATAATTCCAGGTAACTCAATTGAACTCCCAGCTCAGTTGACAGAACTGTCAAGTTACTCAACAGAACTCCCAGGTCCGGCAACATAATTTCCAGGTTACTCAAATGAACTCCCAGGGCTGTCAACAAAATATCCAATTTCTTTATTTGAACTCCTAGGTCTGGCAACATAATTTCCAGGTTACTTAATAGAACTCCCAGCTTAGTTGACAGAACTGTTAAGTAACTCAACAGAACTCCCAGGTCCGGCAATATTATTTCCAGGTTACTCAACAGAACTCCCAGTTCTGGCAACATAATTTCCAGGTTACTCAATTGAACTCCCAGGGCTGTCAACAAAATATCCAATTTCTTTATTTGAACTCCTAGGTCTGGCAACATAATTTCCAGGTAACTCAATTGAACTCCCAGCTCAGTTGACAGAACTGTCAAGTTTCTCAACAGAACTCCCAGGTCGGGCAACATTATTTCCAGGTTACTCAATTGAACTCCCAGCTCAGTTGACAGAACGGTCAAGTTACTCAACAGAACTCCCAGGTCCGGCAACATAATTTCCAGGTAACTCAATTGAACTCCCGGCTCCGTTGACAGAACTATCAAGTTACTCAACAGAACTCCCAGGACCGGCAACATTATTTCCAGGTTACTCAATTGAACTCCCAGCTCAGTTGACAGAACGGTCAAGTTACTCAACAGAACTCCCAGGTCCGGCAACATTATTTCCAGGTTACTCAATTGAACTCCCAGCTCAGTTGACAGAACGGTCAAGTTACTCAACAGAACTCCCAGGTCCGGCAACATAATTTCCAGGTAACTCAATTGAACTCCCAGCTCAGTTGACAGAACTGTCAAGTTACTCAACAGAACTCCCAGGTCTGGCAACATAATTCCAGGTAACTCAATTGAACTCCCAGCTCAGTTGACAGAACTGTCAAGTTACTCAACAGAACTCCCAGGTCCGGCAACATTATTTCCAGGTTACTCAATTGAACTCCCAGCTCCTTTGACAGAACTGTCAAGTTACTCAACAGAACTCCTAGGTCCAGCAACATCATTTCCAGGTAACTCAATTGAACTCCCAGCTCAGTTGACAGAACTGTCAAGTTACTCAACAGAACTCCTAGGTCCAGCAACATCATTTCCAGGTAACTCAATTGAACTCCCAGCTCAGTTGACAGAACTGTCAAGTTACTCAACAGAACTCTCAGGTCTGGCAACATAATTCCAGGTAACCTAATTGAATTCCCAGCTCAGTTGACAGAACGGTCAAGTTACTCAACAGAACTCCTAGGTCCAGCAACATCATTTCCAGGTAACTCAATTGAACTCCCAGCTCAGTTGACAGAACTGTCAAGTTACTCAACAGAACTCCTAGGTCCAGCAACATCATTTCCAGGTAACTCAATTGAACTCCCAGCTCAGTTGACAGAACTGTCAAGTTACTCAACAGAACTCCCAGGTCGGGCAACATAATTTTCAGGTAACTCAATAGAACTCCCAGCTCAGTTGACAGAACTGTCAAGTTACTAAACAGAACTCCCAGGTCTGGCAACATTATTTCCAGTTTACTCGATTAAACTCCCAGGGCTGTCAACAAAATTTCCAAGTTTCTTTACAGAGCTTCCAGTTCCGGCAACATAATTTCCAGGTTACACATTTGAACTCCCAGGGCTGTCAACAAAATTTCCAAGTGATTTAACAGAACTTCAATAGAACTCTCAGGTCCGGCAACATAATTTGTCCCAGCTCCCAGCTCCAGGTAAGTCAATTAAACTCCCAGCTCCGTTGACAGAACTATCAAGTTACTCAACAGAACTCCCAGGACCGGCAACATTATTTCCAGGTTACTCAATTGAACTCCCAGCTCAGTTGACAGAACGGTCAAGTTACTCAACAGAACTCCCAGGTCCGGCAACATTATTTCCAGGTTACTCAATTGAACTCCCAGCTCAGTTGACAGAACGGTCAAGTTACTCAACAGAACTCCCAGGTCCGGCAACATAATTTCCAGGTAACTCAATTGAACTCCCAGCTCAGTTGACAGAACTGTCAAGTTACTCAACAGAACTCCTAGGTCCGGCAACATAATTTCCAGGTTACTCAATTAAACTCCCAGGGCTGTCAACAAAATATCCAATTTCTTTATTTGAACTCCTAGGTCTGGCAACATAATTTCCAGGTTACTTAATAGAACTCCCAGCTTAGTTGACAGAACTGTTAAGTAACTCAACAGAACTCCCAGGTCCGGCAATATTATTTCCAGGTTACTCAACAGAACTCCCAGTTCTGGCAACATAATTTCCAGGTTACTCAATTGAACTCCCAGGGCTGTCAACAAAATTTCCAATTTCTTTAACAGAACTCCCAGGTCCGGCAACATTATTTCCAGGTTACTCAATTGAACTCCCAGCTCAGTTGACAGAACTGTCAAGTTACTCAACAGAACTCCCAGGTCCGGCAACATTATTTCCAGGTTACTCAATTGAACTCCCAGCTCAGTTGACAGAACGGTCAAGTTACTCAACAGAACTCCCAGGTCCGGCAACATAATTTCCAGGTAACTCAATTGAACTCCCAGCTCCGTTGACAGAACTGTCAAGTAACTCAACAGAACTCCCAGGTCCGGCAACATTATTTCCAGGTTTCTCATTTAAACTCCCAGCTCAGTTGAAAGAACTGTCAAGTTACTCAACAGAACTCCCAGGTCCGGCAACATAATTTCCAGGTAACTCAATTGAACTCCCAGCTCAGTTGACAGAACTGTCAAGTAACTCAACAGAACTCCCAGGTCCGGCAACATCATTTCCAGGTAACTCAATTGAACTCCCAGCTCAGTTGACAGAACTGTCAAGTTACTCAACAGAACTCCCAGGTCTGGCAACATAATTCCAGGTAACTTAATTGAATTCCCAGCTCAGTTGACAGAACGGTCAAGTTACTCAACAGAACTCCTAGGTCCAGCAACATCATTTCCAGGTAACTCAATTGAACTCCCAGCTCAGTTAACAGAACTGTCAAGTTACTCAACAGAACTCCTAGGTCCAGCAACATCATTTCCAGGTAACTCAATTGAACTCCCAGCTCAGTTGACAGAACTGTCAAGTTACTCAACAGAACTCCCAGGTCGGGCAACATAATTTTCAGGTAACTCAATAGAACTCCCAGCTCAGTTGACAGAACTGTCAAGTTACTAAACAGAACTCCCAGGTCTGGCAACATTATTTCCAGGTTACTCGATTAAACTCCCAGGGCTGTCAACAAAATTTCCAAGTTTCTTTACAGAGCTTCCAGTTCCGGCAACATAATTTCCAGGTTACACATTTGAACTCCCAGGGCTGTCAACAAAATTTCCAAGTGACTTAACAGAACTTCAATAGAACTCTCAGGTCCGGCAACATAATTTGTCCCAGCTCCCAGCTCCAGGTAAGTCAATTAAACTTCCAGCTCCGTTGACAGAACTATCAAGTTACTCAACAGAACTCCCAGGACCGGCAACATTATTTCCAGGTTACTCAATTGAACTCCCAGCTCAGTTGACAGAACGGTCAAGTTACTCAACAGAACTCCCAGGTCCGGCAACATTATTTCCAGGTTACTCAATTGAACTCCCAGCTCAGTTGACAGAACGGTCAAGTTACTCAACAGAACTCCCAGGTCCGGCAACATAATTTCCAGGAAACTCAATTGAACTCCCAGCTCCGTTGACAGAACTATCAAGTTACTCAACAGAACTCCCAGGACCGGCAACATTATTTCCAGGTTACTCAATTGAACTCCCAGCTCAGTTGACAGAACGGTCAAGTTACTCAACAGAACTCCCAGGTCCGGCAACATTATTTCCAGGTTACTCAATTGAACTCCCAGCTTAGTTGACAGAACGGTCAAGTTACTCAACAGAACTCCCAGGTCCGGCAACATAATTTCCAGGTAACTCAATTAAACTCACAGCTCAGTTGACAGAACTGTCAAGTAACTCAACAGAACTCCCAGGTCCGGCAATATTATTTCCAGGTTACTCAACAGAACTCCCAGTTCTGGCAACATAATTTCCAGGTTACTCAATTGAACTCCCAGGGCTGTCAACAAAATATCCAATTTCTTTATTTGAACTCCTAGGTCTGGCAACATAATTTCCAGGTTACTTAATAGAACTCCCAGCTCAGTTGACAGAACGGTCAAGTTACTCAACAGAACTCCCAGGTCCGGCAACATAATTTCCAGGTAACTCAATTGAACTCCCAGCTCAGTTGACAGAACTGTCAAGTTACTCAACAGAACTCCCAGGTCTGGCAACATAATTCCAGGTAACTCAATTGAACTCCCAGCTCAGTTGACAGAACTGTCAAGTAACTCAACAGAACTCCCAGGTCCGGCAACATAATTTCCAGGTTACTCAATTGAACTCCCAGGGCTGTCAACAAAATATCCAATTTCTTTATTTGAACTCCTAGGTCTGGCAACATAATTTCCAGGTTACTTAATAGAACTCCCAGCTTAGTTGACAGAACTGTTAAGTAACTCAACAGAACTCCCAGGTCCGGCAATATTATTTCCAGGTTACTCAACAGAACTCCCAGTTCTGGCAACATAATTTCCAGGTTACTCAATTGAACTCCCAGGGCTGTCAACAAAATTTCCAATTTCTTTAACAGAACTCCCAGGTCCGGCAACATTATTTCCAGGTTACTCAATTGAACTCCCAGCTCAGTTGACAGAACTGTCAAGTTACTCAACAGAACTCCCATGTCCGGCAACATAATTCAAGGTAACTCAATTGAACTCCCAGCTCAGTTGACAAAACGGTCAAGTTACTTAATAGAACTCCCAGGTCCGGCAACATAATTTCCAGGTAACTCAATAGAACTCCCAGCTCAGTTGACAGAACTGTCAAGTAACTCAACAGAACTCCCAGGTCCGGCAACATTATTTCCAGGTTACTCATTTGAACTCCCAGCTCAGTTGATAGAACTGTCAAGTTACTCAACAGAACTCCCAGGTCCGGCAACATTATTTCCAGGTTACTCAATTGAACTCCCAGCTCAGTTGACAGAACGGTCAAGTTACTCAACAGAACTCCCAGGTCCGGCAACATTATTTCCAGGTTACTCATTTGAACTCCCAGCTCAGTTGATAGAACTGTCAAGTTACTCAACAGAACTCCCAGGTCCGGCAACATTATTTCCAGGTTACTCAATTGAACTCCCAGCTCAGTTGACAGAACTGTCAAGTTACTCAACAGAACTCCCATGTCCGGCAACATAATTCAAGGTAACTCAATTGAACTCCCAGCTCAGTTGACAAAACGGTCAAGTTACTTAATAGAACTCCCAGGTCCGGCAACATAATTTCCAGGTAACTCAATAGAACTCCCAGCTCAGTTGACAGAACTGTCAAGTAACTCAACAGAACTCCCAGGTCCGGCAACATTATTTCCAGGTTACTCATTTGAACTCCCAGCTCAGTTGATAGAACTGTCAAGTTACTCAACAGAACTCCCAGGTCCGGCAACATTATTTCCAGGTTACTCAATTGAACTCCCAGCTCAGTTGACAGAACGGTCAAGTTACTCAACAGAACTCCCAGGTCCGGCAACATTATTTCCAGGTTACTCATTTGAACTCCCAGCTCAGTTGATAGAACTGTCAAGTTACTCAACAGAACTCCTAGGTCCAGCAACATCATTTCCAGGTAACTCAATTCAACTCCCAGCTCAGTTGACAGAACTGTCAAGTTACTCAACAGAACTCCCAGGTCCGGCAACATTATTTCCTGGTAACTTTACAGAACTCCCAGGTCCGGCAACATAATTTCCAGGTTACTCAATTGAACTCCCAGGGCTGTCAACAAAATATCCAATTTCTTTATTTGAACTCCTAGGTCTGGCAACATAATTTCCAGGTTACTTAATAGAACTCCCAGCTTAGTTGACAGAACTGTTAAGTAACTCAACAGAACTCCCAGGTCCGGCAATATTATTTCCAGGTTACTCAACAGAACTCCCAGTTCTGGCAACATAATTTCCAGGTTACTCAATTGAACTCCCAGGGCTGTCAACAAAATTTCCAATTTCTTTAACAGAACTCCCAGGTCCGGCAACATTATTTCCAGGTTACTCAATTAAACTCCCAGCTCAGTTGACAGAACGGTCAAGTTACTCAATAGAACTCCCAGGTCCGGCAACATAATTTCCAGGTAACTCAATAGAACTCCCAGCTCAGTTGACAGAACTGTCAAGTAACTCAACAGAACTCCCAGGTCCGGCAACATTATTTCCAGGTTACTCATTTGAACTCCCAGCTCAGTTGATAGAACTGTCAAGTTACTCAACAGAACTCCCAGGTCCGGCAACATTATTTCCAGGTTACTCAATTGAACTCCCAGCTCAGTTGACAGAACGGTCAAGTTACTCAACAGAACTCCCAGGTCCGGCAACATTATTTCCAGGTTACTCATTTGAACTCCCAGCTCAGTTGATAGAACTGTCAAGTTACTCAACAGAACTCCTAGGTCCAGCAACATCATTTCCAGGTAACTCAATTGAACTCCCAGCTCAGTTGACAGAACTGTCAAGTTACTCAACAGAACTCCCAGGACAGGCAACATTATTTCCAGGTTACTCAATTGAACTCCCAGCTCAGTTGACAGAACGGTCAAGTTACTCAACAGAACTCCCAGGTCCGGCAACATTATTTCCAGGTTACTCAATTGAACTCCCAGCTCAGTTGACAGAACGGTCAAGTTACTCAACAGAACTCCCAGGTCCGGCAACATAATTTCCAGGTAACTCAATTGAACTCCCAGCTCCGTTGACAGAACTATCAAGTTACTCAACAGAACTCCCAGGACCGGCAACATTATTTCCAGGTTACTCAATTGAACTCCCAGCTCAGTTGACAGAACGGTCAAGTTACTCAACAGAACTCCCAGGTCCGGCAACATTATTTCCAGGTTACTCAATTGAACTCCCAGCTCAGTTGACAGAACGGTCAAGTTACTCAACAGAACTCCCAGGTCCGGCAACATAATTTCCAGGTAACTCAATTGAACTCCCAGCTCAGTTGACAGAACTGTCAAGTAACTCAACAGAACTCCCAGGTCCGGCAACATCATTTCCAGGTAACTCAATTGAACTCCCAGCTCAGTTGACAGAACTGTCAAGTTACTCAACAGAACTCCCAGGTCTGGCAACATAATTCCAGGTAACTTAATTGAATTCCCAGCTCAGTTGACAGAACGGTCAAGTTACTCAACAGAACTCCTAGGTCCAGCAACATCATTTCCAGGTAACTCAATTGAACTCCCAGCTCAGTTGACAGAACTGTCAAGTTACTCAACAGAACTCCTAGGTCCAGCAACATCATTTCCAGGTAACTCAATTGAACTCCCAGCTCAGTTGACAGAACGGTCAAGTTACTCAACAGAACTCCCAGGTCCGGCAACATTATTTCCAGGTTACTCAATTGAACTCCCAGCTCAGTTGACAGAACGGTCAAGTTACTCAACAGAACTCCCAGGTCCGGCAACATAATTTCCAGGTAACTCAATTGAACTCCCAGCTCCGTTGACAGAACTATCAAGTTACTCAACAGAACTCCCAGGACCGGCAACATTATTTCCAGGTTACTCAATTGAACTCCCAGCTCAGTTGACAGAACGGTCAAGTTACTCAACAGAACTCCCAGGTCCGGCAACATTATTTCCAGGTTACTCAATTGAACTCCCAGCTTAGTTGACAGAACGGTCAAGTTACTCAACAGAACTCCCAGGTCCGGCAACATAATTTCCAGGTAACTCAATTGAACTCCCAGCTCAGTTGACAGAACTGTCAAGTTACTCAACAGAACTCCCAGGTCTGGCAACATAATTCCAGGTAACTCAATTGAACTCCCAGCTCAGTTGACAGAACTGTCAAGTTACTCAACAGAACTCCCAGGTCCGGCAACATAATTTCCAGGTTACTCAAATGAACTCCCAGGGCTGTCAACAAAATATCCAATTTCTTTATTTGAACTCCTAGGTCTGGCAACATAATTTCCAGGTTACTTAATAGAACTCCCAGCTTAGTTGACAGAACTGTTAAGTAACTCAACAGAACTCCCAGGTCCGGCAATATTATTTCCAGGTTACTCAACAGAACTCCCAGTTCTGGCAACATAATTTCCAGGTTACTCAATTGAACTCCCAGGGCTGTCAACAAAATATCCAATTTCTTTATTTGAACTCCTAGGTCTGGCAACATAATTTCCAGGTTACTCAATTGAACTCCCAGCTCAGTTGACAGAACGGTCAAGTTACTCAACAGAACTCCCAGGTCTGGCAACATAATTCCAGGTAACTCAATTGAACTCCCAGCTCAGTTGACAGAACTGTCAAGTTACTCAACAGAACTCCCAGGTCCGGCAACATAATTTTCAGGTAACTCAATAGAACTCCCAGCTCAGTTGACAGAACTGTCAAGTTACTAAACAGAACTCCCAGGTCTGGCAACATTATTTCCAGTTTACTCGATTAAACTCCCAGGGCTGTCAACAAAATTTCCAAGTTTCTTTACAGAGCTTCCAGTTCCGGCAACATAATTTCCAGGTTACACATTTGAACTCCCAGGGCTGTCAACAAAATTTCCAAGTGACTTAACAGAACTTCAATAGAACTCTCAGGTCCGGCAACATAATTTGTCCCAGCTCCCAGCTCCAGGTAAGTCAATTAAACTCCCAGCTCCGTTGACAGAACTATCAAGTTACTCAACAGAACTCCCAGGACCGGCAACATTATTTCCAGGTTACTCAATTGAACTCCCAGCTCAGTTGATAGAACGGTCCAGTTACTCAACAGAACTCCCAGGTCCGGCAACATTATTTCCAGGTTACTCAATTGAACTCCCAGCTCAGTTGACAGAACGGTCAAGTTACTCAACAGAACTCCCAGGTCCGGCAACATAATTTCCAGGTAACTCAATTGAACTCCCAGCTCAGTTGACAGAACTGTCAAGTTACTCAACAGAACTCCCAGGTCTGGCAACATAATTCCAGGTAACTTAATTGAACTCCCAGCTCAGTTGACAGAACGGTCAAGTTACTCAACAGAACTCCCAGGTCCGGCAACATAATTTCCAGGTTACTCAATTGAACTCCCAGGGCTGTCAACAAAATATCCAATTTCTTTATTTGAACTCCTAGGTCTGGCAACATAATTTCCAGGTTACTTAATAGAACTCCCAGCTTAGTTGACAGAACTGTTAAGTAACTCAACAGAGTTAGTTGACAGAACTGTTAAGTAACTCAACAGAACTCCCAGGTCCGGCAATATAATTTCCAGGTTACTCAACAGAACTCCCAGTTCTGGCAACATAATTTCCAGGTTACTCAATTGAACTCCCAGGGCTGTCAACAAAATTTCCAATTTCTTTAACAGAACTCCCAGGTCCGGCAACATTATTTCCAGGTTACTCAATTGAACTCCCAGCTCAGTTGACAGAACTGTCAAGTTACTCAACAGAACTCCCAGGTCCGGCAACATAATTCAAGGTAACTCAATTGAACTCCCAGCTCAGTTGACAGAACGGTCAAGTTGCTCAATAGAACTCCCAGGTCCGGCAACATAATTTCCAGGTAACTCAATAGAACTCCCAGCTCAGTTGACAGAACTGTCAAGTAACTCAACAGAACTCCCAGGTCCGGTTGAGTAACCTGGAAATAATATTGCCGGACCTGGGAGTTCTGTAAAGTTACCAGGAAATAATGTTGCCGGACCTGGGAGTTCTGTTGAGTAACTTGACAGTTCTGTCAACTGAGCTGGGAGTTGAATTGAGTTACCTGGAAATGATGTTGCTGGACCTAGGAGTTCTGTTGAGTAACTTGACAGTTCTATCAACTGAGCTGGGAGTTCAAATTAGTAACCTGGAAATAATGTTGCCGGACCTGGGAGTTCTGTTGAGTAACTTGACCGTTCTGTCAACTGAGCTGGGAGTTCAATTGAGTAACCTGGAAATAATGTTGCCGGACCTGGGAGTTCTGTTGAGTAACTTGACAGTTCTATCAACTGAGCTGGGAGTTCAAATGAGTAACCTGGAAATAATGTTGCCGGACCTGGGAGTTCTGTTGAGTTACTTGACAGTTCTGTCAACTGAGCTGGGAGTTCAATTGAGTAACCTGGAAATTATGTTGCCGGACCTGGGAGTTCTATTGAGCAACTTGACCGTTCTGTCAACTGAGCTGGGAGTTCAATTGAGTTACCTTGAATTATGTTGCCGGACCTGGGAGTTCTGTTGAGTAACTTGACAGTTCTGTCAACTGAGCTGGGAGTTCAATTGAGTAACCTGGAAATAATGTTGCCGGACCTGGGAGTTCTGTTAAAGAAATTGGAAATTTTGTTGACAGCCCTGGGAGTTCAATTGAGTAACCTGGAAATTATGTTGCCAGAACTGGGAGTTCTGTTGAGTAACCTGGAAATAATATTGCCGGACCTGGGAGTTCTGTTGAGTTACTTAACAGTTCTGTCAACTAAGCTGGGAGTTCTTTTAAGTAACCTGGAAATTATGTTGCCAGACCTAGGAGTTCAAATAAAGAAATTGGATATTTTGTTGACAGCCCTGGGAGTTCAATTGAGTAACCTGGAAATTATGTTGCCGGACCTGGGAGTTCTGTTGAGTAACTTGACAGTTCTGTCAACTGAGCTGGGAGTTCAATTGAGTTACCTGGAATTATGTTGCCAGACCTGGGAGTTCTGTTGAGTAACTTGACAGTTCTGTCAACTGAGCTGGGAGTTCAATTGAGTTACCTGGAAATTATGTTGCCGGACCTGGGAGTTCTGTTGAGTAACTTGACCGTTCTGTCAACTGAGCTGGGAGTTCTATTAAGTAACCTGGAAATTATGTTGCCAGACCTATGAGTTCAAATAAAGAAATTGGATATTTTGTTGACAGCCCTGGGAGTTCAATTGAGTAACTTGGAAATTATGTTGCCAGAACTGGGAGTTCTGTTGAGTAACCTGGAAATAATATTGCCGGACCTGGGAGTTCTGTTGAGTTACTTAACAGTTCTGTCAACTAAGCTGGAAGTTCTATTAAGTAACCTGGAAATTATGTTGCCAGACCTAGGAGTTCAAATAAAGAAATTGGATATTTTGTTGACAGCCCTGGGAGTTCATTTGAGTAACCTGGAAATTATGTTGCCGGACCTGGGAGTTCTGTTGAGTAACTTGACAGTTCTGTCAACTGAGCTGGGAGTTCAATTGAGTTACCTGGAATTATGTTGCCAGACCTGGGAGTTCTGTTGAGTAACTTGACAGTTCTGTCAACTGAGCTGGGAGTTCAATTGAGTTACCTGGAAATTATGTTGCCGGACCTGGGAGTTCTGTTGAGTAACTTGACCGTTCTGTCAACTAAGCTGGGAGTTCAATTGAGTAACCTGGAAATAATGTTGCCGGACCTGGGAGTTCTGTTGAGTAACTTGACCGTTCTGTCAACTGAGCTGGGAGTTTAATTGAGTTACCTGGAATTATGTTGCCAGACCTGGGAGTTCTGTTGAGTAACTTGACAGTTCTGTCAACTGAGCTGGGAGTTCAATTGAGTTACCTGGAAATTATGTTGCCGGACCTGGGAGTTCTGTTGAGTAACTTGACCGTTCTGTCAACTAAGCTGGGAGTTCAATTGAGTAACCTGGAAATAATGTTGCCGGACCTGGGAGTTCTGTTGAGTAACTTGACCGTTCTGTCAACTGAGCTAGGAGTTCAATTGAGTAACCTGGAAATAATGTTGCCGGTCCTGGGAGTTCTGTTGAGTAACTTGATAGTTCTGTCAACGGAGCTGGGAGTTCAATTGAGTTACCTGGAAATAATATTGCCGGACCTGGGAGTTCTGTAAAGTTACCTGGAAATAATGTTGCCGGACCTGGGAGTTCTGTTGAGTAACTTGACAGTTCTGTCAACTGAGCTGGGAGTTGAATTGAGTTACCTGGAAATGATGTTGCTGGACCTAGGAGTTCTGTTGAGTAACTTGACAGTTCTGTCAACTGAGCTGGGAGTTCAATTGAGTTACCTGGAAATGATGTTGCTGGACCTAGGAGTTCTGTTGAGTAACTTGACAGTTCTTTCAACTGAGCTGGGAATTCAATTAAGTTACCTGGAATTATGTTGCCAGACCTGGGAGTTCTGTTGAGTAACTTGACAGTTCTGTCAACTGAGCTGGGAGTTCAATTGAGTTACCTGGAAATGATGTTGCCGGACCTGGGAGTTCTGTTGAGTTACTTGACAGTTCTGTCAACTGAGCTGGGAGTTCAATTGAGTTACCTGGAAATTATGTTGCCGGACCTGGGAGTTCTGTTGAGTAACTTGACAGTTCTGTCAACAGAGCTGGGAGTTCAATTTAGTTACCTGGAAATGATGTTGCTGGACCTAGGAGTTCTGTTGAGTAACTTGACCGTTCTGTCAACTGAGCTGGGAATTCAATTAAGTTACCTGGAATTATGTTGCCAGACCTGGGAGTTCTGTTGAGTAACTTGACAGTTCTGTCAACTGAGCTGGGAGTTCAATTGAGTTACCTGGAAATGATGTTGCCGGACCTGGGAGTTCTGTTGAGTTACTTGACAGTTCTGTCAACTGAGCTGGGAGTTTAATTGAGTTACCTGGAAATGATGTTGCCGGACCTGGGAGTTCTGTTGAGTAACTTGACCGTTCTGTCAACTGAGCTGGGAGTTCAATTGAGTAACCTGGAAATAATGTTGCCGGACCTGGGAGTTCTGTTGAGTAACTTGATAGTTCTGTCAACGGAGCTGGGAGTTCAATTGAGTTACCTGGAAATAATATTGCCGGACCTGGGAGTTCTGTAAAGTTACCTGGAAATAATGTTGCCGGACCTGGGAGTTCTGTTGAGTAACTTGACAGTTCTGTCAACTGAGCTGGGAGTTGAATTGAGTTACCTGGAAATGATGTTGCTGGACCTAGGAGTTCTGTTGAGTAACTTGACAGTTCTGTCAACTGAGCTGGGAGTTCAATTGAGTTACCTGGAAATGATGTTGCTGGACCTAGGAGTTCTGTTGAGTAACTTGACAGTTCTTTCAACTGAGCTGGGAATTCAATTAAGTTACCTGGAATTATGTTGCCAGACCTGGGAGTTCTGTTGAGTAACTTGACAGTTCTGTCAACTGAGCTGGGAGTTCAATTGAGTTACCTGGAAATGATGTTGCCGGACCTGGGAGTTCTGTTGAGTTACTTGACAGTTCTGTCAACTGAGCTGGGAGTTCAATTGAGTTACCTGGAAATTATGTTGCCGGACCTGGGAGTTCTGTTGAGTAACTTGACAGTTCTGGCAACATAATTTCCAGGTTACCAATTGAACTCCCAGCTCAGTTGACAGAACTGTCAAGTTACTCAACAGAACTCCCAGGTCCGGCAACATAATTTTCAGGTAACTCAATAGAACTCCCAGCTCAGTTGACAGAACTGTCAAGTTACTAAACAGAACTCCCAGGTCTGGCAACATTATTTCCAGTTTACTCGATTAAACTCCCAGGGCTGTCAACAAAATTTCCAAGTTTCTTTACAGAGCTTCCAGTTCCGGCAACATAATTTCCAGGTTACACATTTGAACTCCCAGGGCTGTCAACAAAATTACCAAGTGACTTAACAGAACTTCAATAGAACTCTCAGGTCCGGCAACATAATTTGTCCCAGCTCCCAGCTCCAGGTAAGTCAATTAAACTCCCAGCTCCGTTGACAGAACTATCAAGTTACTCAACAGAACTCCCAGGACCGGCAACATTATTTCCAGGTTACTCAATTGAACTCCCAGCTCAGTTGATAGAACGGTCCAGTTACTCAACAGAACTCCCAGGTCCGGCAACATTATTTCCAGGTTACTCAATTGAACTCCCAGCTCAGTTGACAGAACGGTCAAGTTACTCAACAGAACTCCCAGGTCCGGCAACATAATTTCCAGGTAACTCAATTGAACTCCCAGCTCAGTTGACAGAACTGTCAAGTTACTCAACAGAACTCCCAGGTCTGGCAACATAATTCCAGGTAACTTAATTGAACTCCCAGCTCAGTTGACAGAACGGTCAAGTTACTCAACAGAACTCCCAGGTCCGGCAACATAATTTCCAGGTTACTCAATTGAACTCCCAGGGCTGTCAACAAAATATCCAATTTCTTTATTTGAACTCCTAGGTCTGGCAACATAATTTCCAGGTTACTTAATAGAACTCCCAGCTTAGTTGACAGAACTGTTAAGTAACTCAACAGAGTTAGTTGACAGAACTGTTAAGTAACTCAACAGAACTCCCAGGTCCGGCAATATAATTTCCAGGTTACTCAACAGAACTCCCAGTTCTGGCAACATAATTTCCAGGTTACTCAATTGAACTCCCAGGGCTGTCAACAAAATTTCCAATTTCTTTAACAGAACTCCCAGGTCCGGCAACATTATTTCCAGGTTACTCAATTGAACTCCCAGCTCAGTTGACAGAACTGTCAAGTTACTCAACAGAACTCCCAGGTCCGGAAACATAATTCAAGGTAACTCAATTGAACTCCCAGCTCAGTTGACAGAACGGTCAAGTTGCTCAATAGAACTCCCAGGTCCGGCAACATAATTTCCAGGTAACTCAATAGAACTCCCAGCTCAGTTGACAGAACTGTCAAGTAACTCAACAGAACTCCCAGGTCCGGTTGAGTAACCTGGAAATAATATTGCCGGACCTGGGAGTTCTGTAAAGTTACCAGGAAATAATGTTGCCGGACCTGGGAGTTCTGTTGAGTAACTTGACAGTTCTGTCAACTGAGCTGGGAGTTGAATTGAGTTACCTGGAAATGATGTTGCTGGACCTAGGAGTTCTGTTGAGTAACTTGACAGTTCTATCAACTGAGCTGGGAGTTCAAATGAGTAACCTGGAAATAATGTTGCCGGACCTGGGAGTTCTGTTGAGTAACTTGACCGTTCTGTCAACTGAGCTGGGAGTTCAATTGAGTAACCTGGAAATAATGTTGCCGGACCTGGGAGTTCTGTTGAGTAACTTGACAGTTCTATCAACTGAGCTGGGAGTTCAAATGAGTAACCTGGAAATAATGTTGCCGGACCTGGGAGTTCTGTTGAGTTACTTGACAGTTCTGTCAACTGAGCTGGGAGTTCTATTGAGTTACCTGGAAATTATGTTGCCGGACCTGGGAGTTCTATTGAGCAACTTGACCGTTCTGTCAACTGAGCTGGGAGTTCAATTGAGTTACCTTGAATTATGTTGCCGGACCTGGGAGTTCTGTTGAGTAACTTGACAGTTCTGTCAACTGAGCTGGGAGTTCAATTGAGTAACCTGGAAATAATGTTGCCGGACCTGGGAGTTCTGTTAAAGAAATTGGAAATTTTGTTGACAGCCCTGGGAGTTCAATTGAGTAACCTGGAAATTATGTTGCCAGAACTGGGAGTTCTGTTGAGTAACCTGGAAATAATATTGCCGGACCTGGGAGTTCTGTTGAGTTACTTAACAGTTCTGTCAACTAAGCTGGGAGTTCTTTTAAGTAACCTGGAAATTATGTTGCCAGACCTAGGAGTTCAAATAAAGAAATTGGATATTTTGTTGACAGCCCTGGGAGTTCAATTGAGTAACCTGGAAATTATGTTGCCGGACCTGGGAGTTCTGTTGAGTAACTTGACAGTTCTGTCAACTGAGCTGGGAGTTCAATTGAGTTACCTGGAATTATGTTGCCAGACCTGGGAGTTCTGTTGAGTAACTTGACAGTTCTGTCAACTGAGCTGGGAGTTCAATTGAGTTACCTGGAAATTATGTTGCCGGACCTGGGAGTTCTGTTGAGTAACTTGACCGTTCTGTCAACTGAGCTGGGAGTTCTATTAAGTAACCTGGAAATTATGTTGCCAGACCTATGAGTTCAAATAAAGAAATTGGATATTTTGTTGACAGCCCTGGGAGTTCAATTGAGTAACTTGGAAATTATGTTGCCAGAACTGGGAGTTCTGTTGAGTAACCTGGAAATAATATTGCCGGACCTGGGAGTTCTGTTGAGTTACTTAACAGTTCTGTCAACTAAGCTGGAAGTTCTATTAAGTAACCTGGAAATTATGTTGCCAGACCTAGGAGTTCAAATAAAGAAATTGGATATTTTGTTGACAGCCCTGGGAGTTCATTTGAGTAACCTGGAAATTATGTTGCCGGACCTGGGAGTTCTGTTGAGTAACTTGACAGTTCTGTCAACTGAGCTGGGAGTTCAATTGAGTTACCTGGAATTATGTTGCCAGACCTGGGAGTTCTGTTGAGTAACTTGACAGTTCTGTCAACTGAGCTGGGAGTTCAATTGAGTTACCTGGAAATTATGTTGCCGGACCTGGGAGTTCTGTTGAGTAACTTGACCGTTCTGTCAACTAAGCTGGGAGTTCAATTGAGTAACCTGGAAATAATGTTGCCGGACCTGGGAGTTCTGTTGAGTAACTTGACCGTTCTGTCAACTGAGCTGGGAGTTTAATTGAGTTACCTGGAATTATGTTGCCAGACCTGGGAGTTCTGTTGAGTAACTTGACAGTTCTGTCAACTGAGCTGGGAGTTCAATTGAGTTACCTGGAAATTATGTTGCCGGACCTGGGAGTTCTGTTGAGTAACTTGACCGTTCTGTCAACTAAGCTGGGAGTTCAATTGAGTAACCTGGAAATAATGTTGCCGGACCTGGGAGTTCTGTTGAGTAACTTGACCGTTCTGTCAACTGAGCTAGGAGTTCAATTGAGTAACCTGGAAATAATGTTGCCGGTCCTGGGAGTTCTGTTGAGTAACTTGATAGTTCTGTCAACGGAGCTGGGAGTTCAATTGAGTTACCTGGAAATAATATTGCCGGACCTGGGAGTTCTGTAAAGTTACCTGGAAATAATGTTGCCGGACCTGGGAGTTCTGTTGAGTAACTTGACAGTTCTGTCAACTGAGCTGGGAGTTGAATTGAGTTACCTGGAAATGATGTTGCTGGACCTTGGAGTTCTGTTGAGTAACTTGACAGTTCTGTCAACTGAGCTGGGAGTTCAATTGAGTTACCTGGAAATGATGTTGCTGGACCTAGGAGTTCTGTTGAGTAACTTGACAGTTCTTTCAACTGAGCTGGGAATTCAATTAAGTTACCTGGAATTATGTTGCCAGACCTGGGAGTTCTGTTGAGTAACTTGACAGTTCTGTCAACTGAGCTGGGAGTTCAATTGAGTTACCTGGAAATGATGTTGCCGGACCTGGGAGTTCTGTTGAGTTACTTGACAGTTCTGTAAACTGAGCTGGGAGTTCAATTGAGTTACCTGGAAATTATGTTGCCGGACCTGGGAGTTCTGTTGAGTAACTTGACAGTTCTGTCAACAGAGCTGGGAGTTCAATTTAGTTACCTGGAAATGATGTTGCTGGACCTAGGAGTTCTGTTGAGTAACTTGACCGTTCTGTCAACTGAGCTGGGAATTCAATTAAGTTACCTGGAATTATGTTGCCAGACCTGGGAGTTCTGTTGAGTAACTTGACAGTTCTGTCAACTGAGCTGGGAGTTCAATTGAGTTACCTGGAAATGATGTTGCCGGACCTGGGAGTTCTGTTGAGTTACTTGACAGTTCTGTCAACTGAGCTGGGAGTTTAATTGAGTTACCTGGAAATTATGTTGCCGGACCTGGGAGTTCTGTTGAGTAACTTGACCGTTCTGTCAACTGAGCTGGGAGTTCAATTGAGTTACCTGGAAATGATGTTGCCGGACCTGGGAGTTCTGTTGAGTAACTTGACCGTTCTGTCAACTGAGCTGGGAGTTCAATTGAGTAACCTGGAAATAATGTTGCCGGACCTGGGAGTTCTGTTAAAGAAATTGGAAATTTTGTTGACAGCCCTGGGAGTTCAATTGAGTAACCTGGAAATTATGTTGCCAGAACTGGGAGTTCTGTTGAGTAACCTGGAAATAATATTGCCGGACCTGGGAGTTCTGTTGAGTTACTTAACAGTTCTGTCAACTAAGCTAGGAGTTCTATTAAGTAACCTGGAAATTATGTTGCCAGACCTAGGAGTTCAAATAAAGAAATTGGATATTTTGTTGACAGCCCTGGGAGTTCAATTGAGTAACCTGGAAATTATGTTGCCGGACCTGGGAGTTCTGTTGAGTAACGTGACAGTTCTGTCAACTGAGCTGGGAGTTCAATTGAGTTACCTGGAATTATGTTGCCAGACCTGGGAGTGCTGTTGAGTAACTTGACAGTTCTGTCAACTGAGCTGGGAGTTCAATTGAGTTACCTGGACCGGCAACAACCTAACCTAACCTAACCTAACCTAACCTATCCTAACCTAACCTAACCTAACCTAACCTAACCTAACCTAACCTAACCTAACCTAACCTAACCTAACCCATTCTGGCTCTGACCGCCGCCGAGAACGCCACGAAACCACGTGCGCTCCACACTTAAAAATAGAAAAAAGTGGGAAATCCAAGTCGTAGAATCGTGATCGAAGTGTTAAAAGTTGCGCGCTAGCGAGGCGCATCCGATGGTGTATCGAGTGCAAAAATCCCAGTGAAGTTCACAAAGTTCTGAGTGAAAAAGTGAAACTTAAAGTGAAATTGTGCAAAAATCCGCCAGTTTTTCGCTCACTGCGTCCACAATTGTTGTGACGCGTGGGTTTTGAAATTGTCTGCGTGTGCGCCTTGGCGCCCCCTACACGACGGTGCAACTTACCGATTTTTACCGGTAATATTTACCGAGAAATCGGTAAAAAACAACATAACCTCTCGCCACGTGGTTGGTCTTCCCGGGGCGGCCGGGTGGCGAAGAGGGCATCATTTGGAGGAGCGCTGAGCGACGAGTCATCCAACACCTCGCACGTCGTCGTCGGCCACATAAAAGCTAAGATTTTTAACTTCAAACTTTTGGTAAATTATATCTCTAAATTTTTATATGACATTAGATTTTATTATATTTCACAAAGTTAGAACCCATTAGGCCCTCTTTAACAAAATTTAAATTTTTGAATTCGCACTTATAGTTTCGGAGATATAAATTTCCAAGGATAAGGGTAAAAACTTCCCCCTAAGATTCTACTTAAACTATAAGAGATATTTTAATTTTGTGTTTTGTGTCGGATAGCGCTGTGTTTGTTCTATTTTTAGGTATCTTGTTTATATTTTTAGGATTAGTATTCTAGGAGCTATTTAATTTTTAAGTTTCTTTTTTGACTTTGTGTTTTAGGGGTAGTAGGTAGGGGGTTGGAGAGCCCATATTTGGTTAGGACTCCTCCCCGGACCTCTATAAAGCCCAAACACGGGTGGGCTAGGCCTTAATTTAAGAATTTACCAAAACGGCGGCCATTTTGTTTACGAATCCTCACTTTTGGTAAATTTTTAAACCGCCCATAGCTCCGAAATCTTTGGACGTAGAGAGTCGGGCTTTCCGGTGTAGGGGTTGGAAAATTACCAACTTTCGGGTCCCGGGGTAATTTACCCCAAATTCCAACTTATTGGAATTTCGGGATTTCACGCCGTGGGAAGTGTAGCCCACGACCCGCCAACCATCCTGGAAGAAACCCCGACTCTCTGGGCCCAATAGTTCGGGCGCTATATTTATTCCAAAATTTTTTGGAATTTTCCCAAAAAATTTTGGAATTGATATATCTCAGGAGTTATAACTCCTAGAGAGTTAGTGTCTTCGGCTAGGGTGCTTGTAATTTTATCCCCTACCCCTTCCCATCCTTAGAATCCTCATTTTCCGACTTTTATTTTTGCCCCCTCCCCTAGCGATCTTGCGAGCTAGAGCTCGCCGGGGCACCCCGACTACCCCAAACCCGGAGTCTCTAGCCCTTATAGCGGCCGAGGTACGGCCCTTCAAAGTTGGCGGCCGCCATCTTGGACGCCATTTTGAAAAACTTTGAGGGACCGTATCTCCCAAACTATTTGGGCTACAGGACTGGGGATTTTTGCGTAGGGGCCACTGGAGGAACATCTTTCGACCTGATAGGGTAAATTTACCCTATCACGACCTGGAAATTTATTTCCAACAGACCCCACCATCCGATAGGTCTTCGGCCCCCCTACGCGAAAATCCAAAACCCTAGTTCTAGGAGTCCAATAGTTTCCGAGTTACGGGCAATATACCAAAACTGAGGATAAATTTACCAAAATTTACCCTCGGCATAGCTCGGGAACTATTGGTCCTGGAGGAACGGGCTTGGTACCAGGTTGTAGGGCTTTGATAGGGCTACAATCGCCCCATAGGACACGACCCGGTCGGAGCCGTAATTTTGGCCGCCATCTTGTTTTTGACAAAATCTTGTGTAACTTCGCGGGAAAAAATCTTAAAAATATTTTGTCTTCACTGGAGGGTGCATTTTGTCACCCTTCTTGACTTCTTAAAATAGTAGAGACGTAGAGTCATATTTTGAAACTCTACATAGAGAAAAATAAAAATTTGACAAAATTAGGTAAATAACCTCAAAACTTTTAATCTACCGATTAAAATTTGACTTTTTATTGACCGCGCAGGGCGCTTACAAAAAAGGACAATTATATACTTATATATATATATATACACTGTACTTTATCATTTTAACTTTTACAAATATACACCTTATACAATTTGACGATCTGCTCCCCTTCATTACCTCATCTGCACTTGCAAATATTCAAGATGCCACTTGCGCATACGCCAGCAGGCAGACCGATGAAGTCCCAGAGCCCAAGAAAAACCCCGGGAACCCCAACATCTGGCTCCTCGGAGCCTCACACAAGGGCTCAGGACCCCGGCCAGACTTTTATCAAGCGTGCTGCGGTAAAAAGGAGGTCATCTCACCTCATGGACCTGTATAAAAAGGGAGCATCTAATGTCCAGGAAAGCTCGGTCAGTGATCTCATCCAGGAAATGATGCTCATGATGGAGAACATCCCGGAGAAGATAAAAGGGTACTCGCAGATGCGAAAGGACATCAAGTCTTTCCTGGAGGAGAGTGCTGACCGAAGTCTCACCATCCTTTTTGAATTAGGGAACCGCTTCGGGGACCTAGAGGAAAAAATGGAGACACTCCAGACTGCACCACAGTCCATCACAACCACAGGAACGGCAATACCATCGGGCCACGACATGAAATTGGTGATGGAAAAACTGGAAGCGATTGAAAGTGGTCTGGGAGATGCTAACTACCACAGTGAGAAGCAGGCTAGGAAGCTCGAAACCATGAATGAGCTCATCACCCAAATAGATAAGAACGTTACTGAGTCCCACTGCAGCATGATTGATACCGTCACAAGTAGCCTTCCAGAGATGCATGCAGAAATCAAAACAGTGAGGGAAAACGTTGTCGCCGTAGACGGCAAGATTGAAAAAGTCCAGCAAACCTTGGAAACGGAAGAAAAACACCCAGCAGACATGCCTCCAAGTCGTAAGCCTACGTACGCTGAAGCCGCAGCAGCCCCCAAACCCCGACCGCCACCGGCGCTTCACTCCGTCGTTGTGACCTCGGAAGACGCTGAAGAGACCAGCGGAGAGGTCCTCGAAAGAGTGAGGCGCGCGGTGGACGCTACTAAAGAAGGTCGGAAGATCGACAAAATACGCAAAGCGAAAAACCAGAAGGTAATAATAGGCTGTCGCGACAAAAACGAGTTGAACGAGGTGGTTGACCGGATAGAAGAGAAGGACACGAAACTAAAAGTCACACGCATTAAGAACAAAGACCCGCTGATCATCCTAAAGGACGTCGTACAAAGTGATGACCTAGATGATCAAGCACTTCTTGATGCAATAGAGATTCAAAATCCACACATCTATGATGGAATCACACAAGAAGCAAGAATGACAGTAAAGTACAAGAAAAGAACTAAAAATCCAAACGCATCACACGTAATCGTGCAAGTCTCTCCTCTCATCTGGCACAATATGTTGGAGACTGGTATACTCCACATTGACCTTCAACGGGTCAGGGTGGAGGACCAGTCTCCACTTATACAGTGTTCACGCTGTCTGGCATATGGGCATGGCAGGAAATACTGCACCCATAGTGCAGACAGATGCAGCCACTGTGGAGGGCCACATTTGCGGGCCAACTGTGATGCTTGGCTGACCAAATCTGACCCGGAGTGCTGCAACTGTGTGCACGCGGGGCATAAAAGCACAAATCATAATGCTTACAGTGAGGAGTGCCAAGTGCGTAAAAAATGGGATTATTTGGCCAGATCGACAACAACCTATTACACCGAATAAACAAGAGGCAACAACACCTAGCCAACTACACTCCACTCTTTAAAAACACAAATGCTACAAATTAAATTTGTTATTTAAATTGTATGCATAAAATAACCGAACCTAATAGAATTAAAAGCATATAGTTAAATATATGAACTTTAACCAAAACTTCAATTAATGGTAAAATAATTAGATCACAAAATTAAATAAATCAATTAGGCAATTAAGACAACAAAATTGGAAAACCGACGTTATAACTAAGATGTAAAGCTAATCCCTAAAAGTTAAAGAAGGCTAAGAAACAGGATAGTATTATATATTAATGAATATATACAAACTACCTAGTTAAAAGAAAGTAAAGTAACATATATAGATAAACAATAGATACATCAACAAGAGTTATTAAGATAGAAATAAGAAATAGATTTAATTAAATATAGAAATACAAATCTCGCTGTAGAACTAGATTCAATTCAATAAACATTTCAAAATTGTGGAGTGGATATAAGATAAATGTTAATAGTTTGTATAGAAAATTTAGATTAAGAAACAGGATAGAAATATATATCGTTAGCATATATATATACCTACCTAGTAAATAAGAAGTAAATGTAAAATATAGATAATATATCGAAGTGTGTAATAGATGTAAGAACTGAAAAATGTATAAAATATGTATAATAAAAGTTCAAATTTGTATTAAAAAGTAGAAAAGTATCAGATAAGAAATAGTAAATAGAAGTCTTAAGTAAAATAGAGGTTTAAGTAAATTGTAACAATGATACAAGATGGAAATAAACCCATACGATGTATGTTAAAATTATAGAAAACTTGGCTGTAAACATGAACAATTATTGTAAACATGGTTTTGGAAACAAATTAATAAATTGGAAATTGTAAAGTAAAAGAACACAATGTTTTTAATAAGTAAGTAAAAATAAAAGACAAGATAAATATTGTAACAAGTTAAAGATAGAACAATAGAAAACTTGGTTTATAGAATAAAATATAGTTAATAAGAAAAGAAAAAACTGTAAAACTTTAAGTAATCATATGTGTGACTTTATTTACCCTTGTTCTTAAATAAAAAATTAGTACTAAAAAGTAAATAGTTAGGCGGGCATCCCACCCGTTAAAGAATAAAAGATGATGGATGATAGAAAGATACAGTATGTAGAATGAAAGTGCGAGAGGCATGTATAGCGAGAACTGGTATGAATGATGAAATCAGATGTAAAAAGACTTGGACTTTGTCCGGGGAGCAGTGAAAAAAAAAAAAAAAAAAAAAAAAAAAAAAAAAAAAAAAAAAAAAACCTAACCTAACCCCCCCCCTACGGGACCACCTTGACGTGGTGGGGGGGCTTACGGGCATAGTACTTTTCTTGGTCCGACTACCTGGACTCCCTTAGACAGAGGTACTGGAATCGGTCTTTAACATCTTGACAACTCCCAAACCAAGCGTCCCAAACCCCATGGCGTAACTCACAGACAACAACCAATAATGGTACTATTTTAAAATACTTCACATAACATGCTAGGAGGCTGTTCTCAGCAATACCGTTGGTCCTGGTCCCTATTGCCCAACGCTTTAGGTGGGCGCGGGCGTTCCCATGCGGCTTACGGCCGTCGTCCGCGCTAGCCTTCCCCTATGAAGCTGTTCTCGGCAATGCCGTTGGTCCTGGTCCCCATTGCCATACGCCCCGGGTGGGCGCGGGCGTTCCCATGCGGCTTACGGCCGTCGTCCGCGCTCGCCTTCCCCTATGAGGCTGTTCTCGGCAATACCGTTATACCGTTGGTCCTGGTCCCCATTGCCCAACGCTCCGGGCAGGCGCGGGCGTCCCCATGCGGCTTACGGCCGTCGTCCGCGCTAGCCTTCCCCTATGTATGTAACTCACATCAAATTTACGCAACATTGTTTGGGCGCGGCAACTCGCGACCAACCTTAGCACCTACTTAACGTTCGTCTAGTCTCGGGCGTTACGCCCACCCCTTTGAGTTTCAATACAAAGCTTCGCGCCCGTTCGGTAGCGGCTGCGCCCGAACCTCTTTCATATTCACATTTTTGCACTCAAGCGCACAAACCAACCCCCACCCCATTATAAACCCACTTTAAAATGGGAAAACCCGTCTACGTCATCGGGCCCCCTTTAATTTTTTTTTTTTTTTTTTTTTTCCACTAATGAATTGTTATAACATTCGCGCCCCGGGTGGGCGCGGGCGCTCCCATGCAGTTTACAGCTGCCGCCCGCGCCTGCCTATCCTTTATGCATAACCTGCCTAAAATTGCTCCACTCTGCCGTCTCTTTTATACTCACACTTTCGCGCTTAAACGCACCAACCTGCTCGCACATTTACTTTGCGCCATCGTGCTAGCAGACATTGTATCACCTAACCAACTCGTGACCAACCTTGGCTTCTGCCAAGCGTTTGTCTCATCTCGAGCGAAACCCACCCCTTTGAATTCCAACACTTAAACTTCGCCCCATGCGGGCGCGGGCGCTCCCGGGCGGGCGCGGGTGCTCCCGAGCGGTCTCGAACTGGTCGGGCGCGGCCGCGCCTGCCCGGGAGTGGCCGCTCCCAAACCTCTATCGCATATTTACATCGTTGCGCACAAGCGCACAACCAACGTTTACCCCATTATAAACCTTCTTTATTTTGGAAAACCCTTTTGTTTTTTCTACCAATGTGTTGCAACAACATCACGCCCCGGGCGGGCGCGGGCGTTCCCATGCGGTTTCCAGCCGCCGTCCGCGCCAGCCCACCCCTATGTGCATCTCAAATCGCACCTCTCTGTATTGACTCAACAACATATCTTTATACATCACTCGTTCGCTTTACTGGACTGCCGCTGGGACCCTCCGCCCAACCTTTCTGCGCCACGTGACCAGCTCCTCGGGCGAAGCACGCACCCGCCAGCTACGCGGCCCTCATCTGCAGCACCGGCCCCGGCCCCGATCTCCAACGGCAGGCTGGGTGCGGACGTCGGCTCCTCACCACCGGGGCCTTCTTCGAGTGGAGAGGGGCATCTCTTCGGCAGCGCCACCCCTGGAGCGGTCAAATCCTCATTGGGTCCCATGCGCGCGGAGTCTGGGCGGCGCGCCCCCGCGGCAGTCTGACTAAAGCGCTTTTTGTTTTATTTTTATTTTATTTATAAAAAAATATTTCTTCTCCTCCTATCTCCCTTCTTCCTCTTTCTTTCTTCTATCCTCCTACTTTTGTATCCTTCTATAATTCTCTTTCTTTCTCCCTCTTTTTCTTGCCCCGGCCCAGCACCGGAAGGCAACAAGCCTCACCAAGGGATGAGTCCGATGGTGCCGGTCCAACTCGATCCACCCCCTCCAACCTCCAATCACAGCCTAAACATTCCTGCACCCCCCCATCCTTCCTAACCATCAGTCTAAAAAAAACCTAACCTAACCTAACCTAACCTAACCTAACCTAACCTAACCTAACCTAACCTAACCTAACCTAACCTAACCTAACCTAACCTAACCTAACCTAACCTAACCTAACCCCTCCTTTCCAATTTCTTTAACAGAACTCCCAGGTCCGGCAACATTATTTCCAGGTTACTCAATTGAACTCCCAGCTCAGTTGACAGAACGGTCAAGTTACTCAACAGAACTCCCAGGTCCGGCAACATCATTTCCAGGTAACTCAATTGAACTCCCAGCTCAGTTGACAGAACGGTCAAGTTACTCAACAGAACTCCCAGGTCCGGCAACATAATTTCCAGGTAACTCAATTAAACTCCCAGCTCAGTTGACAGAACTGTCAAGTAACTCAACAGAACTCCCAGGTCCGGCAACATCATTTCCAGGTAACTCAATTGAACTCCCAGCTCAGTTGACAGAACTGTCAAGTTACTCAACAGAACTCCCTGGTCTGGCAACATAATTCCAGGTAACTTAATTGAATTCCCAGCTCAGTTGACAGAACGGTCAAGTTACTCAACAGAACTCCTAGGTCCAGCAACATCATTTCCAGGTAACTAAATTGAACTCCCAGCTCTGTTGACAGAACTGTCAAGTTACTCAACAGAACTCCCAGGTCCGGCAACATAATTTCCAGGTAACTCAATTGAACTCCCAGCTCAGTTGACAGAACTGTCAAGTAACTCAACAGAACTCCCAGGTCCGGCAACATCATTTCCAGGTAACTCAATTGAACTCCCAGCTCAGTTGACAGAACTGTCAAGTTACTCAACAGAACTCCCAGGTCTGGCAACATAATTCCAGGTAACTTAATTGAATTCCCAGCTCAGTTGAAAGAACTGTCAAGTTACTCAACAGAACTCCTAGGTCCAGCAACATCATTTCCAGGTAACTCAATTGAACTCCCAGCTCAGTTGACAGAACTGTCAAGTTACTCAACAGAACTCCTAGGTCCAGCAACATCATTTCCAGGTAACTCAATTCAACTCCCAGCTCAGTTGACAGAACTGTCAAGTTACTCAACAGAACTCCCAGGTCCGGCAACATTATTTCCAGGTAACTTTACAGAACTCCCAGGTCCGGCAATATTATTTCCAGGTAACTCAATTGAACTCCCAGCTCCGTTGACAGAACTATCAAGTTACTCAACAGAACTCCCAGGACCGGCAACATTATTTCCAGGTTACTCAATTGAACTCCTAGCTCAGTTGACAGAACGGTCAAGTTACTCAACAGAACTCCCAGGTCCGGCAACATTATTTCCAGGTTACTCAATTGAACTCCCAGCTTAGTTGACAGAACGGTCAAGTTACTCAACAGAACTCCCAGGTCCGGCAACATAATTTCCAGGTAACTCAATTGAACTCCCAGCTCAGTTGACAGAACTGTCAAGTTACTCAACAGAACTCCCAGGTCTGGCAACATAATTCCAGGTAACTCAATTAAACTCCCAGCTCAGTTGACAGAACGGTCAAGTTACTCAACAGAACTCCCAGGTCCGGCAACATTATTTCCAGGTTACTCAATTGAACTCCCAGCTAAGTAGACAGAACGGTCAAGTTACTCAACAGAACTCCCAGGTCCGGCAACATAATTTCCAGGTAACTCAATTGAACTCCCAGCTCAGTTGACAGAACTGTCAAGTTACTCAACAGAACTCCCAGGTCTGGCAACATAATTCCAGGTAACTCAATTGAACTCCCAGCTCAGTTGACAGAACTGTCAAGTTACTCAACAGAACTCCCAGGTCCGGCAACATAATTTCCAGGTTACTCAAATGAACTCCCAGGGCTGTCAACAAAATATCCAATTTCTTTATTTGAACTCCTAGGTCTGGCAACATAATTTCCAGGTTACTTAATAGAACTCCCAGCTTAGTTGACAGAACTGTTAAGTAACTCAACAGAACTCCCAGGTCCGGCAATATTATTTCCAGGTTACTCAACAGAACTCCCAGTTCTGGCAACATAATTTCCAAGTTACTCAATTGAACTCCCAGGGCTGTCAACAAAATATCCAATTTCTTTATTTGAACTCATAGGTCTGGCAACATAATTTCCAGGTTACTTAATAGAACTCCCAGCTCAGTTGACAGAACGGTCAAGTTACTCAACAGAACTCCCAGGTCCGGCAACATAATTTCCAGGTAACTCAATTGAACTCCCAGCTCAGTTGACAGAACTGTCAAGTTACTCAACAGAACTCCCAGGTCTGGCAACATAATTCCAGGTAACTCAATTGAACTCCCAGCTCAGTTGACAGAACTGTCAAGTTACTCAACAGAACTCCCAGGTCCGGCAACATAATTTCCAGGTTACTCAATTGAACTCCCAGGGCTGTCAACAAAATATCCAATTTCTTTATTTGAACTCCTAGGTCTGGCAACATAATTTCCAGGTTACTTAAAAGAACTCCCAGCTTAGTTGACAGAACTGTTAAGTAACTCAACAGAACTCCCAGGTCCGGCAATATTATTTCCAGGTTACTCAACAGAACTCCCAGTTCTGGCAACATAATTTCCAGGTTACTCAATTGAACTCCCAGGGCTGTCAACAAAATTTCCAATTTCTTTAACAGAACTCCCAGGTCCGGCAACATTATTTCCAGGTTACTCAATTGAACTCCCAGCTCAGTTGACAGAACTGTCAAGTTACTCAACAGAACTCCCAGGTCCGGCAACATAATTCAAGGTAACTCAATTGAACTCCCAGCTCAGTTGACAGAACGGTCAAGTTGCTCAATAGAACTCCCAGGTCCGGCAACATAATTTCCAGGTAACTCACACTCCAAGCACCACACTCACATCACCAGTGAAAGTGCCCAGTGAGAGTTTAGTGCCTAAATCACCAGGATTATTGTTTGCAACAATTTATCCCGAAGGACTCCGGTGCTACGAAGCGCTAAACTCCAGGACGAATACCGCGGAAACGGTGAGAGACCCCAAATTGTCCTTTATAACAGCTTAAAGCCGGCGTTGTGGGCTATCCATCAACGGTTGAACCAGGCAAATCCAACATATCCCCGAGGAGGTACGGCCGTCGAAAGGTACGAAAAATCTTCATACATTCGGGTAAACGACCGTGGACCGCGACACGTGCCCGCCAAACTGGCGCCGGTTGTCGCGGAACACGTCACTCGACCACACCCTGAGACACTTTCGACGGCCCGAGGAATCTGGATGACCAGAGCTGAAGACAGGTATTGAGTGCTCATCAGGTGACTGAGGGAACTCCTGAAATACCAACAGCAGAGAGCTAGTGCCTGGGAATTATTCACTAAAGTACCAGGACCTCAGACATCCTGCGCCAGAAAACATCCCTGGTAGCCCGAGAAACCTGGAAGACCAGCGCTGAAGAAGGCCACCAAGCACCCATCAGGTACCCAACAGAACTCCTGGTACACGAACAGCTGAGAGTCGTTTTTTGGACTTCGCCATAGAGTGAACCAGGAGCTCGAACACTAGACACCTGTCACTTCAAAAGGCAGCCGGAGGGGAAAGGAAGACCATCTCTGAAGAAGACCAAAACGTGCTCATCAGGTGACGAAGGAACTCCTGGGATACCAACAGCAGAGAGTCGGTTACCAGACAACACTTACGGCAGGACCAGGACCTTTGTAAGCACACATCTGAAAACGCTGCTGGAAGCACAAGGAGCCAGAAGACCTCTGCTGAAGAAGACCTTCAGGTAATCAAGGGAACTCCTGGAACACAAACAGCCGAGAGTCGGTTCATTGACTCCGCACACCATCGGACCAGGACCCTGCAGACACCACATCAGAAAACCCCACTTGCAGCCGCAAGATCCAGAAGACCAGCGCTGAAGAAGACCAAGGAGTGATCTCCAGGTATCCGAGGGAACTCCTCAAATACCAACGGCAGGAAGCTGGTTCCACCACTAAAGACTTAGTGGGACCAGGGCCCTCCTCCCCCACCCCAGCCAGTCCATAAACCCCTACCCCTCTCAACCCCCCCTCCCCCCCTCCCCCCCCGCGGCCCCCCGCGAACCCCCCCCCCCCCCCCCCCCACCCCCGCCCCCCCCCCCCCCCCCCCACCCCCCCCCCCCCCCCCCCCCCCCCCCCCCCCGACCCCCCCCCCCCCCACCCCCCCCACCCGCCCCCCCCTTTTTGGGTTACCTCACCCCCCCGGAGCCTAACTTCGTCATCTTTAGTCCTAGAGACCCGTGATTGGGCTCATTTGAATCGGCAGAAGAATTCCAGTCGATTGGCTCCGAGGGATTTCCCAAATTCCGCATAGTTAACTAGAAAAATAACAAAAACCATTGTAACATAGTATTTTAATAGTATATTGTATAACATTGGCTCTAAATTTATAAATTATCAATTTTCCCAACGACAGCGGCTTCGAAATGGCGTCCCCGTCAGAAAAACCTATCAACATTACCGCAGACTCCTGCGAGAAAGAAGGTAAGGCACCAGACCAGGCCTCTAAGACAAGCCACACAGAAACAACTTCCCCTACCGCACCCAACCCACAAACTCCTGAGGAAGGTGAGTCATCAGAAACAAAAACCCACACAGACACACACAAAAAACTACACCAACCATCCACAAGCAGGAATATTTCATATACTCCTGTCCCAATCAAAAAACACAGGTCAGGCTCCAGGGTGCATAAGAGAATCGGGGTACCTCAAAAAGGTCCCTCAGATCTAAGCCGTAAAATATCCCTGGAGCAGGGCCTTACCAAAAAAACGGCAGGCTGTGCGCTGAGACGCGCAGTATCCATAAAAAACGCACAAGCGCAGGCACGCAAAATGGCAGTCGATGACACCAGGAGACTCGCCGACGTGTCAATGCTCGACACCTCAATCTGCACACCAAACATAAAAACCAGAGAACATACAAGCCATCCGGAAATAAACACCCCGTCGGTGTCGCATGCGAGGGTAGACCACTACAGTGTAGTATTCTCTACCACAAAAGAAAAGAAGGAATCACCCTCGGATAGCGATCCTGAACCGGAGATCCCAGCCAGCGCTTCAGAGACTGATCAGCGCGATTTGGACCTCTGGGAAGGGAATTCCGACGGCCCTCAGTCAGAGGATGACTGGACGGACACCGGCAGCGAGGCTAGTGGAAGAGTCAGTATACTCCCACCGGTAGGGTCACGCACCGGGGTTTGTAAGGACCTCGCGACAGAAAGAGCAAGGGAGTTCCTGATGGCAGGGAAACAGGCAATCGAGTCCTCTAAGACCTTAAAGCGGGAGATACGGGCCACAGCAGTAGAACAACTCCAAAACCTCTACGAGCTAGTGCTATCCTTGGCTGACTCCAGGAACAGACACCGAATAAACCTTGAGGTGGAAAGGACCAGGGCAGCCAGAGAGATGGTCAGAGTGGAAAGGACCTATAATAAACGCTTAGAAGATCAAAAAAGGGATTTCGAGGAGCGTATGAAGGAGACGAAGGACGCACTGGCGGGCACCCAAAAAGCAGTAACAGGGGTGCAAAGCTGGCTTAACTTTGAGATGGATGGCCTGATCAAAACAGTCAAGGCCATCCACCTGGAAGTGAGTGACGACCCAAAGGCATCCGCCAGTAGTCAAAAGCCCACCTACCAACAGGAGGCAAACTCGACTTACCCAAACCAATGTAACCACACCGACCACACACCAGCTCTAAACGAGCTCTCAAAAAGAATAGGCGACTTGGCAAATGACATCCACTACATGAAACTATACTCAAGGGAGGCCGGAGAGACGGTGAGAACACCTCCATCGTCAAGTCCCACAACTACCAAAGAAACTACAGATCACACGACAGCGGAATCTATCAACTCCTTAACGGAGGTGATAAACGCGCTTAGGGGAGAAGTAGAAGGCATCAAAACCAGTCTTCTTCCCAAGCCAGCCACCAAAGATGAGGTCCGCGAGGTAGTTCGTGAGGAAACGGCCCCAGTAAACGAGAAAGCCAAGGTTATCCTAAGAGAGCTAGAAGAGGTAAAGGATATAGCCTATACGAGCGGCGGCCCAAAGCCTGCAGGCGTCATGGGCCTTGGAACGGAAATGGCCTTAACTGATGCAGCTGCTCAATTAGAGGACATTATAAATCCTCTCAGAGCGGACGTATCGGAGGCGACAAACCAATCTAGGGCCCTTAACAAATCGCTGGTATGGATAAACTCCGCCTTGAAGCAAAATCCACACACTCCTCAGGCTCCACAGCATGTGCCGCAGCAGAACACCTACGCTGCGGCACTAAAGAGACCACCACCACCAAAGCCGAACCATTCACTAATCGTCTCGTCGACTGATCCCACCAAGACCGGGGATAACGTAATAGAGGCGATTAGGACAACCCTAGATTTTAAGACCACAGGAATAACCGTGGATAGGGTTCGCAAGGCAAAAAATAGGAAAGTGGTACTCAGCTGTGAGTCAGAAGAGAATGTGAAAAAACTCCAACACCAAATTAAAACGAATAACACGCTCCAGGTCCAGGAAGCGAAAACCACAAACCCACTCATAAGAATTAATAACGTCATGAACCACCACGACGACCAGGAGATACTGGACAACTTGAAGGCCCAAAATAAAAAACTATTTGAGGGCCTAAAAGGAGAAGATCTAAAACCTAAAATGCGCTATAGAAGGCGGGCCCGCAACCCTCTTCAGTGTCATCCTGTGTTGGAGGTTTCACCAACTCTATACAAACGCATTTTGGAGGCAGGAACAGTACACATAGGCCTAGGCAAAAAATCGGTAGAGGACCAGTCCCCCCTCATCCAATGTGCCAAATGCCTGGGTTTCGGGCACACAAAGGCCCTATGCAAAGAAGGCGAGCAACGCTGCAACTACTGCAGTGAAGCTCACCCATGGCAAGACTGCCCGACCCGTAGGGACAATCTGCCTCCGAGATGCAGGAACTGTATCAAAGCAAAAAACGAAACAGCCAACACACCACCCCATATGGCATACAGCGACATATGCCCAGAAAAACAAATATGGGACAAAATAGCGCGGTCCAAAATCTCGTACTGCTGACGCCGTGGTGGTAACGGCGAATACTCTCCCTAGTAGTGGAGGACACACGAAGTTGCATTTCATCCAAGCAAATCTTCAAAGGTCCAAGCAAGCAACATCAGAACTACTCAGGGTGGCAGAAGAAACGGGGGTCGACATAGCACTCGTACAGGAACCATACGTAGGTTCAACTGGAGTCGTAAACCAACCCCCTGGCACTAATGTCATCCAGTGTTCAATAAACCGGCAAAAGCCTGTCAAGGCTGCAATATTCGTCTTCGGCGACAGGATGAGGGTAATTCATGACCCACAGCTTGTCACCGAGACAGAAGTTGCGGTTATCATTGAAGCCGGTTCAACAAAACTTGGACTTGTGTCCATATACTACGAGGGAGATCAAGCAATAGACCAAAACATTGAACACACAAAATCCATTTGTAAACAGCTCAACACCAATAACCTCATCATAGGAGGTGACACAAACGCGAAGAGCCACTGGTGGGGAAGCGCGTCAGAAGACCTGCGAGGACAAGCATACAACTCTTTTCTGAACGAAATGGACTTCCAAATCCTAAATACCGGCGACACACCAACCTTCGAAGTATACCGACAGGGCAAACTATGTTCTAGCCTAGTCGACGTAACAGCTTGCTCAGTCTCCCTTTTCGGAAAAGTGGCCAACTGGAGAGTAGACAGAGGTCTAATCACTTCTGACCACAATGCCATCACCTTTTCACTGGTGTTGGGGGAACGCCTGCAGCCACAGGTTCGCCCCTCCACCAAAAGGTACAACACCAAAAAGGCAAGATGGAGTGAGTTCAACGAACATCTCCACAAGGCACTAGACGAAAATGGAATCACACTGACCTCAATAGAAGCGGTGAACAGCGGAGAGGAAATGGAGTCCATAATACAAGCCTACTCAAAATCTATCGAGGAAGCATGTGAATATGCAATTCCGAAAATAGGCAAGAAAAAGGGTAAACCAACACCACCTTGGTGGACAAAAACTCTTGACGAACTGAAGAGAGAAGTCCTCAGAAAAAAACGCAGGATAAAAAACGCAGCACCCCCCAGGAAAGAAACCGTCATTCAAGACTATCTAAAGGCCAAAGAGGAATACCTCAATAAAGCATCAGAGGCCCAGACTGAGAGTTGGAAGGAGTTCTGCTCTTCACAAGATAGAGAAAGCATGTGGGACGGGATATACAGAGTACTCAGGAAGACGACAGGGAGACAAGAAGACATGCTCCTAAGAGGTCCCGATGGCAAAACACTCAGCCCAGAACAATCAGCAAACCTTCTAGCTGAAACGTTCTACCCAGAAGACTCTGTATCAACAGACAAACCCCACCACACAAACCTGAGAAAAGAAATGGAGAGCAGAACTCCAGAGGGGAGCAAAGAACTATCGGCTGACGACCCACCCTTCACCGAGGCTGAAGTAGAGGCGGTGCTTAAAGCACAAAACCCCAAGAAAGCCCCCGGGTCCGACGGATTCACAGCCGATATCTGCGCCACAGCAATCCGAAGCGAAAGGGAGATATTCATGGCAATTGCAAATAAATGCCTAGCTATATCATACTTCCCCAAGCAATGGAAAACAGCCCATGTAGTCATACTCCGGAAGCCGGGGAAGGACGACTACACCCACCCGAAGTCTTACAGACCAATAGGCCTTTTATCGGTACTAGGGAAAACTCTGGAGAAACTTCTGGTGGGACGGCTGCAGTGGCACCTACTGCCAACTCTCAGTCCTAAACAATACGGTTTCATGCCACAGCGCGGGACAGAGGACGCTCTCTATGACCTTATGAAACACATCCGGACGGAGCAAAATGCGAAAAAGTCCATTATAATCGTTTCATTGGACATAGAGGGCGCTTTTGACAACGCGTGGTGGCCGGCTCTCAAACACCAGCTTCTGACCAGGCACTGTCCAAGAAACTTATATAAACTAGTGAATTCATACCTCACGGGAAGGAGTATAACAGTAAACTACGCAGGCACTACCAGTGAGAGGGAAACTACGAAGGGTTGCGTCCAAGGATCCATTGGAGGACCGACCTTCTGGAATCTCATCCTGGATCCCCTGCTACAAATACTGTCAAGTGAGGAAGTCCACTGTCAAGCTTTCGCCGACGACGGGGTTCTAGTCTTCTCGGGGAAGTCCATAGCCGGAATGGAGGATACGATCAACACAGTGTTAGACAAGGTAGTCAAATGGGGTGAGGAAAACAAACTGAACTTCGCAGCACATAAGACGAACGTAATGCTGCTAACAAAGAAACTAAAGTACAGTCCCCCCGAAATCCACATGTCAGGGACTAAGCTAACACTTGTTGATGAAATCAAACTCCTAGGGCTCATAATAGACAGGAATCTCAACTTCAACGCGCACGTAAAGGCCGTGTGTAAAAAAGCAGCCGATATATATAAACAGCTGGCGTGCGCCGCGAAGGTGACCTGGGGACTAAATCGAGAAATAGTAAGAACCATCTACGTCGCGGTGATAGAGCCAATAGTGACTTATGGGGCGTGTGCATGGGCAGAAGCAACAAAACTAGAAACAAACAAAAAGCCATTGGAAGCGCTACAAAGAAGTTTTGCTCAGAAAATCTGCAAAGCATATAGGACCACATCACTAACATCAGCATTGGTCTTATCAGGAACCCTGCCTTTGGACCTCCGTATCCAGGAAAACGCCGCATTATACGAGGCAAAAAGAGGCATCTCGACCGAATTCCTACCACCAGAGAGGCAGCTTGAGCAAAAGGTGAAGTTCCTAGACTTCCCTCACCCAGCAACTCAAATAACAACCGAGTACGAGCTCCTCGAAAATATGGACCCCGAGACCGTAGAGACCCATCAAGTGAACGGCCCGCAAATTTATACGGACGGCAGCAAAATGGAGGGCAAGGTCGGTGCGGCCCTAACGTGGTGGGAAGACGGAAGAGAAACGTCCTGTGAGACCTTCAGTCTCGACCAAACCTGCACAGTCTTTCAATCCGAATTATATGCACTCCACAGAGCCATAGCAAAGGCTAAAGAAAGCAAAAGGGAAACAGTCAACATACTAAGCGACTCAAGATCTTCGCTCGATCTACTGAACAACCCCAAGCTTCTTCATCCTCTGGCCAAAACCATCAAGGAGGATATCGCACGGATAAGGGAAGAGGGCAGGCAGGTAAGGCTTTTCTGGTTAAGAGCACATGTAGGCACGGCAGGTAACGAAAGGGCAGACGAGTTGGCAAAGTCAGCAGCCAGTGAAACAAAACCAAACCCCGACTACGCAGCGGTACCACTCTCATACGTTAGAAGGAGGATACGTGAAGAGTCAGTCCAGAAATGGCAGGACCGGTACGATACCTCAGAGACTGGATCGGTCACAAAAGTCTTCTTTCCTAGCGTAGCAAAAGCCTACGCCATCGTAAGAAAAACAAAACCGAACCACCTCCAGACACAAATCCTAACAGGTCACGGCGGCTTTGGGGAATACCTTCACAGGTTCCACCTAAGAAGCAGTCCGGGATGCGAGTGTGACCCCGCAATAAGCGAGTCGGTATGGCACGTGCTGCTCGAATGCCCGCGCTTCCAATCGGCTAGACACAACTTAACATCGCAATTAGACCTGGACCTGACAGCAAAAAATCTACACAAAATAATGGAGTGCAAGGACTCGAGGCCTGAGCTCCTCAAATTTATCGAACTGGTGGCGGAGATAGTGTCACGACGTAACAGCACACTCAGCGCACCGCCAACCGACAACACACAAAACCCACAAGACACACAACCCACACAATCAACACAGAACTTAAACCTTACAATACTAAACAAACCCACACCAATAATAGATATTCTAACAATAGCGGAAACGGGACGCCCAGGAATAAGGCTTAGAGGTGTCGCACTCTTCATGGACAACAACACCGAACGTCTAGGAATAGCCTTCTGCAACGCAAAAGCTAAAAAAAGGGTAACCATCTCCCCGGGACTCGGAGCCCTTCTCAACGGCAGCACTCGCAAAATCACCATGCGGCGCAAAGTGTTCAACGAGTTACCGACGGTGTCGATAGAGAATCACGAGTGTAGAATAGTACGGAAGAACAACAAAACTATCGTGCTATTCTACACTGAAGACTTCTACGGCATCACGGAATTTGAACGAATGAGCGCAGCTTTAGCCAATATAGGACACCGAGACCCACCGGGACCCCCAAAGAAGATCAGTGTGGATGCCATGGTCGTGGAGTATATCACAGGCGAAACCAAGGACTACGAAGGAGCACTTCTGGCCTCAAAGCACCACGAAATTGTGGTATACGAGGACAGAGGACAGAACCTAAGTTTCCTTGCGGCCCAAACTAGCGAACATGGAACCACACAAGTCCCTACTGACTGCTGGGACCACCCGGTTGTGAACCCTAACATAAGTGGTTCCGAACGCCTACAACAACGGGTGCAAGAAGAGAAAAGCCAAGCGACGCAGAAGACAGACGACACAGGCGACCAAAGACGCAGACTTTCTTCGGTCACAGCGACCCTCAGCAAAGCATTCCAGGCAATCCCGAACCTAATCAATAAAAAATTACGTAACATGGGAAGAGCCCTGTCGATGGAAAAAGCAGTGGAAGAGTTCACTAAGGAGACCCCACGTCACAAATCTGAGTCACCTCAGCGTCCCCGCACAAGAGCAGACATGGGACAAGTACAACCACCTAAACTAAGACCGGCCAACGGGCCACAGGACCACATGGTTAATGCGTTCCTTGAATTCGTGGCAGTTACCAAGGCTACACGCAAAGTTAGTACAGATATCTGCGAATCTATCTTGCAGACGTACCGCTGGAACACTCAGGAACTACTACGAATCAAACTGGACGAGGCTGAGGCAGCCATTTACGATAACGACAAAGCACAAGTCCTAAAAGGCAGCATGTCGGGATCGTACATGGCAGCATACAGTAGGACATGTGGGTTCGTGCCCAAGGACGAAGAAAGGTCGGAGAGTCAGGGTCAAATCATCTTTCAAGCACCCCCCAATGACCCAATATTGGTGGTCGCCAAGTGCACCAAGGTGATGCTGGATGACAGGATACTTGAAATGGCGCAAGCTGTAGCAGGTGACCTGTACAAAGGCGGAAACCCGGTGCACTGGACGAGACCCAATATCACATGGGTCAATGGCGTCCCAGGATGCGGAAAGACGACGTGGGTAATGTCTCAGATAGACACTGAAAAAGACGTCATAGTGACCACAACCACGGAAGCTGCAAAAGACCTCAGGGAAAAGCTGGAACCTCGGATAGGCCACAGAGCAAAAAGACGAGTAAGAACTATGGCATCCTTATTGGTAAACGGTATGAATGAGGGCGAAACGTGTACACGCCTTATGGTGGACGAAGCCCTCATGAACCACTTTGGATCCATAGTCATGGCAATCCAACTCGCCAAAGCCAGCGAAGCCCTGCTCATAGGGGACAACAATCAACTACCCTACATCGACAGGAACAACCTCTTCCCACTTTTATACAATAGACCAAATCTGGTGACCAGCGTAACAAAGGAGCTCCTTTGTACGTACAGAAACCCACAAGACGTAGCGTATGCCCTCAGCGAAATATACAGCGGCATATACTCGTCAAAATCTCTCGTAAGATCCTTGTCGCTGAAAAGGTACACGGGCACAGTGATCCCGAAAACGGACGGTACCCTATACCTCGTCCACACCCAGGCTGAAAAGGCTCTCCTAATCAGCCAGGGTTACGGTGAACAATCGGGATCCCGAACCCTAACCATACACGAAGCACAAGGATTGACATACGAGACAGTGGTTATTGTACGTACAACTCCTCGAAAATCCCACCTCCTTGAAAGTGTCCCCCATGCCGTTGTCGCAATTTCCAGACACACAAAAACTTGCGTCTACTACACAGACTGCACCAAAGACGACGCAACAGCCCGTCTAATTCAGCGTGCGGAAATTGCGAAAACGGATAAAATTAGGGATTACAATCTAAAAATGGCAATACGACGCGGCGACACCAAGATCCGGGACCAAATGTTAAAAGATCTTGGAGGCCAGGTCAAGGTGCCAAATAAATAACATGACCAATCCAACAACATAATAAGGGAATACGCTACATTTCGATGCAGCTGCCCGAGGGACTAACTAAGAAATCTACTAAAAATTTAAGCATACGAACAATAAGATATTGACTTATAATGTTGTAATATTAAGTTCCTATACTAACAATAAAATTAATATTAAAATTAACTGTAGCACTATCATAATACAACAAATGTAATAATATTAAGACTAACATAATAAAAAAAAAAATAAAAAAAAAAAAAAAAAATAATAATAATAATAATAATAAAATGAATAATAAAAAAAATGCATGAGAAAAAAAAAAAAAAAAAAAAAACATATAATAGTATGCCAAAAAAAAAAAAAAAAAAAAAAAAAAAAAACCAGCACTTATACTATTTTTAATGACGATATATTAGTTTAATTTAGATGTATTCTATTGTAAACGAGCTCAGCGCGGAGCAAATTGTATTTTCAAATTAACAAAATAAAGAATCAAAATAAAAAAAAATTATGGACTACGTGTCTGTAGATTGAAGTTTAACTTAAAAAAAAAAAAAAAACCTAACCTAACCTAACCTAACCTAACCTAACCTAACCTAACCTAACCTAACCTAACCTAACCTAACCTAACCTAACCTAACCTAACCTAACCTAACCTAACCTAACCTAACCTAACCTAACCTAACCTAACCTAACCTAACCTAACCTAACCTAACCTAACCTAACCTAACCTAACCTAACCTAACCTAACCTAACCTAACCTAACCTAACCTAACCTTTTTTTTTTTTTTTTTACGATGGGAAATGCTTTACGCATGCCCCGCGTTTTGGGATACGCGAGGATATGTCGGACTCTCCGCGGCTTCTGGGGGCAGACAGAATGCCCCTCAGAAAGTGCAATGCCGCGACCTACCGACTAAAACCCACCGATGCCCCTCACATACGCCTTGGCGCGAGCACCCCCATCACCGCCGCATCCTCCTCGTCCTCAGACGAAGAGGCCACGCCGGGGAGGGAGGCGTCACTGCCTGACAAGGTCATGGGAACTCGCGAGAACACATCCACGACCTCGTCGGCGACTGCTCGCCTATGGCGAGCCCCACTCACCCCCCCAAAATGGGAGGGCCGGTAATCCCCCGGGGCATCCAGGGGATCAGCGACTGGCGGCAACCTGTGCAGTGCAGGGCCCGGGCTTCCCAGGCCTGGACCCCGCTGGTTGCCGTCAGGAGGAAGTAGGCGGGCGTACGTCCGCCTTCTCCGCCCCAACCTTCGGCGGCGGCAGGGGGCAGCCTCGGGATCCTCTTCCCGGGCTCTCTCCGCGTCCTCCTTCTGCGTCATGACGTCTACGCAGAAGGAGTTTACCGCGTCCCACATTTCTTCTCCCTCCAACATGATACAGACCACGTTTTGGAGGGAGAGATCGTCACCTATGACGGCGGTCAACTCCTGGCGCCGCGAAGAAAAACCCGGGCACACCTCCAAGGTGTGCTGTGCTGTATCCATCGCCGCATCGCAATGGTGGCACTCGGGGGTCGGCTCCCTACCGATGCGGTGCAGGTAGTGGCCGAAAGAACCGTGGCCGCTGAGAATCTGCACCAAGTGGTAGGAGAGCGACCCGTGGCGCCGGTCCGCCCACGTGGTGAGAAAGGGGTGCATGGCCTCCAAAGTCCTAGACAAAGTACCAGAGACCGAGGTCGAACCCCTTTGCTCTTCGAGCTCCTCAAACCACACGCGGAACGCCTCATTGGTAGCCTCCTCCAAGGCGGAGGCCCTCTCCCTCGGCGCCAGGCGCCGGTCGTCCGCCCTTGCATCCACTCTGACGCGGTAGGCGGCCGCCAGGACGTGGGCTGAAATCTCCCACGGGGGAGTACCCGCGAGTACACACGCTGCAGTGTGGGACACAGACCGGTAAGCACGTAGTGCTCTCAGAGCCATGGCGCGCTGCGCCCTATGAAGAGACGCGATAGCCCGGGGGCCGAGAGCGTCCGCCCACACCGGGGCGCCGTACAGCGCCATGCTGCGCACTATGCCCGCATAGAGGCGTCGAACTGAAGCGCTCGGGCCCCCAACATTTGGGAGAAGACGCCCGAGCGCATCGGCAGCACCCAAAAGGCGGGGTTCGAGGCGACGAAAATGCTCGTCGAACCCCCACCGCCCGTCTATCACCAAGCCTAAATATTTTAGGTGACGCGACAGTGTCACCTTCACGCCAGCCACCATTATCTCTTGGCCTGGTGGCGCTCCCCTGCGAGGTCCATGAAATAGAAGGGCCTCGGTCTTGTGCAGGGCCACCTTCAGACCCAGCGCTTCGATACGCCTCACGACCAAAGTGGTGTAGATCGAGGCCAACCTAAGGGTCTCCTCTAAGTCCCTCCCTCTCGCAGTGACGAGTGTGTCATCTGCGTAGCAGAAAAGTTTTACACGCGGGGGGAGGGCGGCACGAAGGACCCAGTCGTACCCGACGTTCCATAGGAGGGGCCCCAGAACGGAGCCCTGTGGAACGCCGCAGGACATGGGGTGGCGATTGGCCACACCACTCTGGCCAGTGAACACGATGTCCCTTCCCTCTAGGTAGCAGCCGATGATGCGCAGCAAATATTGGGGCACCCCGTGATACCGAAGCGCCTCTAGAATTGTACGAAAGGGGAGAGTGTTGAAGGCGTTTGCGATGTCTAATGACACCGCCAACACGCTCTCCCTTCTACCAGTGGCGTCCTCCACCAGCTCCCTCAGTCCCGTGAGCGCGTCCATAGTGGAGCGCCCCACACGGAACCCAAATTGGTTCTGGGACAAATTTGGCCCCACTTCAGAAAGATGTTGGATGAGGCGGAGGGCGACAAGCCTCTCGAATACCTTGCCAACCTCATCCAACAACACGATCGGTCGATAGCCAGACGGGTCGTCCGCGGGTCGGTTCTCCTTACGCAGGAGGCACAGAATGCCATCCTTCCAGACCTTCGGGAACTGCCCGGTGCGGAGACACGCATCGAACAGTTCGCGAAGGCGATCCCCAAGATGGCGCAGGGAGAGACCTAAGACTTTGCCCGGGACCCCGTCGGGACCAGGAGCGGTCCGTTTCCCTTTCAGTCGTGCGGTCGCCGCCCGAAACTCCTCCTCATCGACAGCAGGAGGGTCGCCCTCAGTAGAGCCCACGCTCGCCACAGGCGGTGGAGCCATGCTTGGCGGAGAGTGATCGTCAGACGATGGGAAGAGTTCCCGGACCACGGAACACAGAAGTTCGGGGTCCATGGTCTCGGTCAGGGGGGTGCCGCGCGCCCGCAACTGGTTGCGAGCAGTTTTGTAAGGGCGCCCCCACGGATCTTGGTTGAGGCCCTGCAACATTTCTTCCCTTGCCTCCTCTTTAGAGCGAGCGATGGCCACCTGCAGGGCTATCTGGGCCTCCCTGTATTGACTATATAGGCCCTCCTCCACCCGCGGGTCCCGAACACGCCGCCTGCGATATCGTGTGTAGGAGCGACGGGCAGGAGTGCAGGCCGTCCTGAGGTCCGCCACGTGTTGGGACCACCAGTACACCGCCCGACGATCCTTGGGAGGGCGTGATCGAGGCATGGAAGCCCTGCACACCTCCGTGAGAGCTTCCCTGAAGTGGGTGGCTCTCTCATTGACGTTGAGACTATTCATGGGCGGCAGACACCAGCTCTGGACTATGGCGGCCTCCTCTGCCATCTCTCTGTCCAAACGGTTGAGCGCCCAGCGGGGGGCGCGATCTCTCTGAGGGTCCTCCTGGGAAGGCGGGGAGCGTTCTGTGGGAATCTCGAATCGGATGTAGCGATGATTTGAGAGATTCTCCACCTGCGTAATCACCCGCCATTCCTGGATCCGGCGTGAGAGGGCGGGACTAGCAAACGAAACGTCCACAATAGACCCGCCCTGACGATGTACGCACGTATGGGTATTCCCCCTGTTTAGTAGGGAGAGACCAGAGGCGGCGGCCCAAAGCTCCACAGCCTCACCGCGCGCATCGGTGGAGGGATTGCCCCAAACTACTGACTTGGCGTTCAGATCCCCCATGAGGAGAACCTGACGCGGAGCTGCGCGACGGACTGCGCTTCCAACCGATACGAGGTACGCCTCGAAATCGACAAGCGGCCTGTTAGGGGAGAAGTATGTCCCTATCAGAGTGATACCCTCCCAGACGGCAACCACGAACCCGGGGCCCCTTTCTACCACAGAGGGGGGCGTGAAGCCAGGCGCTGAACGTACAATAATAGCTACGAGACCATCCCGATCACCAACCCAATTGGGTCGGTCGACGACAAAGTATGGCTCCGCAGCGACGGCCACATCAATGGACCACTCCGCCATAACTTGCAGCAGCAGGTCTTGGGCTCTGGTGGCGTGGTTTAAGTTACACTGGAGGAAGCTAAATGGACGTCTTAAATCCATTAAGATTAAGATTCCATAGCCTCCTCCAGCCCAGCTACACTGGGTGTACCATCATTGGGGGGCCTTGGCTTGGACGCCAGGATCTTCCCCCTCGTCTGGGGGGGATTGCATTTCCTCCCCCCCATGACATGTCCGGCCGGTTTTTTGTCGGCTGAACAAACGGCACAATGTGGCTCCACGCTGCAAGTGGATTGTTGGTGGCCGATTTTTCCACAACGGAAGCAAAGCCCGCTCCTATCGATTGAGGAGGGGCAGCACTGTTTAGAGTGTCCCGTTCCAAAGCACTTGAAGCAGCGCATGGGCCGGGCCGCCAATACCGTCACACTTGCCGAGCTGAAGCCGATGAGAAGGCGCCCGACGCTGATTTTCTTGGCCGCGGCGATTGGGCACTTAATTGGTGCCGAACCAGAGCCTCCAGGACCAGTTCGGATTTCTCCAACCTTGACCTGGTCCTGTTGGCATTCGCCTTTCCTGGCAATCACCGCTATCAGCTCCTCCTTCGATATAGAGTCGTCCAGGCCTGAGACTCGGAGGTCTGCGCACTTGACCGGCTGGACGACTTTTGCCACGTCTGACAGCGTCTCCCGCAGCTTGCCGGCAAGGATGCCCGCTTTTTCCGCAGACTGGGTGCCGTAGACCTCTATGATACGGGCCCCCGTGGCCGTGCGTCGACACCTCAGTCTGCCAAGCTCCAGCTCATCAAAGTTATGGGCCGTCCGGGCTCTGCCCAGGGCCTCACCGTAGGTCATCCCTTTCTCGACCGCTGCATCGTCAAGTGTGATGACCACAGCGGCAGATTTGGGAGAAATCAGCTTGGGCTTTTTGGCCGACTTGGTGGGCTGAGATTTGGCTGGGGCGCCTTGGCGCGCCGGCTTTGCTTTCGCCGCTTCGGAGTAAGTAGGCTTCCTCGCCACCGCTGCCTCCTCTGCAGGGGCGCCTCCGCCCTTCCTTCTCCTCTGCCTCTTCTTGTTCGTGACAGGGTTCCAATCATTCTCCACTGGTACTGGGGGGTCCTTCGTCGCTGGAGAGGACGCCTCTTTTCCGGACGTGGGTGCAGATGGTGGCACCGGCGGACTCTTCTTTGAAGGTTTGTCGGGTTTGATGTTACCGGCAGCATTGCCCTTCGCTTTTACCTGTCTAGCCAGCGGTGCATCACTCGTGGAGGTGCCCGCAGCCTGCTCTGGTTGGGCAGGCTGGTTTTTCTTGTCAGCGGCGAGTGGCGGACGGTATCGCTTCTCGGGGAGGAGGCGCTCCTGCAGGCCTTCAAACCGGGCCTCCAGCATCGTGCCCACTGCCCGCATAATCCGGGCCTCGAAGCCTTGCAAGCCGAGCTCGGCCTCGCTCACATCTGGTCCAACTGCCGTGCCAGAACCGGCGGTAGTTGGACGCAACGGCACCGGGATAGCTGGTGCAGAAGGAGTAGGTGGATTTACCTCAACCACCATCTCAGCCTCCTCACAGCTCATGAATGGACTCGTGCGACTCTTCCTCTTGAGGGATTTTAGCTCCCTTGTCAGGTCGGAGACACTTTGCCGGAGTTCAGCAAGCTCCTTGCTCATGGCTGTGTTCTCCGCCTTGAGCGCCCTCATGTCATCCGAGATGGACCTCTGAGCCATCTCTTCAAAGCAGTCCTGGATGGACTGGGCTGCCTTTTTCAGGGCTTTTTGGAAAGGCCCACTGAGGTGCGACGACTTCTTTGCTACCTCATTTATCACCCCGCAATCTGCCTTTATCACCTCCTCGATATCAAGGGAGGTTTTAGGGGCAGGAGCTGTCAATGATACGCTGGGGTCCGTCCTGCTTTCCATATATTTGGACCGTGTCTCGTAGGCCCGCTTCTCTGCTTCAGCGATCTCGCGGTCGAGGCGGACCTGTTGTTCCTCTCGCTCAGCCTTTGCCAGCTCTTGCTTGGCTTTGGCGAGCCCAACATACTCCCCGGTCGTAGGGGGGCGTCCGCGCCCATGCCCTTTCCCTTTTTTCGGTGCGACATCCGCAGGGGTGTCGATATCCGACTCAGAACTATGCTCGTATGAGCCCTTCTTTTTCTTTTTCTTCCTTTGGCGTCGCGGGATTTTGGACGCGGCGTCAGAAGCACTCTCCGATACAAGCACTGACTCCGTCATTGATATAACGGACTGGGCCGATTTTGAGGACGAGTCAGACTCAACAAACTGTCGCTTCCGCGATTGAGTTGACCTTGTGGAAGCTGCCGAGCCAGAACGCGATCGCGTGGCTCTAGACGCCTCCCCGGCGCTCTCATATTTGAGTTTGAGTTGGCCCTGAGAAGGGCCTTTGATTTGGCCCTGAGAAGGGCCTTTGATTTGGCCCTGAGAAGGGCCTTTGGGTTGGCCCTGAGAAGGGCCTTTGGGTTGGCCCTGAGAAGGGCCTTTTTCCAAACCCACCAAACACGCCTCGGTAACAGATTTCACACCAGGGGTCCCGGATTTCCCCTGGCGCCGGTGGCCTACCGGAGCGTATTGGCCGCTAGTTGCTGATTTCACACACTGAGTACCAGCTTCCTCAGTGCGCCCGGCGTCAACGGGAGGGCATGACATAACACAATCCAACTTATTATCCATTTTCATACAAAGTCCCTCTTTCGGGCGAGGGAACCCTACCTGGCCTCGTCAAGTGATTTTTGAAAAGGTTTACTCCTTGTGGCCCCCACCCCGAAGGATGGCGGCCCCCGGCCCCGCACCATGTGCAAGGTTACGGGTTGGCCGACTGTGGCACGGAGTTCGTACCACAACCGCCCCGTCCGTGAACGGACACACCACGACAGGCATTACTGCCTCCACCAAGCTCGTCTCGACTGCCGCTGCCCAGGCTCCCCGGGCCGCCAGCTGAGACAATCGACAGGCGCAAGCGCCACAAAGCCCTCAGAAGGGTCACCAGGCGAAAGCTCTACCCCTTCTTAATTACAAGAAGGAGAGGTTTCGCCACAGACCGCGACAGCGGTTCGCCACATGAAGTGGCCATACTACGCCCCCCTCTATGGGGGCCACTTGTCAGACCATTAGCCGTCAGCGAGCATGGATTCCGCTCAAGCCGACGTTGCCCAGGGTGCACCGCGGGGAGGTTGTCTGACCTAGCACCCCAACCTAACCTAACCTAACCTAACCTAACCTAACCTAACCTAACCTAACCAGAGTGAACTTACCGCCTTGAAAATTTTTTCGCGCCTCCATAGAATTTTTCCAAACTTCCTATTTTTTGTTCGACGCACATCCATTGAGTAGTTTTTGCGTAATAAATTTTTTTCCGAATTTTCATACTTGGAAAATGGTTCCCATATAATCGAAGTAACGCGTTGATGTCTTTTATATGGGAACCGTCGACCTTAGGTAGACTTTTTGGACTAAAAATTTATTAATTAAATTCATAACTTTTGATTGATTTGTCGTAGCTTAATTTTGTTTTTAGATTTAGATTTTAACGCCCTTAAGGCATATTATTGCATCATTTTTTTTAATATTTTCTTAGTTTTTCGCAAGATATTAAGGATTTTCAATTTTTTTTACCTAAAATTATTAAAAATCACCCATTATTTGTTGATATTTTCATCTGGTTTGAACCGATCTTTTTAAATTTAGTTTTATTAGATAGCTTAAGTTAAAACACAACTTTAATTCTTATAAAAAAAATCCAAAGAGTCAATAGTTTTTCATCAATTTTGGTTTTAAAGTTCCGGAAATTTTTTGTTTTTATTTAAAAGAATTGAAAGTTAGCAAACGTTACTACTCCGTCAATTCTTATTCAATCCATTCTATTTTTGGTCAAATCATAGTTTACCCTTGCGCTTCTTAGGAATATATACAAACTTTGTCGTATCGCTGAAATCCACAGAGTAAGCGATCGGCGAAGGGAGTGTGTTTTTACCTATTTTGTAAATAAGTGTTTTAATTGAATAACTTTGTTAGCTTTTAAGTTTTTGGTATAAAAGTTTTAATTAAGTAGTAGATCTCAGCGCGGCGCTTTTTTTAGTGTAAAGAACGTGACTGTAGCGATTCTATAACTTTTTATTTTAATTTTTTCTTTATGAAAATTTTAATTATTTCATTTATTTTTAATAAATTCATTTTTGTTTAGAAATTATTTAAAGTTTAGTAGTACGTTTAAGGTTAATAAACTCTTCATTTAGTTATAAATTTTATTTTCATAATATTTAAATTTGTGAAGATTTTCTCATTTTTCTGTGAATTAAATTTGTATTGGTGTGAAACTTTAATACTGCCATAATGGGCACGCCTAGAACACCCCCTAAAAAGAGAGGTACAGCAAATATAGCTAGCGCACAAATTTCAGATCAGCTGGCTCACGAGAATCAGTTTGCGTTGCTCGATTCGACTCCTGAGCTGAGTGAACCTGAGCTAATCTCAAAAGATAAAAACCCATTTGCCCCACTTGCCGAACTAGAATCTTCCATGGATATCACCATCACTGAGTCTGATAATTTGGCTGTCATATCCAAAGTCGCCAAGCGAGGCACAGCGCGCTTTAACCATGTCAAAAACATGATCACGCAGGAGATTCAAAAGATCAGAGATATCACTAAATTCCTCAAAAGCGACAAGAAAAATGATATCATCCTCGCATGCAACAACATGGAAAAACTCATCTCGGATCAGGCTGATGACTTTACGCGCGAATGTCGCAGGATAGAAACACAGGTGGACACAAGGGAGAGGGACAATATGATCGCCTCTGTTTCTAGCAACCTGAAGGAGGAGGTGGTACTGCTGGTCAAGGAGTCGGTTTCTTCCGAGATAGAAAATATTAAACGAACTGTCAGAGAGACAATTTTGGAGAACTGCAGTACCTCAACCCCCTGCAACGCTAACGCGGATAACCTGGAGAGCATTATTCCGAAAATAGCATCCGCAGTTGCCAAACAAATACCACCCCCAACGGCTCAACCCTCATTGATGCCACTTCCGGGTAAATCATATGCGGCGATTGCTTCGCGTCATAACCAAAATAATGTACCACAAACCAAAAGCTCTAAACCGGCAATAATGGTGACACCTAAAGGCGAAGTCAAATCACGGCAAGATGCTATTAACGCATTTAAGAAAAGCGTAAGCTTTAAAGAACTGGCTTTTGCACCAGCAAGAGTGCAAGTAGTGTCGAACAACAAACTGCGTGTTGAATTCGACAATAGCGCTCAAGTCGACAAAGTTCTTAGTAAAATTAAAGAATCGGATCATGCAACTGCGGAACACGCTAAGAGGCTCAGACCAATGATCATGCTCAAAGGCATAGACAGCAACACACCTTCTGAGAGCTTGGTTGACACCATTACTCTGCAAAACCCGGATTTGGAGATTCAAAAAGATGAGTTAGCGCTACGGTTCAAGCGCAACAACAGAAACCCTGAAGTATATTACAATGCGGTTTTCATGGCTAGTCCAAGACTATATCGCGCCATTATGAACCTCGAACGCGTAAATATTGACTATCAACGAGTCAGGGCGATGGATTTCTCACCTTTTCTACAGTGTCATAAATGTCTTCAATTCGGGCACACGAAGACTTACTGCAAGGTGGAGAAATCCTCCTGTTCTCATTGCGCGTCCTCCAATCATGCTGTGGAAAACTGCACGGAGAAGGAAAAGCCTCCGAAATGCTACAATTGTCATAGCCATAATCAGAAGTTCGGTATTAAGGCCGACACCAAGCATAAGGCAAACGATGCAATCTGCCCAAGGGTCCGTGCAATGAGAGAGAGAATAAACGAACGTGTCGACTATGGTAGCAGTCATTTTTAATCGTGAAATGAAAATTATTCAGTGCAACACAGACCGTGCGCTACTCAGTACACAAGAATTTGTTCTCTCTTTTATTAATGGACCTTACAGTATTGGTCTTATTCAAGAGCCATACGTAGGTAATGGCAACTGTATGAAATCGGTTCAAGGATTAAAATATCTATCAATTCACTGGAGGAAATAGAGTTAAAGCTTGCATCGTCACCAAGCCGACAGTGGGGCCTATCATTGGAATGTCCCAACATTGTACCCCCAATCTTTCTGTCATTCAGCTGACACACCAACATCGGCCTTTAACTATCGCCTCTGTCTACATCGAACCTCGCGACGATGAGGACAATACTCTCGAGCGATTGGACTTCCTCGCCAGGTCAACCGGCGGACAGAACCTGATTATAGGCGGCGACCTTAATGGATGGCACCCTCTGTGGGGTTCTATTACAGCTAACTCACGAGGCAACGATATTTTGGAACTAGTGAGCGCTAACGACCTTAGCGTATGCAACACTGGCACAACTCCAACATTTGTAACAACTACTCACGGGCAACAGCGAACATCCATTATTGATCTCACCATAGCTTCAGATTCTATTCGAAACAGAATTATTAATTGGCAAGTCAACTCAGACTTATGTCCGTCGTCTTTTCATAATGCCATTGAATTCTCGGTTCTCACTGGACACCTGCCTGAACACAGGCCGCAATCTACCTCCACATTCTTATACAAGTCCGAAAAGGCTAATTGGGCTTTGTTCAAGCAGATACTCGATGAAATGATGACCGTCTCCGATATTTTAGACGTCAATTTAGAAACATCTGACACCATAGACCTGGACAATATAGTGGCTGAATTCACCAATGCCATACATACAGCCTGCCGTTGCTCAATGCCGATCAGAGGTGGCCGCACGAAGGTTAAAGCGCCCTGGTGGACTGATGAGCTGGAATCATGCAAACAAAAAGTACTCGAAATTCACCGCAAACTTCACTACGCGAAACTACATGGATTCCCACTGGATGAAATCCTTCAGGAACAAACCATGGCTAGAGAAGCATACACCGAACTCATGAAGACGGAGTCGACAAAACACTTCCGTGAGTTCTGCGAGCTCCAAACCAAAGAAAATGTCTGGTCGCTGACCAACCGACTCATGAAGGAAGCAGCGCCAAGAACCCCTCCGGTCACTATCAAAGTTGGTAATAGATATACTACGAGTGGACAAGAAACTGCCGAAGTAATACTGGACCATTTCTTTCCAAACGACACACTCGACTGCGACCCTAGGCATGAGGAACTTCGTTCGATGCAGTCTCTCATTCCAGACACCCCAGACGACCCTCCCTTCACTGTTGGGGAGGTCCTAGAATGCTTAAGTCAGATAAGTCACAAGAAAGCTCCTGGGCTAGACAACCTGACAGCTGATATATGCAAACAGGTTGCCTCTTCTTACCCGGACTTCTTAGTGGCTCTTCTCAATCGCTGCCTCTCACTTGGATACTTCCCCCAACAGTGGAAGGAAGCGTACCTCAAAATAATTCCGAAGCCAGGAAAAGCCGATCACACTTCCTTAAACGCACTCAGACCTATCGGACTCATTCCGGTTTTTGGCAAGCTGCTCGAAAAACTGTTCATCAGACGAGTCAGCTATGCAGCAGCCAAAGCTGGAAAAAGCAACCCGTACCAATTTGGCTTCACGGAACAGCTTAGCACTGTCAACGCCCTCAGTACGGCACTTAACAAAATTAGATCTGCTAGAGACACTGGCAATCTCACCTTAGCTGTATCTCTGGACATCAAGTCGGCCTTCAACAACGCCTGGTGGCCGGCGATGTTCCAGCAGTTGCGCAATAAACAGTGCCCCAAGAATGTCTTTCAGCTTATCCAGAGTTACGTCCATAATCGAAAAGTCACCTTTGACCATGCGGACTCACGCGTCACACGAATAATGAGCAAGGGCTGTATCCAAGGGTCCGCATGCGGTCCTATTCTCTGGAACATCACACTGGATGAGTTGTTTGACATTCAGCTCCCTGATGGGTGCCATCTACAAGCGTTTGCCGATGATGTTTTACTTGTTGTATCGGCTCGCACAGTGGCCGGACTTGAGATGGCAACTAACGAGGCATTAAACCTTATTGCAAATTGGGGATCGAGCGTCAAACTGACGTTTGGGCCCGAAAAAACTCAGATAATTGCTTTCAACAGGAAAGCTGAGACCGCCAAGATCACCATGGCTGGGAAACAATTAAAATTCACTGACCAAATTAAAATCTTGGGGGTCATTATTGACAAGGGTCTAAGGTTTGGTGCACACGTGCGATACATCATTGAAAAGGCAACTCGGGTGTTTCACAGGTTGTGTCTGTTCACCAGACCAACCTGGGGGGCACACCCAGAAAATGTAAGCACAATTTATCGCCAGGTCGTCGAGCCCATGATAACCTATGCGGCGGGTATTTGGGGACAAGCAGCGAACCTACTCTACGTGCAACAACTTTTACTTAGCACACAACGTGGCTTTGCCATCAAGGCCATTCGCGCCTTCAGAACTGTCTCCACTACAGCTGCCTTGGCTCTCGCGCAATTTGTGCCCCTAGACCTTAGGGTCAAAGAGGTACACACGATCGAGCAAATGAGGCTAACTGGAATCTTTCCCGAACTTCCGAGCGACATCCTACTGGAAAAACCTATTCCACCGAGTGAATTGCCGCATCCCAGTGAACGTACCTCTCCACAATACACGAGAGTCACCAGCCAACAAGAGGCGGATCAACTGCACCAGGGTACAGCGTACCAAATCTACACAGACGGAAGCAAGCAGGAGGACGGAACAGTCGGCGCTGCTTTCGTTTGTTACGCCCCTGGAGCAGACAGCCCATTAGTGACAAGGAAACTAAAACTACATAATGCTTGTAGTGTATTCCAAGCGGAACTCTTAGCGATTCTCCACGCCTGCCGCTGGGCGGAGAAGAAACGGTATCAGAGAACCATAATATATTCTGACTCCATGTCATCTTTACAAGCCATTCAAAACCGCAGCAACACACATCGGCTCGTAGCGGAGATCCATGGCATAATACTGCGTAACCCAGAAAGCATCCAATTTGCGTGGGTTCGCAGCCATGTCGGCATAATCGGAAATGAGACAGCGGACGCCGCAGCTGGACAGGCGACTCATCTCAGGCGCAGCCTAGATTACGACCGTTTTGCAGCTACTCACGCTAAAACCCAATTGCGAAAAGGCAGCCTAGCTACCTGGCAAGACAGATATGCTACAGCCCCCCAAGCTTCTATAACAAAAAATTGGCTTCCTACTATAAGCGACTGCAAGGCTGCAAAGATATCTTTGGGCATATCATTTGCGTTGACACAAATATTGACGGGACACGGATACCATAAGACCTATCTTCACAGATTTAAAATCACGGAAGACGATCTGTGCCCATGTGACGGACAAACCAGTCAGGATTTGCAGCATCTCCTGGAAAAATGCCCAATGTACAATAGACAGCGAATAGACCACACAATATTGTGTCGAAACTTAAAAGTTAACCCATATAACATCTTGGAAGTAATAAAAAAAGAATCCACTGCAAATTCATTTACCAAATTCATAACACACATTGTAAACACCCTAAAGAGCTATAATAACACGTAGAAATAAACAATATTGCGTAGTTATACAACTCTACTAAAACACATCGATAAAACACAAATATCTATTAAATATACATATATAATAAAAATAAAGTATCTATAATTATATATATAATCTATATTACACTCTACACTATCAAAAAAAGAAGAAGTATCAAATCGCTTCTTCTAATTTGATTATAACAACTATACAGTGAACCACAAACAAACAAAATGCGAAACAAATAAGATTGTTAAAAAAAAAAAAAAAAAAAAAAACCTAACCTAACCTAACCTAACCTAACCTAACCTAACCTAACCTAACCTAACCTAACCTAACCTAACCGGCCCCGTTTTATTATCTTTGGCCTGGCTTGACTGTCAGCTCCTCTCCGTTGGGGCATATCCAAATGGAGGGAAGCAACCCACCGACAACGCCACCCCCGAGGTGGGCTAAGAGGTAATGCCTCGCGCGCGGAAAACAAAGCATGGCAGATCCCGTCGGCAGTCTGCCATATTGTGTTTTATTATTATTTATTCCTGTGTTTTCTCCTCCTCCTATCTTCTTCCACTATATTTCCTCTGTCCTCTTTCTTTTGTATCCTTCTATCCTCCTCTAACTTACTACCTCTTTTTCTTGCCACAGTCCGGCATCAGAAAGCAAAAAAGCCTCAACATGGGATGAGCCCGATGATGCCGGACAAAATTTAACAAACACATTCAACACCCCACAGTAATAAAAACTGTCTTGTTTTCAAAAACTCACTTCCTTAACAAAAAGTGTCAAAAAAAAAAAAAAAAAAAAAAAAAAAAAAAAAAACCTAACCTAACCTAACCTAACCTAACCTAACCTAACCTAACCTAACCTAACCTAACCTAACCTAACCTAACCCAGTACTAAGTCAAATGCGACACCACGACCACGTCGCTCCGCGCAAAAAAATCATTAAAAATAGTATTAGTGCTCAAACATCACCAGTGAAAGTGCCCAGTGAGAGTTTAGTGCCTAAATCACCAGGATTATTGTTTGCAACAATTTATCCCGAAGGACTCCGGTGCTACGAAGCGCTAAACTCCAGGACGAATACCGCGGAAACGGTGAGAGACCCCAAATTGTCCTTTATAACAGCTTAAAGCCGGCGTTGTGGGCTATCCATCAACGGTTGAACCAGGCAAATCCAACATATCCCCGAGGAGGTACGGCCGTCGAAAGGTACGAAAAATCTTCATACATTCGGGTAAACGACCGTGGACCGCGACACGTGCCCGCCAAACTGGCGCCGGTTGTCGCGGAACACGTCACTCGACCACACCCTGAGACACTTTCGACGGCCCGAGGAATCTGGATGACCAGAGCTGAAGACAGGTATTGAGTGCTCATCTGGTGACTGAGGGAACTCCTGAAATACCAACAGCAGAGAGCTAGTGCCTGGGAATTATTCACTAAAGTACCAGGACCTCAGACAGCCTGCGCCAGAAAACATCCCTGGCAGCCCGAGAAACCTGGAAGACCAGCGCTGAAGAAGGTCACCAAGCACCCATCAGGTACCCAACAGAACTCCTGGTACACGAACAGCTGAGAGTCGTTTTTTGGACTTCGCCATAGAGTGAACCAGGAGCTCGAACACTAGACACCTGTCACTTCAAAAGGCAGCCGGAGGGGAAAGGAAGACCATCTCTGAAGAAGACCAAAACGTGCTCATCAGGTGACGAAGGAACTCCTGGGATACCAACAGCAGAGAGTCGGTTACTAGACAACACTTAGGGCAGGACCAGGACCTTTGTAAGCACACATCTGAAAACGCTGCTGGAAGCACAAGGAGCCAGAAGACCTCTGCTGAAGAAGACCTTCAGGTAATCAAGGGAACTCCTGGAACACAAACAGCCGAGAGTCGGTTCATTGACTCCGCACACCATCGGACCAGGACCCTGCAGACACCACATCAGAAAACCCCACTTGCAGCCGCAAGATCCAGAAGACCAGCGCTGAAGAAGACCAAGGAGTGATCTCCAGGTACCCGAGGGAACTCCTCAAATACCAACGGCAGGAAGCTGGTTCCACCACTAAAGACTTAGTGGGACCAGGGCCCTCCTCCCCCACCCCAGCCAGTCCATAAACCCCTACCCCTCTCAACCCCCCCTCCCCCCCCCTCCCCCCGAGTCCCCCCGCGAAACCCCCCCCCGACCCCCCCCGCAGCCCCCCCCCCCCCCCCCCCCCCCCCCCCCCCCCCCCCGCGCGCCCCCCCCCCCCCGCGGCCCCCCGCGAAACCCCCCCCCCCCGCCCCCCCACTTTTGGTTACCTCACCCCCCCGGAGCCTAACTTCGTCATCTTTGGTCCTAGAGACCCGTGATTGGGCTCATTTGAATCGGCAGAAGAATTCCAGTCGATTGGCTCCGAGGGATTTCCCAAATTCCGCATAGTTAACTAGAAAAATAACAAAAACCATTGTAACATAGTATTTTAATAGTATATTGTATCACATTGGCTCTAAATTTATAAATTATCAATTTTCCCAACGACAGCGGCTTCGAAATGGCGTCCCCATCAGAAAAACCTATCAACATTACCGCAGACTCCTGCGAGAAAGAAGGTAAGGAGCCAGACCAGGCCTCTAAGACAAGCCACACAGAAACAACTTCCCCTACCGCACCCAACCCACAAACTCCTGAGGAAGGTGAGTCATCAGAAACAAAAACCCACACAGACACACACAAAAAACCACACCAACCATCCACAAGCAGGAATATTTCATATACTCCTGTCCCAATCAAAAAACACAGGTCAGGCTCCAGGGTGCATAAGAGAATCGGGGTACCTCAAAAAGGTCCCTCAGATCTAAGCCGTAAAATATCCCTGGAGCAGGGCCTTACCAAAAAAACGGCAGGCTGTGCGCTGAGACGCGCAGTATCCATAAAAAACGCACAAGCGCAGGCACGCAAAATGGCAGTCGATGACACCAGGAGACTCGCTGACGTGTCAATGCTCGACACCTCAATCTGCACACCAAACATAAAAACCAGAGAACATACAAGCCATCCGGAAATAAACACCCCGTCGGTGTCGCATGCGAGGGTGGACCACTACAGTGTAGTATTCTCTACCACAAAAGAAAAAAAGGAATCACCCTCGGATAGCGATCCTGAACCGGAGATCCCAGCCAGCGCTTCAGAGACTGATCAGCGCGAATTGGACCTCTGGGAAGGGAATTCCGACGGCCCTCAGTCAGAGGATGACTGGACGGACACCGGCAGCGAGGCCAGTGGAAGAGTCAGTATACTCCCACCGGTAGGGTCACGCACCGGGGTTTGTAAGGACCTCGCGACAGAAAGAGCAAGGGAGTTCCTGATGGCAGGGAAACAGGCAATCGAGTCCTCTAAGACCTTAAAGCGGGAGATACGGGCCACAGCAGTAGAACAACTCCAAAACCTCTACGAGCTGGTGCTATCCTTGGCTGACTCCAGGAACAGACACCGAATAAACCTTGAGGTGGAAAGGACCAGGGCAGCCAGAGAGATGGTCAGAGTGGAAAGGACCTATAATAAACGCTTAGAAGATCAAAAAAGGGATTTCGAGGAGCGTATGAAGGAGACGAAGGACGCACTGGCGGGCACCCAAAAAGCAGTAACAGGGGTGCAAAGCTGGCTTAACTTTGAGATGGATGGCCTGATCAAAACAGTCAAGGCCATCCACCTGGAAGTGAGTGACGACCCAAAGGCATCCGCCAGTAGTCAAAAGCCCACCTACCAACAGGAGGCAAACTCGACTTACCCAAACCAATGTAACCACACCGACCACACACCAGCTCTAAACGAGCTCTCAAAAAGAATAGGCGACTTGGCGAATGACATCCACTACATGAAACTATACTCGAGGGAGGCCGGAGAGACGGTGAGAACACCTCCATCGTCAAGTCCCACAACTACCAAAGAAACCACAGATCACACGACAGCGGAATCTATCAACTCCTTAACGCAGGTGATAAACGCGCTTAGGGGAGAAGTAGAAGGCATCAAAACCAGTCTTCTTCCCAAGCCAGCCACCAAAGATGAGGTCCGCGAGGTAGTTCGTGAGGAAACGGCCCCAGTAAACGAGAAAGCCAAGGTTATCCTAAGAGAGCTAGAAGAGGTAAAGGATATAGCCTATACGAGCGGCGGCCCAAAGCCTGCAGGCGTCATGGGCCTTGGAACGGAAATGGCCTTAACTGATGCAGCTGCTCAATTAGAGGACATTATAAATCCTCTCAGAGCGGACGTATCGGAGGCGGCAAACCAATCTAGGGCCCTTAACAAATCGCTGGTATGGATAAACTCCGCCTTGAAGCAAAATCCACACACTCCTCAGGCTCCACAGCATGTGCCGCAACAGAACACCTACGCTGCGGCACTAAAGAGACCACCACCACCAAAGCCGAACCATTCACTAATCGTCTCGTCGACTGATCCCACCAAGACCGGGGATAACGTAATAGAGGCGATTAGGACAACCCTAGATTTTAAGACCACAGGAATAACCGTGGATAGGGTTCGCAAGGCAAAAAATAGGAAAGTGGTACTCAGCTGTGAGTCAGAAGAGAATGTGAAAAAACTCCAACACCAAATTAAAACGAATAACACGCTCCAGGTCCAGGAAGCGAAAACCACAAACCCACTCATAAGAATTAATAACGTCATGAACCACCACGACGACCAGGAGATACTGGACAACTTGAAGGCCCAAAATAAAAAACTATTTGAGGGCCTAAAAGGAGAAGATCTAAAACCTAAAATGCGCTATAGAAGGCGGGCTCGCAACCCTCTTCAGTGTCATCCTGTGTTGGAGGTTTCACCAACCCTATATAAACGCATTTTGGAGGCAGGAACAGTACACATAGGCCTAGGCAAAAAATCGGTAGAGGACCAGTCCCCCCTCATCCAATGTGCCAAATGCCTGGGTTTCGGGCACACAAAGGCCCTGTGCAAAGAAGGCGAGCAACGCTGCAACTACTGCAGTGAAGCTCACCCGTGGCAAGACTGCCCGGCCCGTAGGGACAATCTGCCTCCGAGATGCAGGAACTGTATCAAAGCAAAAAACGAAACAGCCAACACACCGCCCCATATGGCATACAGCGACATATGCCCAGAAAAACAAATATGGGACAAAATAGCGCGGTCCAAAATCTCGTACTGCTGACGCCGTGGTGGTAACGGCGAATACTCTCCCTAGTAGTGGAGGACACACGAAGTTGCATTTCATCCAAGCAAATCTTCAAAGGTCCAAGCAAGCAACATCAGAACTACTCAGGGTGGCAGAAGAAACGGGGGTTGACATAGCACTCGTACAGGAACCATACGTAGGTTCAACTGGAGTCGTAAACCAACCCCCTGGCACTAATGTCATCCAGTGTTCAATAAACCGGCAAAAGCCTGTCAAGGCTGCAATATTCGTCTTCGGCGACAGGATGAGGGTAATCCATGACCCACAGCTTGTCACCGAGACAGAAGTTGCGGTTATCATTGAAGCCGGTTCAACAAAACTTGGACTTGTGTCCATATACTACGAGGGAGATCAAGCAATAGACCAAAACATTGAACACACAAAGTCCATTTGTAAACAGCTCAACACCAACAACCTCATCATAGGAGGTGACACAAACGCGAAGAGCCACTGGTGGGGAAGCGCGTCAGAAGACCTGCGAGGACAAGCATACAACTCTTTTCTGAACGAAATGGACTTCCAAATCCTAAATACCGGCGACACACCAACCTTCGAAGTATACCGACAGGGCAAATTATGTTCTAGCCTAGTCGACGTAACAGCTTGTTCAGTCTCCCTTTTCGGAAAAGTGGCCAACTGGAGAGTAGACAGAGGTCTAATCACTTCTGACCACAATGCCATCACCTTTTCACTGGTGTTGGGGGAACGCCTGCAGCCACAGGTTCGCCCCTCCACCAAAAGGTACAACACCAAAAAGGCAAGATGGAGTGAGTTCAGCGAACATCTCCACAAGGCACTAGACGAAAATGGAATCACACTGACCTCAATAGAAGCGGTGAACAGCGGAGAGGAAATGGAGTCCATAATACAAGCCTACTCAAAATCTATCGGGGAAGCATGTGAATATGCAATTCCGAAAATAGGCAAGAAAAAGGGTAAACCAACACCACCTTGGTGGACAAAAACTCTTGACGAACTGAAGAGAGAAGTCCTCAGAAAAAAACGCAGGATAAAAAACGCAGCACCCCCCAGGAAAGAAACCGTCATTCAAGACTATCTAAAGGCCAAAGAGGAATACCTTAATAAAGCATCAGAGGCCCAGACTGAGAGTTGGAAGGAGTTCTGCTCTTCACAAGACAGAGAAAGCATGTGGGACGGGATATACAGAGTACTCAGGAAGACAACAGGGAGACAAGAAGACATGCTCCTAAGAGGTCCCGATGGCAAAACACTCAGCCCAGAACAATCAGCAAACCTTCTAGCGGAAACGTTCTACCCAGAGGACTCTGTATCAACAGACAAACCCCACCACACAAACCTGAGAAAAGAAATGGAGAGCAGAACTCCAGAGGGGAGCAAAGAACTATCGGCTGACGACCCACCCTTCACCGAGGCTGAAGTAGAGGCGGTGCTTAAAGCACAAAACCCCAAGAAAGCCCCCGGGTCCGACGGATTCACAGCCGATATCTGCGCCACAGCAATCCGAAGCGAAAGGGAGATATTCATGGCAATTGCAAATAAATGCCTAGCTATATCATACTTTCCCAAGCAATGGAAAACAGCCCATGTAGTCATACTCCGGAAGCCGGGGAAGGACGACTACACCCACCCGAAATCTTACAGACCAATAGGCCTTTTATCGGTACTAGGGAAAACTCTGGAGAAACTTCTGGTGGGACGGCTGCAGTGGCACCTACTGCCAACTCTCAGTCCTAAACAATACGGTTTCATGCCACAGCGCGGGACAGAGGACGCCCTCTATGACCTTATGAAACACATCCGGACGGAGCAAAATGCGAAAAAGTCCATTATAATCGTTTCATTGGACATAGAGGGCGCTTTTGACAACGCGTGGTGGCCGGCTCTCAAACACCAGCTTCTGACCAGGCACTGTCCAAGAAACTTATATAAACTAGTGAATTCATACCTCACGGGAAGGAGTATAACAGTAAACTACGCAGGCACTACCAGTGAGAGGGAAACTACGAAGGGTTGCGTCCAAGGATCCATTGGCGGACCGACCTTCTGGAATCTCATCCTGGATCCCCTGCTACAAATACTGTCAAGTGAGGAAGTCCACTGTCAAGCTTTCGCCGACGACGGGGTTCTAGTCTTCTCGGGGAAGTCCATAGCCGGAATGGAGGATACGATCAACACAGTGTTAGACAAGGTAGTCAAATGGGGTGAGGAAAACAAACTGAACTTCGCAGCACACAAGACGAACGTAATGCTGCTAACAAAGAAACTAAAGTACAGTCCCCCCGAAATCTACATGTCAGGGACTAAGCTAACACTTGTTGATGAAATCAAACTCCTAGGGCTCATAATAGACAGGAATCTCAACTTCAACGCGCACGTGAAGGCCGTGTGTAAAAAAGCAGCCGATATATACAAACAGCTGGCGTGCGCCGCGAAGGTGACCTGGGGACTAAATCGAGAAATAGTAAGAACCATCTACGTCGCGGTGATAGAGCCAATAGTAACTTATGGGGCGTGTGCATGGGCAGAAGCAACAAAACTAGAAACAAACAAAAAGCCATTGGAAGCGCTACAACGAAGTTTTGCTCAGAAAATCTGCAAAGCATATAGGACCACATCACTAACATCAGCATTGGTCTTATCAGGAACCCTGCCTCTGGACCTCCGTATCCAGGAAAACGCCGCATTATACGAGGCAAAAAGAGGCATCTCGACCGAATTCCTACCACCAGAGAGGCAGCTTGAGCAAAAGGTGAAGTTCCTAGACTTCCCTCACCCAGCAACTCAAATAACAACCGAGTACGAGCTCCTCGAAAATATGGACCCCGAGACCGTAGAGACCCATCGAGTGAACGGCCCGCAAATTTATACGGACGGCAGCAAAATGGAGGGCAAGGTCGGTGCGGCCCTAACGTGGTGGGAAGACGGAAGAGAAACGTCCTGTGAGACCTTCAGTCTTGACCAAACCTGCACAGTCTTTCAATCCGAATTATATGCACTCCACAGAGCCATAGCAAAGGCTAAAGAAAGCAAAAGGGAAACAGTCAACATACTAAGCGACTCAAGATCTTCGCTCGATCTACTGAACAACCCCAAGCTTCTTCATCCTCTGGCCAAAACCATCAAGGAGGATATCGCACGGATAAGGGAAGAAGGCAGGCAGGTAAGGCTTTTCTGGCTAAGAGCACATGTAGGCACGGCAGGTAACGAAAGGGCAGACGAGTTGGCAAAGTCAGCAGCCAGTGAAACAAAACCAAACCCCGACTACGCAGCGGTACCACTCTCATACGTTAGAAGGAGGATACGTGAAGAGTCAGTCCAGAAATGGCAGGACCGGTACGATACCTCAGAGACTGGATCGGTTACAAAAGTCTTCTTTCCTAGCGTAGCAAAAGCCTACGCCATCGTAAGAAAAACAAAACCGAACCACCTCCAGACACAAATCCTAACAGGTCACGGCGGCTTTGGGGAATACCTTCACAGGTTCCACCTAAGAAGCAGTCCGGGATGCGAGTGTGACCCCGCAATAAGCGAGTCGGTATGGCACGTGCTGCTCGAATGCCCGCGCTTCCAATCGGCTAGACACAACTTAACATCGCAATTAGACCTGGACCTGACAGCAAAAAATCTACACAAAATAATGGAGTGCAAGGACTCGAGGCCTGAGCTCCTCAAATTTATCGAACTGGTGGCGGAGATAGCGTCACGACGTAACAGCACACTCAGCGCACCGCCAACCGACAACACACAAAACCCACAAGACACACAACCCACACAATCAACACAGAACTTAAACCTAACAATACTAAACAAACCCACACCAATAATAGATATTCTAACAATAGCGGAAACGGGATGCCCAGGAATAAGGCTTAGAGGTGTCGCACTCTTCATGGACAACAACACCGAACGTCTAGGAATAGCCTTCTGCAACGCAAAAGCTAAAAAAAGGGTAACCATCTCCCCGGGACTCGGAGCCCTTCTCAACGGCAGCACTCGCAAAATCACCATGCGGCGCAAAGTGTTCAACGAGTTACCGACGGTGTCGATAGAGAATCACGAGTGTAGAATAGTACGGAAGAACAACAAAACTATCGTGCTATTCTACACTGAAGACTTCTATGGCATCACGGAATTTGAACGAATGAGCGCAGCTTTAGCCAATATAGGAAACCGAGACCCACCGGGACCCCCAAAGAAGATCAGTGTGGATGCCATGGTCGTGGAGTATATCACAGGCGAAACCAAGGACTACGAAGGAGCACTTCTGGCCTCAAAGCACCACGAAATTGTGGTATACGAGGACAGAGGACAGAACCTAAGTTTCCTTGCGGCCCAAACTAGCGAACATGGAACCACACAAGTCCCTACTGACTGCTGGGACCACCCGGTTGTGAACCCTAACATAAGCGGTTCCGAACGCCTACAACAACGGGTGCAAGAAGAGAAAAGCCAAGCGACGCAGAAGACAGACGACACAGGCGACCAAAGACGCAGACTTTCTTCGGTCACAGCGACCCTCAGCAAAGCATTCCAGGCAATCCCGAACCTAATCAATAAAAAAATACGTAACATGGGAAGAGCCCTGTCGATGGAAAAAGCAGTGGAAGAGTTCACTAAGGAGACCCCACGTCACAAATCTGAGTCACCTCAGCGTCCCCGCACAAGAGCAGACATGGGACAAGTGCAACCACCTAAACTAAGACCGGCCAACGGGCCACAGGACCACATGGTTAATGCGTTCCTTGAATTCGTGGCAGTTACCAAGGCTACACGCAAAGTTAGTACAGATATCTGCGAATCTATCTTGCAGACGTACCGCTGGAACACTCAGGAACTGCTACGAATCAAACTGGACGAGGCTGAGGCAGCCATTTACGATAACGACAAAGCACAAGTCCTAAAAGGCAGCATGTCGGGATCGTACATGGCAGCATACAGTAGGACATGTGGGTTCGTGCCCAAGGACGAAGAAAGGTCGGAGAGTCAGGGTCAAATCATCTTTCAAGCACCCCCCAATGACCCAATATTGGTGGTCGCCAAGTGCACCAAGGTGATGCTGGATGACAGGATACTTGAAATGGCGCAAGCTGTAGCAGGTGACCTGTACAAAGGCGGAAACCCGGTGCACTGGACGAGACCCAATATCACATGGGTCAATGGCGTCCCAGGATGCGGAAAGACGACGTGGGTAATGTCTCAGATAGACACTGAAAAAGACGTCATAGTGACCACAACCACGGAAGCTGCAAAAGACCTCAGGGAAAAGCTGGAACCTCGGATAGGCCACAGAGCAAAAAGACGAGTAAGAACTATGGCATCCTTATTGGTAAACGGTATGAATGAGGGCGAAACGTGTACACGCATTATGGTGGACGAAGCCCTCATGAACCACTTTGGATCCATAGTCATGGCAATCCAACTCGCCAAAGCCAGCGAAGCCCTGCTCATAGGGGACAACAATCAACTACCCTACATCGACAGGAACAACCTCTTCCCACTTTTATACAATAGACCAAATCTGGTGACCAGCGTAACAAAGGAGCTCCTTTGTACGTACAGAAACCCACAAGACGTAGCGTATGCCCTCAGCGAAATATACAGCGGCATATACTCGTCAAAATCTCTCGTTAGATCCTTGTCGCTGAAAAGGTACACGGGCACAGTGATCCCGAAAACGGACGGTACCCTATATCTCGTCCACACCCAGGCTGAAAAGGCTCTCCTAATCAGCCAGGGTTACGGTGAACAATCGGGATCCCGAACCCTAACCATACACGAAGCACAAGGATTGACATACGAGACAGTGGTTATTGTACGTACAACTCCTCGAAAATCCCACCTCCTTGAAAGTGTCCCCCATGCCGTTGTCGCAATTTCCAGACACACAAAAACTTGCGTCTACTACACAGACTGCACCAAAGACGACGCAACAGCCCGTCTAATTCAGCGTGCGGAAATTGCGAAAACGGATAAAATTAGGGATTACAATCTAAAAATGGCAATACGACGCGGCGACACTAAGATCCGGGACCAAATGTTAAAAGATCTTAGAGGCCAGGTCAAGGTGCCAAATAAATAACATGACCAATCCAACAACATAATAAGGGAAAACGCTACATTTCGATGCAGCTGCCCGAGGGACTTACGAAGAAATCTACTAAAAATTTAAGCATACTAACAATAAGATATTGACTTATAATGTTGTAATATTAAGTTCCTATACTAACAATAAAATTAAGATTAAATTAACTGTAGCACTATCATAATACAACAAATGTAATAATATTAAGACTAACATAAAAATAAAAAAAAAAAAAATATAAAAAAAAAAAAAAAAAAAAATAAGAAGCATGACAACAAAATTGCATGACTAAATGATTAAAAAAAAAAAAAAAAAAAAAAAAACAAAAAAAAAAAATGAAAAAAAAAAAAAAAAAAAAAAAAAAAAAAATGCAAATAAAAAAAAAAAAAAAAAAAAAAAATAAGCACTAATACTATTTTTAATGACGATATATTAGTTTAATTGTTTAATTTAGATGTATTCTATTGTAAAACGAGCTCAGCGCGGAGCAAATTGTATTTTCAAATTAACAAAATAAAGAATCAAAATAAAAAAAAAATTATGGACTACGTGTCTGTAGATTGAAGTTTAACTTATATAAAAAAAAAAAAAAAAAAACCTAACCTAACCTAACCTAACCTAACCTAACCTAACCTAACCTAACCTAACCTAACCTAACCTAACCTAACCTAACCTAACCTAACCTAACCTAACCTAACCTAACCTAACCAAGTAGTAACCAAGTGCGTCAACTGCCTCGTGCAAAATAAGAGAAACAAAGAAAATACTCATAATACTTCCCATCCAGCCACATCAAAGAAATGCCCAATCAGGATCGACTATCAGATCCGATTGACTGACCGTATTGATTATGGCACAAAATAATACCTTCACATCATCCAAACGCACACTTCTTTGCACACAAGTAAACATTGCACGTAGCAGAAACGCAGTACACGAACTAAAGAAACACCTTTCTGACAATAACTGTGACATCTCATTTATCACCGAACCATACACACGTAACACTAACACAGTTGACAAAATTCCTGGATATACCATTTATCAGTTCCCAGACACTACGAATACTGAACCTGTTAAAGCCGCAATAGCAATAAAGGAAAACTGTTGCTCAACACTCGGAATAACTGAATACTCCACTCCGAATCTTTGCATCACCCGAATAAATAATAAAAGCAACACCAAACATACCTACCTTATCTCCGTATACATCGAACCAAAAACTGATAAACATTCTACCCTCAATAAACTTGAAATATTCCTGGCTAGACATCCAAACTCCACACACATCATCTGTGGTGATTTGAATGGATGGCACACATTATGGGGCTCTAAATCCAACAATCAACGTGGTAACATGGTATATGATATGATAATCCTGAACAACCTAGAAATCCATAACATCCCAGGCTTACCAACCTTTCATACCGTTACTCACGGCAAACCTAGACAATCTACCATAGATCTCACACTTACCACTCAAAATAATCAAACTTACATCACCGATTGGACTATAGACCCTAAATTCTGCGTTTCACCTGATCACGACCTCATTCAATTTAAACTCCACACCAAACCTCATTTAATAGATAGAAATCTTGGTCTTTCCACATTTAAGTACAACACCTCTAACATCAATAACAAGGAAACTACAGAAGCATTTGTTACATCAATTAACTCACAACTCCCGCAAACTAACATATCGGAACTGACCCTCTCAGAACTCGACTCATACATCCTAAAGCTTACACAAATTATCCAAAATACCTGTAGCCAAGTCTTTCCTAATAAAAAACCTAGACAAATCAAGCCTCCATGGTGGACCAAAGAACTGGACGAGATTAAAAAGAAAGTTGTACAAAATCACCACCAGCTTAGCAAACTCGTAAAACGCAAATTACCAATCGAAGAAACTGTCAAAGCCAGAGAAACACTCCGTAACGAATATTCTGCTGCCATATGTAAAGAATCCACTAGTCAATTTAAGGAATTTTGCAATAGACAAAATAAAGAAGATGTATGGTCCGTAACAAACCGAATCATAAAAACTAAACCCATCACTCAACCCCCTAGCACCTTAAAACTTCCAAATGGGACTTTTACCACTAATCCCATAGACACTACTGAAGCACTTCTCACTCAATTTTTCCCCGACGATACAACTGATACTACACCTACCCAGACCAAAACCCGCAATCTCATGAACAACCCAAACCAACTTAGCCCAGACGAACCCCCATTCACTTTCACTGAAATAATTGAAACTCTTAAAAATATGAACCCTAAAAAGGCCCCTGGCACTGACCATCTTACAGCTGATATATGCACTAAGTTTGCCCAAAACTTCCCGAACGTAATTACACCACTGATGAACCGCTGTTTAGAACTGGGTTACTTCCCAAAAATGTGGAAGCATGCCTATGCTAAAATCATCCCTAAACCATCTAAACCTAACTACAGTGATTTATCATCTTTCCGACCTATTGGTCTTATAAACGTCCTTGGAAAACTCCTTGAAAGACTCATTACTAACCGTCTTACTCACCACATGAACACTAATAACTGTAGCCCCAAAAATCAATATGGTTTTAAAACTCAAACCTCCACAATAATCGCCATTAATGATGCACTTAGTATAATACGAGATGCTAGAAAGCGCGGCGAACAAGTCGTAGCCGTTTCTCTCGATATTAAGTCAGCCTTTGACCGTGCTTGGTGGCCCGCGATTTTCAAACGATTAAACTTTATTAAATGCCCCAAAAATCTATATCATCTACTACTAAATTACATCATGGACAGAACAGCTGAAATTAGATTCACTAATCACAAATCGACAAAAAAATTGACCAGAGGATGCATACAGGGCTCAGTTTGCGGACCTATCCTATGGAACCTGCTGCTGGATGAACTTCTGGTTAAATCTCTTCCTCCTGGTTGCCACATTCAGGCATATGCGGATGACATCTTACTCATCTGCCACTTTAAAGAATTAACAACTTTACAAAATAATATTAATTCAAGTCTACAACTGATCACCGACTGGGGAAACTCAGTTAAACTAGAATTTGGACCCGAAAAAACCCAAACAATTCATTTTACACCTAAAGCCAATAGAATTAATATCGTTATGAACAATAGACAACTGCAATTTAAAGATCAAATCAAATATCTTGGAATAATCATTGATAACAAACTAAGCTTCATAAAACATGTAAACTACACTCTTGATAAAGCCAAAAAACTACTCAATAAACTAATTATTTTTACCCGACCAACCTGGGGTGTCCACCCCGATAACATTAAAACTATATACCTACAAGTAATGGTACCTATCATCTCTTATGCCGCTGGCGTGTGGTCAAACGCACTCAACTACAAAAGTGTTAAAAAACGACTTCTCTCATTTCAAAGACTAGTAGCCATTAAGATAATCCAAGGTTTTAGAACAGTGAGCACCGCAGCAGCTATCTCCATAGCCCAACTCACTCCTCTACCTGATCACATCGCAGCAATATCTGATATTGAAAAAACCAAACTCACCCATACGTCACAATTTACACCTTCAGATATTCCTATCGAAACACCTACTCCACACCACTCCTTACCACATCCATCTATCAGGAACGGTATCATATTTAAAGAAGCCGTAGATAATAACGAACTCAATAAAATATTAAACCCTGATTCATTACACATCTACACTGACGGCAGCCGACATGACGATAAGGTCGGTGCCGCTTTTGTAGTTTGCAAACCCGACGGCAATAACATCACCAAAAAACTGAAGCTTCACAGATTCTGCTCTGTATACCAAGCCGAACTCTTGGCAATTGAACAAGCCACTGCTTGGTTGTTACATCAGACATCATCTGCTGTCACTATCATGTCTGATAGCAAATCATCACTCATGGAATTGAGTAACCCAAATACTACTCACCCACTTGCCTCTTCCATTCTTAAAAATATAATTCTATTAAAAAACAAAGGATTCCTAATTGACTTTATTTGGATAAAAGGTCATGCAAACGTGAAAGGCAATGATGCCGCTGACCTAGCAGCCAAGGCTGCAGCCAACATGCACTCCATCCCGTCCTATCTACACATCCCGATTTCCTACTTCAAACACCAAAACTCCCTCCTCTCTCTAACTGCTTCCAATAACCTATATAATAACTGCACCCATACTAAAACACTTTTTCCTACACTCACTGAACTCCATACATTCCTTGAAATAATTCCTCCTCGTTTCGCCATCACACAATTCATTACCAATCATGGATATCACAAACAATACTTGAACCGCTTCAACATAACTCCTGACAACTACTGTCCTTGCGACAACTCAACTACCCAAACATTAGAGCACCTTTTTAAATTCTGCCCAAGATTTAGCTCACAAAGAAATGATTATTTAATAACCACAAACAATTTAACTGATCCATACAACCTAAATGAAATAATAACCAAAAATAGATATTCTGAAGCATTTAAAAATTTTATCAATATAATTATCAATAAACTAAAAGAATTCAACAAAACATGAAATAAAACCATAAATAGACTCATAAGTACATAAGAAACCAATTAAAATTCTTATCATGTAGATAACCCCAAGTGTATTCCAATAGCACAAGGGGTATTCTAAGGAAATAATGAATACTATAACTTTCAAAAAAAAAAAAAAAAAACCTAACCTAACCTAACCTAACCTAACCTAACCTAACCTAACCTAACCTAACCAACCAAGTCAAATGCGACACCACGACCACGTCGCTCCGCGCAAAAAAAATCATTAAAAATAGTATTAGTGCTCAAACATCACCAGTGAAAGTGCCCAGTGAGAGTTTAGTGCCTAAATCACCAGGATTATTGTTTGCAACAATTTATCCCGAAGGACTCCGGTGCTACGAAGCGCTAAACTCCAGGACGAATACCGCGGAAACGGTGAGAGACCCCAAATTGTCCTTTATAACAGCTTAAAGCCGGCGTTGTGGGCTATCCATCAACGGTTGAACCAGGCAAATCCAACATATCCCCGAGGAGGTACGGCCGTCGAAAGGTACGAAAAATCTTCATACATTCGGGTAAACGACCGTGGACCGCGACACGTGCCCGCCAAACTGGCGCCGGTTGTCGCGGAACACGTCACTCGACCACACCCTGAGACACTTTCGACGGCCCGAGGAATCTGGATGACCAGAGCTGAAGACAGGTATTGAGTGCTCATCTGGTGACTGAGGGAACTCCTGAAATACCAACAGCAGAGAGCTAGTGCCTGGGAATTATTCACTAAAGTACCAGGACCTCAGACAGCCTGCGCCAGAAAACATCCCTGGCAGCCCGAGAAACCTGGAAGACCAGCGCTGAAGAAGGTCACCAAGCACCCATCAGGTACCCAACAGAACTCCTGGTACACGAACAGCTGAGAGTCGTTTTTTGGACTTCGCCATAGAGTGAACCAGGAGCTCGAACACTAGACACCTGTCACTTCAAAAGGCAGCCGGAGGGGAAAGGAAGACCATCTCTGAAGAAGACCAAAACGTGCTCATCAGGTGACGAAGGAACTCCTGGGATACCAACAGCAGAGAGTCGGTTACTAGACAACACTTACGGCAGGACCAGGACCTTTGTAAGCACACATCTGAAAACGCTGCTGGAAGCACAAGGAGCCAGAAGACCTCTGCTGAAGAAGACCTTCAGGTAATCAAGGGAACTCCTGGAACACAAACAGCCGAGAGTCGGTTCATTGACTCCGCACACCATCGGACCAGGACCCTGCAGACACCACATCAGAAAACCCCACTTGCAGCCGCAAGATCCAGAAGACCAGCGCTGAAGAAGACCAAGGAGTGATCTCCAGGTACCCGAGGGAACTCCTCAAATACCAACGGCAGGAAGCTGGTTCCACCACTAAAGACTTAGTGGGACCAGGGCCCTCCTCCCCCACCCCAGCCAGTCCATAAACCCCTACCCCTCTCAACCCCCCCTCCCCCCCCTCCCCCCCCCCCCGAGTCCCCCGCGAAACCCCCCCCGACCCCCCCCGCAGCCCCCCCCCCCCCGACCCCCCCCCCGCGGCCCCCCGCGAAACCCCCCCCCCCCCCGCCCCCCCACTTTTGGTTACCTCACCCCCCCGGAGCCTAACTTCGTCATCTTTGGTCCTAGAGACCCGTGATTGGGCTCATTTGAATCGGCAGAAGAATTCCAGTCGATTGGCTCCGAGGGATTTCCCAAATTCCGCATAGTTAACTAGAAAAATAACAAAAACCATTGTAACATAGTATTTTAATAGTATATTGTATCACATTGGCTCTAAATTTATAAATTATCAATCTTCCCAACGACAGCGGCTTCGAAATGGCGTCCCCATCAGAAAAACCTATCAACATTACCGCAGACTCCTGCGAGAAAGAAGGTAAGGAGCCAGACCAGGCCTCTAAGACAAGCCACACAGAAACAACTTCCCCTACCGCACCCAACCCACAAACTCCTGAGGAAGGTGAGTCATCAGAAACAAAAACCCACACAGACACACACAAAAAACCACACCAACCATCCACAAGCAGGAATATTTCATATACTCCTGTCCCAATCAAAAAACACAGGTCAGGCTCCAGGGTGCATAAGAGAATCGGGGTACCTCAAAAAGGTCCCTCAGATCTAAGCCGTAAAATATCCCTGGAGCAGGGCCTTACCAAAAAAACGGCAGGCTGTGCGCTGAGACGCACAGTATCCATAAAAAACGCACAAGCGCAGGCACGCAAAATGGCAGTCGATGACACCAGGAGACTCGCCGACGTGTCAATGCTCGACACCTCAATCTGCACACCAAACATAAAAACCAGAGAACATACAAGCCATCCGGAAATAAACACCCCGTCGGTGTCGCATGTGACGGATTTTAAGTAAAGCTTTTTTCCAATAATTGTATTTTTGGCTGTATGAACATTTGCCTTTGCCTTACACGTTCAGATAAATAATGTTTGGTAATAGTATGATCAAATCATGTATTGTTTAACATTTAATTTTGATTCAGTTCTTATAAAAATAATGTAAATATCTTATACATATCTTAGCAAGTTTTAAATAAGTTACCATTTATTATATTTGATAATTTCACGATAGTTAGTCGTAACGCCTATCATTGGCTGAACGTATTTTCAAGAATTTATGCAAGTAAGACTACAGTGATGAATATAACAATTATTGTAATTCATTGGGATTTAGTTTCAAAAAGATTACAACGTAATTGTTTTATAAAATATTATCTCTGATATTACTTTTTCGTACAAATAGTATAGTCGATTGTGATTGGTTGAAAAGTGGTGTGAGGGGTAAACTTTTTGTGTTAAATTTAGTGGGTATTTAAGGAATGGAAAATTGAGCATACGTTTCACTTTTAAGTTTGGAGCACTACGGGATTTAAGTTAAGTAAATTCTTCATTGTATTGTGTTATTTTGAATTAATTGTTTTGTGTGTGAGTTGATTCTTTTTCAAAGGCTATCCGCTGTTAATTTTCATTCCCAATTTTATGATTATTCCGATTATTTGTAGTAATAATAAGTAAAGTACATTATAGACAGATTTCTTTTGCATTTGCTTGGTAACTAGTATCATAGTTTAATAAAGAGATTAACTGATAACTTTAAGTTTATATTGTTGTAGATTGTAACGATTTAATTGTAAATATCTGATTTGATAAAGCTGACGAGTTTCTTCCGCCTGTTCTTCTCTCAGCTAAAAAAAAGACGTCCGAACAGGTGGTAGGTTAAAAGAAATTGGACGATTCAATTTAATAAACATTACTTTACTTAAATTGATTTATTTTGTTTTAATTCTCTCCATGTTTCTGACCATTTCTGACATCAGAAGTGGGTATCAACTCGGTCCATTTACAAAATATTAACACCAATTCCTGATGATTTTCAGGGTGGATGCTGACGAGAACTCGCTCCGCTGCCATTGCGATCCTGAGACCTGAGTAGCAGCCAGCTGGTGTCAGTGAAAGAAGAATGAGAAGTAAAGGAGAAGTCTTCAGAGATCTTCCTTCAAAGTCCGCTAGCCGGTAAGGCCATTAGTGGCTGTTTTAATAATTTATTTTACGAGGTTGCTACTTTGCTATTTCAATACTTATTTATTGTTTTGATGTGGAAAAAGAATAAAATTTGTTACGACGAAATTAACATCAAATACATTGAGAAATCAATATTAACTAAAGATGTTTATAAAATTAATTTGTGACGGTATTTGTGATACTGATGTGGTTTTATCAAAAGCCTGAGTAATTGGTCTGGCGTCTAAGTAAATGCGATTAAAACTTGTTTAAATTGTTCATTTGTAGGTACGTTATAAGTAGGTAGATCTTTTTATACTAAGTCTGTATAAAGTTTACAATGAAACATTTGGGTTTGTAGATACTTTAGCTTTAGAAAATTCAAATTTTATTGAAGCACAGCTATTTACTTCTGCACTAGTACAAAATATTATTCATTGCTACCAAATTTTTAATAGTTACATCATTTCTTAATTTTTACTTTCTACGTATGTTTCGAATTGCAAAGAAGGTAGTAAGATTTAAGTAAGAATTTATTGTTTTTCATTTGAGGGTTTATTTTGTTTTTCTTATTTAAAGCAGAGTGTCTTTCCTTTTGAACTTTACTTACCCTGCCACAGTATTTAGCATTCTCATTCTCATTTTAAATTTATTGAAAGTTTTTATTTTGGGTAGATATCGTATTCTATTATTTATTTTTCGACCAACAACGTCGAGTGGGTAGTACACTGGTTTTCATGGTGTCTGTCTCTCGAGATCCCCGGGTTCGATTCCTGGCTGTCTCAACTTAGACGACGAACTATTCTGTAGGCGCTGTCTTGGGCGACACAAATGCTTTTAGTTTCTTTATTTGGAATCGGAGCAATGTATATAATAATATTTCTTTTACTTAGAAAAGTTATCTATAAAATAGAATCCCGCTCAGTAATGTTTGCGCAGAGTAATCCTAGCATTATTGAAAGTCAAATAATGATAAGCAATTTATGTGTAACTAAAAAAGGCTGATATTGTTTCTTTTTAATTTGTGCTTTCTTCCGATAAGAAATAAGCTTAAATGCTATGTTCACACTGTTATGCTAATGTTCACACAATAACACAATTATTAATCATAATTACTTAAAAATTATAATTAATAATTGTACTTTATATTAATTACTTTTTACTATTGCCTTATATATTATTGCTTATATTATTGCTTTATTTTTATTTGATAAATTTTCAATTACTTTGTTATTGATAACACGACAGTTAGTCAACCTGTTCAGGTGTATAATCTAAAATATATAGATTTAGTTAAATAGTTTAGGTTTGATTATGTTGTCTCCTAAGTCATTAATCTTGCTACGAAGTTAAAAGTTTAAAATGTATGATTCGATGTCATTCGGATTTATTATTTACTATTGGGTGGGTTTAAATTGCAACAGACAAGTATGTTTTGAGTAATTTATTCAGAGACTTTGGTTTGTACCCAAGTTCATGATAATATTATATTTTGTTTTAGGTTTTGATTTTTCGTTTTGATTTTTGATTTAAATTTTGGGTTTAGATTTTCGGTTTAGATTTTTATTTTGATTTTAGATTTTCGATTTAGATCTTAGGTTTTGATTTTAGGTTTTAATTTTAGGTTTTGATTTTAGGTTTTGATTTTAGGTTCTGATTTTCGGTTTTGATTTTAGATTTAAGATTTTACTTTAGATTTTATACTTTTGATTTTGATTATAGATAGTATTTTCGATTTTTGGTTTTGTTTTTATAATTAGGATTTTTGGTTTTGTTTCTCAGATTTGATTATAGGACTTGATTTTCGGATTTGATTTTCGAATTTGATTTTAAGATTTGATTTTTGGTTTAGATTTTCAGTTTCGATTTTCGATCTTTTTTTTAAATTTAGATTTTGATAGATTTAGATTTTGGTTTTTATTTTGAAATAGATTTTGGGTTAGATTTCAACTTAGATTTCAATCTAGGATAAAGTCTAAACCTTGAAAATTAAATTTCGATTTTAGTTTTTTTTTATTTTCAATTTAGATTTAAATTTCGATTAAGGTATAGATTATATTAAGGGTTCGATTTTTAGGTTTCGATCTCGATTTACATTTTGCTGATTTCGATGAACATTATTATTTGGATTTACATTATGATTTTAATTTAAATTTTGATTTGAATTTACATTTCGATTTGGATTTACATGTTGATTTGGATTGATATTTTGATTTGAATTGACATTTTGATGAGGATTTCATTTTTATGAGGATTTTCGTTTTTGATGAGGATTTTCATTTTGATGAAGATTTCCATTTTGATTAGGATTTTTATTTTGATTAAGATTTTCATTTTGATTAGGATTTTCATTTTGATTAGGATTTTCATTTTGATTAGGATTTTTATTTTGATTAGGATTTTCATTTTGATTAGGATTTTCATTTTGATTAGGATTTTCGTTTTGATTAGGATTTTCATTTTGATTAGGATTTTCGTTTTGATTCGGATTTTCGTTTTGATTCGGATTTTCGTTTTGATTTGGATTTTCGTTTTGATTTGGATTTTCGTTTTGATTTGGATTTTCGTTTTGATTTGGATTTTCATTTTGATTTGGATTTTCATTTTGATTTGGATTTTCATTTTGATTTGGATTTTCATTTTGATTTGGATTTTCATTTTGATTTGGATTTTCATTTTGATTTGGATTTTCATTTTGATTTGGATTAACATTTATATTTTGATTTACATTTATATTTTGATTTACATTTTGATTACGATTTCCATTTTGATTACGATTTCCATTTTGATTACGATTTCCATTTTGATTACGATTTCGATTTGAATTTACATTTTGATTTTGATTTAGATTTATATTTTGATTAACATTTTGATTTTGATTTTTATTTACATTTTGATTTTTATTAACATTTTGATTTCGATGTATATTTTGACTTCGATTTACATTTTGATCTTAATTTCCATTTTGATATCCATTTACATTTTACATTTTAGTTTCGATTTTGAAATTAGATTTATAGTATTTGAGTTTCAATTTACACTTAGTTTCGATTTATATTCTTATTTTGATTTTGATACTGGTATCGATTCTGGTTTTCGATTTTGATTTTGTTTTCGATTTAGATTCTGATTTCGATTTTGATTTCGATTTAGATTCTGATTTCGATTACGATTCTGATTATGATTTAGATTCTGATTTCGATTCGTATTCTGATTTCAATCAAGATTATGATTTAGATTTGGATTGTCTTCGATTTAAATTATGACATCGATTTATATTATGATTTTGATTATGATTTCGATTTACATTATGATTTCGATTTGAAAATTATAATAATGATGATAATTATGTTAATGAGGATTATTAAGATAGTGACGAGTGATGATTATAATGATGATGGTTGAAGATAATGATGATAATAATGGTTATGATAATTTATTTGCAAATTGATGAAGCCACATGATCGATCTTACCAAATACTTGTTCTAGTAGGTTTGTTTTCTGATCATATTGATTGATTAAAAATAATTGACATTATGATGAGTTATATTGATAGTGTGTTTATCTTGCTGCTTGTCCTATTTAGCAAACAGCTTCTGACAGTTGTCTTCGTCGACTTATATTATATAATATTTGTATATTGTCTTATTAAATCAGAATTGTCACTAATTAAATTGTTATATTTTATATCTAATTGCCATTTCTTTTTTTTTATTCAATAAAGAGTTGGGTGAAGATTTTTGTTAAATGGGACAAGTTGGAGATTTTATTGGTAATAATCATGATGGTCTATTGCTTTTTGACTTATGACTGTAATTGCCCACCGCCCAGGGGTAGCGGTAGAGTGGGGGTGTTTAGCTTGCGGGCGGTGGTTTACTAGCCATGTTTGAGAGGTTTGCGAGCCATATTCGAAAGGTTTACTAGCCATGTTTGAGAGGTTTGCGAGCCATGTTGGAAAGATATGCGAGCCATGTTGGAGAGATTTGCGAGCCATGTTGGAGAGATTTGCGAGCCATGATGGGGAGATTTGCGAGCCATGTTGGAGAGATTTGCGAACCATGTTGGAGGAGTTTAAGAGCCATGTTGGAAAGGCTTACGAGCCATGTTGAAGTGGCTTGCGAGCCATGTTGCAGAGGCTTGCGAGCCATGATTAAGAAGCTTGCGAGCCATATTTGACTGTGACTATTTTTAAGACTAATGCCCATTGTTGGCAGTAGTGGTTTTAACAGTGACTGTTCTGTAAATTTTAAAGACCATTATGATTGTTATTAATATACCTAACATATAAGTTTAAAATTGTACTTCGGGAGCGAAGTACTTGTCAGAATGGCCGTGACGGATTTTAAGTAAAGCTTTTTTCCAATAATTGTATTTTTGGCTGTATGAACATTTGCCTTTGCCTTACACGTTCAGATAAATAATGTTTGGTAATAGTATGATCAAATCATGTATTGTTTAACATTTAATTTTGATTCAGTTCTTATAAAAATAATGTAAATATCTTATACATATCTTAGCAAGTTTTAAATAAGTTACCATTTATTATATTTGATAATTTCACGATAGTTAGTCGTAACGCCTATCATTGGCTGAACGTATTTTCAAGAATTTATGCAAGTAAGACTACAGTGATGAATATAACAATTATTGTAATTCATTGGGATTTAGTTTCAAAAAGATTACAACGTAATTGTTTTATAAAATATTATCTCTGATATTACTTTTTCGTACAAATAGTATAGTCGATTGTGATTGGTTGAAAAGTGGTGTGAGGGGTAAACTTTTTGTGTTAAATTTAGTGGGTATTTAAGGAATGGAAAATTGAGCATACGTTTCACTTTTAAGTTTGGAGCACTACGGGATTTAAGTTAAGTAAATTCTTCATTGTATTGTGTTATTTTGAATTAATTGTTTTGTGTGTGAGTTGATTCTTTTTCAAAGGCTATCCGCTGTTAATTTTCATTCCCAATTTTATGATTATTCCGATTATTTGTAGTAATAATAAGTAAAGTACATTATAGACAGATTTCTTTTGCATTTGCTTGGTAACTAGTATCATAGTTTAATAAAGAGATTAACTGATAACTTTAAGTTTATATTGTTGTAGATTGTAACGATTTAATTGTAAATATCTGATTTGATAAAGCTGACGAGTTTCTTCCGCCTGTTCTTCTCTCAGCTAAAAAAAAGACGTCCGAACAGGTGGTAGGTTAAAAGAAATTGGACGATTCAATTTAATAAACATTACTTTACTTAAATTGATTTATTTTGTTTTAATTCTCTCCATGTTTCTGACCATTTCTGACACATGCGAGGGTGGACCACTACAGTGTAGTATTCTCTACCACAAAAGAAAAAAAGGAATCACCCTCGCATAGCGATCCTGAACCGGAGATCCCAGCCAGCGCTTCAGAGACTGATCAGCGCGAATTGGACCTCTGGGAAGGGAATTCCGACGGCCCTCAGTCAGAGGATGACTGGACGGACACCGGCAGCGAGGCCAGTGGAAGAGTCAGTATACTCCCACCGGTAGGGTCACGCACCGGGGTTTGTAAGGACCTCGCGACAGAAAGAGCAAGGGAGTTCCTGATGGCAGGGAAACAGGCAATCGAGTCCTCTAAGACCTTAAAGCGGGAGATACGGGCCACAGCAGTAGAACAACTCCAAAACCTCTACGAGCTGGTGCTATCCTTGGCTGACTCCAGGAACAGACACCGAATAAACCTTGAGGTGGAAAGGACCAGGGCAGCCAGAGAGATGGTCAGAGTGGAAAGGACCTATAATAAACGCTTAGAAGATTAAAAAAGGGATTTCGAGGAGCGTATGAAGGAGACGAAGGACGCACTGGCGGGCACCCAAAAAGCAGTAACAGGGGTGCAAAGCTGGCTTAACTTTGAGATGGATGGCCTGATCAAAACAGTCAAGGCCATCCACCTGGAAGTGAGTGACGACCCAAAGGCATCCGCCAGTAGTCAAAAGCCCACCTACCAACAGGAGGCAAACTCGACTTACCCAAACCAATGTAACCACACCGACCACACACCAGCTCTAAACGAGCTCTCAAAAAGAATAGGCGACTTGGCGAATGACATCCACTACATGAAACTATACTCGAGGGAGGCCGGAGAGACGGTGAGAACACCTCCATCGTCAAGTCCCACAACTACCAAAGAAACCACAGATCACACGACAGCGGAATCTATCAACTCCTTAACGCAGGTGATAAACGCGCTTAGGGGAGAAGTAGAAGGCATCAAAACCAGTCTTCTTCCCAAGCCAGCCACCAAAGATGAGGTCCGCGAGGTAGTTCGTGAGGAAACGGCCCCAGTAAACGAGAAAGCCAAGGTTATCCTAAGAGAGCTAGAAGAGGTAAAGGATATAGCCTATACGAGCGGCGGCCCAAAGCCTGCAGGCGTCATGGGCCTTGGAACGGAAATGGCCTTAACTGATGCAGCTGCTCAATTAGAGGACATTATAAATCCTCTCAGAGCGGACGTATCGGAGGCGGCAAACCAATCTAGGGCCCTTAACAAATCGCTGGTATGGATAAACTCCGCCTTGAAGCAAAATCCACACACTCCTCAGGCTCCACAGCATGTGCCGCAACAGAACACCTACGCTGCGGCACTAAAGAGACCACCACCACCAAAGCCGAACCATTCACTAATCGTCTCGTCGACTGATCCCACCAAGACCGGGGATAACGTAATAGAGGCGATTAGGACAACCCTAGATTTTAAGACCACAGGAATAACCGTGGATAGGGTTCGCAAGGCAAAAAATAGGAAAGTGGTACTCAGCTGTGAGTCAGAAGAGAATGTGAAAAAACTCCAACACCAAATTAAAACGAATAACACGCTCCAGGTCCAGGAAGCGAAAACCACAAACCCACTCATAAGAATTAATAACGTCATGAACCACCACGACGACCAGGAGATACTGGACAACTTGAAGGCCCAAAATAAAAAACTATTTGAGGGCCTAAAAGGAGAAGATCTAAAACCTAAAATGCGCTATAGAAGGCGGGCTCGCAACCCTCTTCAGTGTCATCCTGTGTTGGAGGTTTCACCAACCCTATATAAACGCATTTTGGAGGCAGGAACAGTACACATAGGCCTAGGCAAAAAATCGGTAGAGGACCAGTCCCCCCTCATCCAATGTGCCAAATGCCTGGGTTTCGGGCACACAAAGGCCCTGTGCAAAGAAGGCGAGCAACGCTGCAACTACTGCAGTGAAGCTCACCCGTGGCAAGACTGCCCGGCCCGTAGGGACAATCTGCCTCCGAGATGCAGGAACTGTATCAAAGCAAAAAACGAAACAGCCAACACACCGCCCCATATGGCATACAGCGACATATGCCCAGAAAAACAAATATGGGACAAAATAGCGCGGTCCAAAATCTCGTACTGCTGACGCCGTGGTGGTAACGGCGAATACTCTCCCTAGTAGTGGAGGACACACGAAGTTGCATTTCATCCAAGCAAATCTTCAAAGGTCCAAGCAAGCAACATCAGAACTACTCAGGGTGGCAGAAGAAACGGGGGTTGACATAGCACTCGTACAGGAACCATACGTAGGTTCAACTGGAGTCGTAAACCAACCCCCTGGCACTAATGTCATCCAGTGTTCAATAAACCGGCAAAAGCCTGTCAAGGCTGCAATATTCGTCTTCGGCGACAGGATGAGGGTAATCCATGACCCACAGCTTGTCACCGAGACAGAAGTTGCGGTTATCATTGAAGCCGGTTCAACAAAACTTGGACTTGTGTCCATATACTACGAGGGAGATCAAGCAATAGACCAAAACATTGAACACACAAAGTCCATTTGTAAACAGCTCAACACCAACAACCTCATCATAGGAGGTGACACAAACGCGAAGAGCCACTGGTGGGGAAGCGCGTCAGAAGACCTGCGAGGACAAGCATACAACTCTTTTCTGAACGAAATGGACTTCCAAATCCTAAATACCGGCGACACACCAACCTTCGAAGTATACCGACAGGGCAAATTATGTTCTAGCCTAGTCGACGTAACAGCTTGTTCAGTCTCCCTTTTCGGAAAAGTGGCCAACTGGAGAGTAGACAGAGGTCTAATCACTTCTGACCACAATGCCATCACCTTTTCACTGGTGTTGGGGGAACGCCTGCAGCCACAGGTTCGCCCCTCCACCAAAAGGTACAACACCAAAAAGGCAAGATGGAGTGAGTTCAACGAACATCTCCACAAGGCACTAGACGAAAATGGAATCACACTGACCTCAATAGAAGCGGTGAACAGCGGAGAGGAAATGGAGTCCATAATACAAGCCTACTCAAAATCTATCGAGGAAGCATGTGAATATGCAATTCCGAAAATAGGCAAGAAAAAGGGTAAACCAACACCACCTTGGTGGACAAAAACTCTTGACGAACTGAAGAGAGAAGTCCTCAGAAAAAAACGCAGGATAAAAAACGCAGCACCCCCCAGGAAAGAAACCGCCATTCAAGACTATCTAAAGGCCAAAGAGGAATACCTTAATAAAGCATCAGAGGCCCAGACTGAGAGTTGGAAGGAGTTCTGCTCTTCACAAGACAGAGAAAGCATGTGGGACGGGATATACAGAGTACTCAGGAAGACAACAGGGAGACAAGAAGACATGCTCCTAAGAGGTCCCGATGGCAAAACACTCAGCCCAGAACAATCAGCAAACCTTCTAGCGGAAACGTTCTACCCAGAGGACTCTGTATCAACAGACAAACCCCACCACACAAACCTGAGAAAAGAAATGGAGAGCGGAACTCCAGAGGGGAGCAAAGAACTATCGGCTGACGACCCACCCTTCACCGAGGCTGAAGTAGAGGCGGTGCTTAAAGCACAAAACCCCAAGAAAGCCCCCGGGTCCGACGGATTCACAGCCGATATCTGCGCCACAGCAATCCGAAGCGAAAGGGAGATATTCATGGCAATTGCAAATAAATGCCTAGCTATATCATACTTTCCCAAGCAATGGAAAACAGCCCATGTAGTCATACTCCGGAAGCCGGGGAAGGACGACTACACCCACCCGAAATCTTACAGACCAATAGGCCTTTTATCGGTACTAGGGAAAACTCTGGAGAAACTTCTGGTGGGACGGCTGCAGTGGCACCTACTGCCAACTCTCAGTCCTAAACAATACGGTTTCATGCCACAGCGCGGGACAGAGGACGCCCTCTATGACCTTATGAAACACATCCGGACGGAGCAAAATGCGAAAAAGTCCATTATAATCGTTTCATTGGACATAGAGGGCGCTTTTGACAACGCGTGGTGGCCGGCTCTCAAACACCAGCTTCTGACCAGGCACTGTCCAAGAAACTTATATAAACTAGTGAATTCATACCTCACGGGAAGGAGTATAACAGTAAACTACGCAGGCACTACCAGTGAGAGGGAAACTACGAAGGGTTGCGTCCAAGGATCCATTGGCGGACCGACCTTCTGGAATCTCATCCTGGATCCCCTGCTACAAATACTGTCAAGTGAGGAAGTCCACTGTCAAGCTTTCGCCGACGACGGGGTTCTAGTCTTCTCGGGGAAGTCCATAGCCGGAATGGAGGATACGATCAACACAGTGTTAGACAAGGTAGTCAAATGGGGTGAGGAAAACAAACTGAACTTCGCAGCACACAAGACGAACGTAATGCTGCTAACAAAGAAACTAAAGTACAGTCCCCCCGAAATCTACATGTCAGGGACTAAGCTAACACTTGTTGATGAAATCAAACTCCTAGGGCTCATAATAGACAGGAATCTCAACTTCAACGCGCACGTGAAGGCCGTGTGTAAAAAAGCAGCCGATATATACAAACAGCTGGCGTGCGCCGCGAAGGTGACCTGGGGACTAAATCGAGAAATAGTAAGAACCATCTACGTCGCGGTGATAGAGCCAATAGTAACTTATGGGGCGTGTGCATGGGCAGAAGCAACAAAACTAGAAACAAACAAAAAGCCATTGGAAGCGCTACAACGAAGTTTTGCTCAGAAAATCTGCAAAGCATATAGGACCACATCACTAACATCAGCATTGGTCTTATCAGGAACCCTGCCTCTGGACCTCCGTATCCAGGAAAACGCCGCATTATACGAGGCAAAAAGAGGCATCTCGACCGAATTCCTACCACCAGAGAGGCAGCTTGAGCAAAAGGTGAAGTTCCTAGACTTCCCTCACCCAGCAACTCAAATAACAACCGAGTACGAGCTCCTCGAAAATATGGACCCCGAGACCGTAGAGACCCATCGAGTGAACGGCCCGCAAATTTATACGGACGGCAGCAAAATGGAGGGCAAGGTCGGTGCGGCCCTAACGTGGTGGGAAGACGGAAGAGAAACGTCCTGTGAGACCTTCAGTCTTGACCAAACCTGCACAGTCTTTCAATCCGAATTATATGCACTCCACAGAGCCATAGCAAAGGCTAAAGAAAGCAAAAGGGAAACAGTCAACATACTAAGCGACTCAAGATCTTCGCTCGATCTACTGAACAACCCCAAGCTTCTTCATCCTCTGGCCAAAACCATCAAGGAGGATATCGCGCGGATAAGGGAAGAAGGCAGGCAGGTAAGGCTTTTCTGGCTAAGAGCACATGTAGGCACGGCAGGTAACGAAAGGGCAGACGAGTTGGCAAAGTCAGCAGCCAGTGAAACAAAACCAAACCCCGACTACGCAGCGGTACCACTCTCATACGTTAGAAGGAGGATACGTGAAGAGTCAGTCCAGAAATGGCAGGACCGGTACGATACCTCAGAGACTGGATCGGTTACAAAAGTCTTCTTTCCTAGCGTAGCAAAAGCCTACGCCATCGTAAGAAAAACAAAACCGAACCACCTCCAGACACAAATCCTAACAGGTCACGGCGGCTTTGGGGAATACCTTCACAGGTTCCACCTAAGAAGCAGTCCGGGATGCGAGTGTGACCCCGCAATAAGCGAGTCGGTATGGCACGTGCTGCTCGAATGCCCGCGCTTCCAATCGGCTAGACACAACTTAACATCGCAATTAGACCTGGACCTGACAGCAAAAAATCTACACAAAATAATGGAGTGCAAGGACTCGAGGCCTGAGCTCCTCAAATTTATCGAACTGGTGGCGGAGATAGCGTCACGACGTAACAGCACACTCAGCGCACCGCCAACCGACAACACACAAAACCCACAAGACACACAACCCACACAATCAACACAGAACTTAAACCTAACAATACTAAACAAACCCACACCAATAATAGATATTCTAACAATAGCGGAAACGGGATGCCCAGGAATAAGGCTTAGAGGTGTCGCACTCTTCATGGACAACAACACCGAACGTCTAGGAATAGCCTTCTGCAACGCAAAAGCTAAAAAAAGGGTAACCATCTCCCCGGGACTCGGAGCCCTTCTCAACGGCAGCACTCGCAAAATCACCATGCGGCGCAAAGTGTTCAACGAGTTACCGACGGTGTCGATAGAGAATCACGAGTGTAGAATAGTAAGGAAGAACAACAAAACTATCGTGCTATTCTACACTGAAGACTTCTATGGCATCACGGAATTTGAACGAATGAGCGCAGCTTTAGCCAATATAGGAAACCGAGACCCACCGGGACCCCCAAAGAAGATCAGTGTGGATGCCATGGTCGTGGAGTATATCACAGGCGAAACCAAGGACTACGAAGGAGCACTTCTGGCCTCAAAGCACCACGAAATTGTGGTATACGAGGACAGAGGACAGAACCTAAGTTTCCTTGCGGCCCAAACTAGCGAACATGGAACCACACAAGTCCCTACTGACTGCTGGGACCACCCGGTTGTGAACCCTAACATAAGCGGTTCCGAACGCCTACAACAACGGGTGCAAGAAGAGAAAAGCCAAGCGACGCAGAAGACAGACGACACAGGCGACCAAAGACGCAGACTTTCTTCGGTCACAGCGACCCTCAGCAAAGCATTCCAGGCAATCCCGAACCTAATCAATAAAAAAATACGTAACATGGGAAGAGCCCTGTCGATGGAAAAAGCAGTGGAAGAGTTCACTAAGGAGACCCCACGTCACAAATCTGAGTCACCTCAGCGTCCCCGCACAAGAGCAGACATGGGACAAGTGCAACCACCTAAACTAAGACCGGCCAACGGGCCACAGGACCACATGGTTAATGCGTTCCTTGAATTCGTGGCAGTTACCAAGGCTACACGCAAAGTTAGTACAGATATCTGCGAATCTATCTTGCAGACGTACCGCTGGAACACTCAGGAACTGCTACGAATCAAACTGGACGAGGCTGAGGCAGCCATTTACGATAACGACAAAGCACAAGTCCTAAAAGGCAGCATGTCGGGATCGTACATGGCAGCATACAGTAGGACATGTGGGTTCGTGCCCAAGGACGAAGAAAGGTCGGAGAGTCAGGGTCAAATCATCTTTCAAGCACCCCCCAATGACCCAATATTGGTGGTCGCCAAGTGCACCAAGGTGATGCTGGATGACAGGATACTTGAAATGGCGCAAGCTGTAGCAGGTGACCTGTACAAAGGCGGAAACCCGGTGCACTGGACGAGACCCAATATCACATGGGTCAATGGCGTCCCAGGATGCGGAAAGACGACGTGGGTAATGTCTCAGATAGACACTGAAAAAGACGTCATAGTGACCACAACCACGGAAGCTGCAAAAGACCTCAGGGAAAAGCTGGAACCTCGGATAGGCCACAGAGCAAAAAGACGAGTAAGAACTATGGCATCCTTATTGGTAAACGGTATGAATGAGGGCGAAACGTGTACACGCCTTATGGTGGACGAAGCCCTCATGAACCACTTTGGATCCATAGTCATGGCAATCCAACTCGCCAAAGCCAGCGAAGCCCTGCTCATAGGGGACAACAATCAACTACCCTACATCGACAGGAACAACCTCTTCCCACTTTTATACAATAGACCAAATCTGGTGACCAGCGTAACAAAGGAGCTCCTTTGTACGTACAGAAACCCACAAGACGTAGCGTATGCCCTCAGCGAAATATACAGCGGCATATACTCGTCAAAATCTCTCGTTAGATCCTTGTCGCTGAAAAGGTACACGTGCACAGTGATCCCGAAAACGGACGGTACCCTATATCTCGTCCACACCCAGGCTGAAAAGGCTCTCCTAATCAGCCAGGGTTACGGTGAACAATCGGGATCCCGAACCCTAACCATACACGAAGCACAAGGATTGACATACGAGACAGTGGTTATTGTACGTACAACTCCTCGAAAATCCCACCTCCTTGAAAGTGTCCCCCATGCCGTTGTCGCAATTTCCAGACACACAAAAACTTGCGTCTACTACACAGACTGCACCAAAGACGACGCAACAGCCCGTCTAATTCAGCGTGCGGAAATTGCGAAAACGGATAAAATTAGGGATTACAATCTAAAAATGGCAATACGACGCGGCGACACTAAGATCCGGGACCAAATGTTAAAAGATCTTAGAGGCCAGGTCAAGGTGCCAAATAAATAACATGACCAATCCAACAACATAATAAGGGAAAACGCTACATTTCGATGCAGCTGCCCGAGGGACTTACTAAGAAATCTACTAAAAATTTAAGCATACTAACAATAAGATATTGACTTATAATGTTGTAATATTAAGTTCCTATACTAACAATAAAATTAAGATTAAATTAACTGTAGCACTATCATAATATAACAAATGTAATAATATTAAGACTAACATAATAATAATAAAAAAAAAATAAAAAAAAAAATATAAGAAGCATGACAACAAAATTGCATGACTACATGATTAAAAAAAAAAAATAAAAAAAAAATGAACAAAAAAAAAAATAAAAAAAAAAAAAAAAAAAAAAAAAAAAAAAAAATGACAAAAAAAAAAAAAAAAAAAAAAAAATGAATGCCAAAGAAAAAAAAAAATAAGAAGCACTAATACTATTTTTAATGACGATATATTAGTTTAATTGTTTAATTTAGATGTATTCTATTGTAAAACGAGCTCAGCGCGGAGCAAATTGTATTTTCAAATTAACAAAATAAAGAATCAAAATAAAAAAAAATTATGGACTACGTATCTGTAGATTGAAGTTTAACTTAATAAAAAAAAAAAAAAAAAACCTAACCTAACCTAACCTAACCTAACCTAACCTAACCTAACCTAACCTAACCTAACCTAACCTAACCTAACCTAACCTAACCTAACCTAACCTAACCTAACCTAACCTAACCTAACCTAATTTGGAAAAGGAAATAGGGTTAAAGCTTGCATTATTACAAAGCCACAAGTGGGAAATGTGATTGGCGAAACACAATACTCATCCGCTAATCTTAGTGTTATTACGATTAATCATAACAATCGTCCCATCACCATCGCATCAGCCTACGTTGAACCAAGAGAAGATCCAGATAACACATTTGACAAGCTGGAATATTTAGCAAGACAAACCAACAATCAGTGTCTAATCATTGGAGGGGATCTGAATGGTTGGAATCCACTATGGGGCAGTGCAACCTCTAATGCAAGAGGTGACGAGATCATGGAACTTATACTCGCTAACGACCTTAATGTATGCAATGAAGGCAATACCCCGACATTTGAGACTACGACTCACGGCCAAAGGCGAAGTTCGATTATCGACTTAACTCTTGCCTCAAACTCAGTCTATTACAGCATCGCTAATTGGAGAGTAAATTTGGCGGCCTGCTCCTCCTCCCAACATCATGCCGTCGAGTTCTCGATTAACAACGCACTTTCTACCCCTCAAATACCACCAAGAACATCAACTTTTCTGTACAAGACAGAAAAAGCCAACTGGGCACTATTTAAAGAGAAATTGGACGACATGATGCGATCGAGCAATATATTGGAGATTGACGTCGGAGGCACTAGTGTCCCAGAATTAGAAGCTCTTATTGACGACCTCACGAGTGTCATTCAGGAAGCATGTAGTGCCTCTATGCCGACTAGGAAAAGCGGTACCAAACCTAAAGCGCCCTGGTGGTCGGAAAAGCTAGAAAATCTTAAAACACAAGTCATCACGCTACACCGCAAGATTCACGCTGCTAAAAGACAGAGACTACCACTTGAAGAACTATTGGAAAAGCAGAAGAAAGCCAAGGAAGAGTATGCTGCAGAAATGAGAACTGAATCGACAAAACATTTCCGCAACTTCTGCCAGTTGCAGACCAAAGAGAATGTTTGGTCGCTCACAAATCGCCTACTCAAAGAATCAGCTCCTAGACGCCCTCCTGCTACTGTTAAAGTAGGGGACAAATATACCACCAATGCCACCGAAACCGCAGAAGCACTTCTTGACCACTTTTTTCCAGCAGATACTAAGGATGATGATTCGCCTTACCACACAAGATTACGCTCACAACAGACGCAAGTACCGCAAACCCAGGATGATCCCCCATTTACTGTGGAAGAGGTGCAGGAGTGTTTAGAACATATTAACCCGAAAAAGGCCCCGGGACTTGATCACCTCACGGCTGACATTTGTAAACAAGTTGCAAAATCGTATCCGGACCTATTAGTTGATATACTCAACCGATGCCTTACACTCCGGCACTTCCCCAAGCGGTGGAAAGAGGCATATATAAAAATCATCCCCAAACCGGGAAAAGCCGACTCTACATCACTTAACTCATTCAGACCAATTGGATTAATCTCGGTGTTTGGCAAGCTCCTGGAAAAACTTTTTATCCGCCGAGTGAATTATGCGGCTACCAAGGCCGGGAAAACCAATCCTCAACAATTCGGCTTTACAGAACAACGCGGAACAGTCGACGCTCTAAACATGGCTATTGAAACTATTCGAAATAAAAAATCCAAAGGAGAAATTACAATGGCAGTATCTTTGGATATAAAGTCTGCATTTAATAATGCATGGTGGCCCATTATGTTCTACCAACTGAGAAACAAGAAATGCCCTAGCAACATATTCGAACTAATCCAAAGTTACGTCACTGACCGAACAATTACTCTCGACTTTTCGGGTACGCGCATAACTAAGGATATGACTAAGGGCTGCATTCAAGGCTCGGCATGTGGACCCATACTGTGGAACATCACGTTAGATGATTTATTTGAAACAACATTACCCGAAGGATGTCACATGCAAGCATTTGCCGACGATGTGTTACTCATCGTGTCGGCTAAAACGGTAACACAACTCCAGGACAGAGTAAACACAGCATTGGAGCGCATCACTGCATGGGGAGCCAAAGCAAAATTAACTTTCGGCCCTGAGAAAACACAACTCATTGCATTTAGCCAAAAAGCTGAAACTGCGAAGATTGTCATGTCCGGAAAACCCCTTAGTTTCTCAGACGAGATCAAACTTTTGGGAGTTATTATAGACAAAGGTCTGCTATTTAGCTCCCATGTGAAATACGTGGTTGCAAAGGCCACTAGAATTTTCCAGCGTCTCTGTGTCTTTACAAGGCCAACCTGGGGAACACACCCAGAGAACATAAGCACCATTTATAAGCAGGTGATAGAGCCCATCATCACCTACGCCGCTGGAATCTGGGGCTCTGTAGCAAACAAGCAATACATACGCCAAAAATTAGAAAGTGTCCAAAGACTTTTTGCAATCAAAGCAATACGTGGCTTTCGCACAATATCAGCAACAGCGGCAATCGCTTTAGCCCAATTTGTGCCTCTGGATCTTAGAGTTTTAGAGGTACACAATATGGAAAAGACACGCCTCAATGGATTCTTTACTGAACTCCCCCATGATATCCAATATGAAAATAGAGTACCAACATCTGAATTACCGCATCCAAGCGAAAGAATCTCACCTCGATTCACAACAGTGACAACACAGGAGCAAGTAGATCAACTACACCGAGGCACAGCACACACTATTTTCACCGACGGAAGTAAACAAGAAGATGACACTGTCGGCGCTGCCTTCGTTTACTACAAACCCGGAGCAAATCAACCTACATTTACTGGCAAGCTCAAATTACACGACGTCTGCAGCGTTTTCCAGGCGGAGTTATTAGCCATTTTACACGCATGCAAATACATAGAGAAAAAGAAACTTCCAGACACAATCATCTTCTCTGACTCCATGTCATCGCTGCAAGCGATACAAGACCGAAGTAGCACCAACCAGCTAGTCGCAGAGATCCATGGAGTCTTGCGAAGACACATCGGAATAATAAGGCTGTCCTGGGTGCGCAGCCACGTCGGAATCATAGGCAACGAGGCAGCTGACCGCGCAGCTGGGCAGGCAGCGAAACTCAAACGCAGCCTAACGTACGATCAGTTTGCTTCGTCCTATGTAAAAAGACAACTGAGAATAAAATCACTCGCTGAATGGCAACATAGATACACCACAGCCACCCAGGGCAGCACAACTAAAGAGTGGCTACCTACAATCGAAGATTGTCAAACTGTCATGAAAACGACAGGCGTGACCTTCAGCCTCACTCAAATCCTAACAGGTCATGGTTATCACAAGGCCTACCTACACAAATTCAAGATAACGGATGACAACCTATGCCCTTGTGATGACATCAGTATTCAAAGTATTAAACACTTGTTAGAAGACTGCCCTCGCTTCGAAAGAGCGCGTTTTACGCATGGCATGATATGCCGCAACTTGCGAACCAACCCCTACAATTTAAGAGAACTAATTAAAAAAGAATCTGCTATCGAATCATTCCTAAACTACATAAATCATATTGTTAATAATCTCAAAGATTTCAACCAAACATAAAAACCACCACAGTATTATCACATTTAAATATTAACATTTTATAACAACACCTATGCAAATCTTCACTAATATTCATAAATTCCCAAAATCCGGAGTAAGTATCAAATTGCTACTCTCGGTTTATAATAAACATACAACTAAATAACTTAACAAAACCACATTGCGAATCAAATAAATACAATAAAAAAAAAAACCTAACCTAACCTAACCTAACCTAACCTAACCTAACCTAACCTAACCTAACCTAACCAGTCTGCTCCCGACCTCCGTAGAGAGCAGATGTGTCCGGTCGCACCTGGTCGCAGGTGGTCGCAGGTGGTCGCAGGTGGTCGCAGGTGGTCGCGGGTGGTCGCGGGTGGTCGCAGGTGGTCGCAGGTGGTCGCACCTGACCATCGGTCGCGGGTGGTCGCAGGTGGTCGCACCTGACCATCGGTCGCGGGTGGTCGCAGGTGGTCGCAGGTGGTCGCACCTGATCATCGGTCGCAGGTGGTCGCACCTGACCATCGGTCGCGGGTGGTCGCAGGTGGTCGCACCTGACCATCGGTCGCGGGTGGTCGCAGGTGGTCGCAGGTGGTCGCACCTGATCATCGGTCGCGGGTGGTCGCAGGTGGTCGCACCTGATCATCGGTCGCAGGTGGTCGCAGGTGGTCGCGGGTGGTCGCGGGTGGTCGCAGGTCGCACCTGGTCGCGGGTGGTCGCACCTGGTCGCAGGTTGCACCTGATCGTGCCGCCACCACTGCAGCTGATCGTGCATCGCCGCAGCCCTCAAATTGGTGCCGCCCTCACTGCTGCTGCTGCCGTGACGTGTCTTTCTTCGCGCGTTGTGACGGTGCTTGTGCTCGTGTTTGTGCGCTAGTGCTGAATTGGATTAACCCTTACTCCAGTAAGTTTATTGACCTTTTGTGCATCACCATCAAAGATTGAACTGAGCTTTACACCTAGCTTCAAGATGCCACTCATCCACTCCCCAACACGTACCCCAGAGAAGAAGGACGAGAGGACCGGGCCGGGGGAAGAGATCTCTCTCCGTCCGGTTTCGCCATCGGATCTTCCTCCGGACAGGTCACTGAACCCAACATACATGCTGGCCAAAAAAATACAGTCACTGATTGACACGCACACTAATAAAATTAAAACTATCATAGATACACAACCGTCACTCAAGAAAACAGGCAAAAAGGATATCAAAGATACATGTGAACAGCTCCGGAACATGACCCAAATGCTTTTTGAACAACTTATCACCTCACTGCCAACCTCACGGTTTGAGCCTGTCAGTGCTGTCGCCAACACTTCAAACACTGACACCTTGGAAATGCGCAGCACCCCCCCGCTTAGGTACAATGACACCCCTTTAAATCTTTCACCTCCTGCATCCATGATCGATAAACAACTGAGCCAAGAGGTCACTACCATATTGCATGATGTGAAAGAAATCAAGTACCTGTTACTAAATGACAAAAAGTCTCTCCGAGAAGAAAGTAGAAATGCCTCACAGATGAACGAGGTGGCTCCACTCAACAACTCGGTGCAAACCTACGCCTCAGTCCTGGCGGGAGCCCCCCCGCCAGCGCCCTTACTGCCGGCCTTAGTGGTCTCGTCTACAGGCAACGTCCCTCCAACGAAACTCTTCGACACCTTGAAGCAAGTCTTGGGCACGTCACATCAGGATGGAATCAGGCCGGTCAGGGTTTCCCGCCTCTCCAAAGGAAAGGTAAGGCTTGCCTTCAGCGATCAAGAGCGTGCGACAGCTGCGGAAAACATGATCAAGGAGACTCCACCGTCCTCGGGTTTGAAGGCAGAACGGGAAAATAAGCTGCGGCCCCTTGTGATTGTTAAAGGCATTCACAGGGCTCATAGCGAAGATAACCTAGCAACCATTATTATGCAGCAGAACCTCGACGCAACCAACACCGAAGCCGACGACATCAGGCTTCTGTTCACAAGAAGAAACAAGAACCCAGAGCTGTACAACGCCGTCTTTAGAACATCCCCGCGGGCCTGGCGGACGCTCACCGAACTGCGAAGGGTGAATATTGAGTTTTCCTTGGTCCATGTTGAGGATTTCTCCCCACTCAAGCAGTGCCGAGACTGCCACGGCTTTGGGCACACGGTTAACAACTGTAAAGGCCAAAAAATTTGTAATAAATGCTTTAAGCCAGCCCATGGAGTCTCGGACTGCGTGGGAGGGGACGACGCCCCTAAATGTGTAAATTGTTCATTCTATAATAATCACAGTAACAGGAGGGAGAACTCCAAACCATTGCCTACAAACCACTCATCTTTTGACAGCGCTTGCCCCAGGTTGAGGGCCATGCTGCAGCGAGTTCGAGATAAGACGGATTATGGACAGTAGCTCTAATATTATTGGTAGTCCTGTTAATTCGTTTGTGAGTTCTCCCTCCCTACCTTTCAACTTTGTATCTACGGATATAATTCAAGCGAATACTGATAGATGCTTCAATAGCTTCTGTCAATTGGGGCGCTATTTGCATGCTAACCACTCGACACAGATTGCCCTTATTACGGAACCTTACACCGGCAAGAGCAACGCGGCGAAAAGTATTTCCGGGTTCATTACGTACCAGCTTCCAACACTCGACCGTAAAGTCAGAGCTGCTATTTACATCCGCGATAGATATGCGACCAACTGTAGAGCCATTCTACTTACCCAACAGTCTTCTCCGGATTTGGCCACGGTCTTGTTATCCATCGGCCGCTCTAGCCTCCAAATTTCGTCCGTGTATATTCCCCCGGAAGTCGACATCTCTCCTCACCTAAACCAGCTCTCGGCGTGCGCTCGTCCAACCGACCCTTCCACTTTCTGCATCATAGCCGGTGATTTTAACTCCTGGCACCCCATGTGGGACAGCAGCAACCGATGCAATTCTAGGGGCTCCATGGTGGCAGATTTCATCATCAACAATAATCTGACTTGCCACAATGATGGTTCTGCCACCTTCGAGTGTGTGACCCATGCTCGAGTGCGGCAGAGCGCCATTGATCTCACATTATCTACAGCTGAACTTCCTCTCTCTAATTGGAGTGTGGACGAGAGCATGCTGGAAGGCAACCAACACCTAGCTATTCGATTCTCCATCGGCTCGTCCTCGTCTCACAATCTCTCAAACCCGGCCCCCTTCTCAACCCGCAGGTACTCTACTGGCGGCAGGGTTGACTGGGAAGCATTTAGAACGGCCCTAACTACGATTGTGTTTAACTCTAACATCTCTGCCGACTCGATTTCACGAATGAGCGAGGATGAGCTGGAGAGTTGCGTTCAACATTTCACCTCCCTTATCCACCAAGCCGCCGACGAGGTGTTCGAGACTCATAACAGTACGGGGTACGGCAGACGGCCTGGTTCCGAACCCTTCTGGTCCACGGAGCTAGACAGGCTGCGAGCTGAGCTCCATTTTGCCAAAAGATCTGCCCGCGTAACACTCTCACGTCACTCTTCTCAGGAGGAAAGAACCGAGGTGCTCAGGGTCTTGCAGGAATCCAAAGATAGGTTTTCGGAATGCGTGCGTAAAACATCTAGTGATAGCTTCAGAGAATTCTGTAGTGCACAGTCCGCGGAAAAAGTCTGGTCCATCACCAACCCCGTCCTCAAAGCGGGAAAAATAAAACCAGCCCCGGCCACCATTCGTACGAATGACAGCACCTTTACCACGGGCAGTCCAGACACAGCGGAAGCCTTGCTTTCTCACTTTTACCCATCAGATCCCCCAGAATTAGATACTCCAGCCCAGGCCGCTTTGAGGCGGGATTGCGTGACGCCCCCAGATACTGACGACGACCTGCCTTTCGCCCGAGAGGAAGTTTTGGAGGCCATACAAGCCATTTCGCACAAAAAGGCCCCTGGGCACGACGGTTTGACCTCTGATATTTGCTTGTCCGTATTTAGATGCTTTCCTGATATAGTTACGAGTCTCGCCAATAGGTGTCTACAACTCGGGTACTTTCCAAAATTCTGGAAATTATCCGTCCTCCGGATTATACCCAAACCAGGCGCGAACAACCCCTCTGACCCAAAGGCCCACAGACCCATCGGCTTGATTCCGGTATTTGGCAAAATGTTGGAAAAGCTCATCACGGAGCGCATCCTGCACGCGGCCGCTACCCGTGACCAACTCAACGGCCGACAGTATGGTTTTAGGAAGAATACTTCTACGACTCACGCCCTTTATGACGCCATCGAGCACATTAAGCGACAGAAATCCAGGGGACTGCACACCATTGCAGTTTCCCTGGACATACAGGCAGCCTTCGATCGAGCGTGGTGGCCGGCTGTTCTGGACAGGCTAAAAAGAATAGGCTGCCCACATAACATTTATAATATCATCTTTAATTACCTTACTCCCAGAACAGTGGTCCTGAACCATGCTGGATCGACGGCTTCCAGGGGGACACAGCGGGGATGCGTCCAGGGATCGGCATGCGGCCCGGCCCTTTGGAATAGCGTCCTGGACGATCTGCTTGATGTGCAGCTCCCTGCTGGTTGTCGTATCCAGGCCTACGCGGACGACGTTCTACTGATCGCTTCGGCCAAAAACGCGCACCAACTGCAGGCGGTGACCAGCGGGGCGCTGGACATCATAGCGGAGTGGGGGAGGGGAGTCAAGTTGGTCTTCGGACCGGGTAAGACCAAAGCGCTTGCCTTCTCTCCCACGGCCTCGAGGGCTGCGGTGTGCATGGAGGGGGTGCATATTGCATTCAGCACCAATTTTACTATCCTGGGGGTTGTACTGGATAATCGCTTAACATTCAGGACCCATGTACAGCACGCTGTCCAAAAAGCCAAGTCCATATACAACAGGCTCAGCATATTCGTTCGCCCCACCTGGGGCCTCCACTCAGATAACATCAGTACGATTTACAAATATGTTATAGTCCCAATTGTCACATATGCGTCTGGCATCTGGGGGCATGCCGCAAAGAAAAAGTACGCCAGGCAGGCCCTAATTTCTTTACAAAGGGGATTTGCCCTTCGAATCATTAGGGGATACAGAACGGTGTCGGCAAACGCCGCCATCGCGGTCGCGGGCCTTCTTCCACTAGATCTCGAGGTTCTTAGGGTGAGGGAGATCGAATTAGCCCGAGTCACCGGTGCCACCACCTACCTCCCCTCAGATATCCGATACGAGCTCCCCACCCCTACCTCCCAGCTACTACATCCGGCTGAGCGCATCTCCATTCAGTACCGGTCTGCTCCCACCCAGGAGATGATCGATGAGGCCTGCTCGGAGCGGTGTGTGCAAGTATTTACAGACGGGAGTAAATTGGAGTCTGGTGAAGTCGGGGCCGCGTGCGTCAGGGTTGACCCTGACGCTCGCGTCCAGGACAGAACGAGACACTACAAGCACAGGCTCCACGACGCATGCACCGTCTTCCAGGCGGAGCTATTCGCAATCTACCAGGCCTGTCTCGTTGCCAGGACCGGAGGGTACCCTGAAGTCCAGATATTGTCTGACTCTAGAGCAGCCCTGGACGCCCTGGGCTGTAGAAGTAGCACTAACCCACTGGTGTCCCGTATACAAAGGGCCGTAGTAGACCATGCCCGAGTTACTTCAGGTGCTATATCATTTGTCTGGGTCAGGGGGCACTCGGGAATCCTGGGAAACGAGCTGGCTGATAACGCTGCTGGGTGCGCCGCCTCCGTGCACTCGTCCCCTTCCTACTCTAACTTCCCCATCTCTTACGTAAAACTCCAAGCGCTCCGCTCCGCCAATGCCACCTGGGAGGAGAGGTACACACTCTCCGAACAGGGAGTGCACACCAAAAACCTTCTACCCACGCCCCGAGCCTGTCTGGACCTATTGCAGCTCCTTCCGCATGACTTTCATCTTACCCAATACCTCACGGCTCATGGAGCCCACCTGGCGTACCTCCACAGGTTCCATATCGCCCCCAGTGACCTGTGCCCATGTGACCTTACCTCCTCCCAAACTCCATTTCATTTGGTCGAGGACTGCTCCCGGTTTTCCGTAGCCCGCCATAATTACCTCTCCACGGCCCCCCCGAGCTTAGATACTCCCCTGCGTTTGCCCTCCATCCTGGCGATCAAAAACCCCTCCCCGTTAATTAAGAATTTTCAAAAGCTGGTTACCTACATTTTCTCGTCATTAAAAACCTTTAACACAGCTACCAACTCCTCCTAAATTACATGTTCCTAACTCCGTGGCACCGGTCTTGGATGCTTAGCGCGCACAAACGGTTACAAGTGTATCGGGGGCGGTCGCGGGTCACGCGCGGACGCACATAGTTGTAAACCACAGGTAGTAGCGCGCGGTTGCGCGCATTGAGCCGGTCGCGGGCACCAAGTCGTGGTCGCACCTGGTCGCAGGTGGTCGCAGGTCGCGCCCGGTCGCAGGTGGTCGCGGGTGGTCGCGGGTGGTCGCGGGTCGCGCCCGGTCGCAGGTGGTCGCAGGTGGTCGCGGGTGGTCGCGGGTGGTCGCAGGTGGTCGCAGGTGGCCGTTGGTCGCACCTGGTCGCACCTGGTCGCAGGTGGTCGCAGGTCGCGCCCGGTCGCAGGTGGTCGCGGGTGGTCGCGGGTGGTCGCGGGTCGCGCCCGGTCGCACCTGGTCGCGGGTGGTCGCAGGTGGTCGCAGGTCGCGCCCGGTCGCAGGTGGTCGCGGGTGGTCGCGGGTCGCGCCCGGTCGCAGGTGGTCGCAGGTGGTCGCGGGTGGTCGCAGGTCGCGCCCGGTCGCAGGTGGTCGCAGGTGGCCGTTGGTCGCGCCTGGTCGCACCTGGTCGCAGGTGGTCGCAGGTCGCGCCCGGTCGCAGGTGGTCGCGGGTGGTCGCGGGTCGCGCCCGGTCGTAGGTGGTCGCAGGTGGTCGCGGGTGGTCGCGGGTGGTCGCAGGTCGCGCCCGGTCGCAGGTGGTCGCGGGTGGTCGCGGGTGGTCGCGGGTCGCGCCCGGTCGCACCTGGTCGCGGGTGGTCGCAGGTCGCGCCCGGTCGCAGGTGGTCGCGGGTGGTCGCGGGTCGCGCCCGGTCGCAGGTGGTCGCAGGTGGTCGCAGGTGGTCGCGGGTGGTCGCGGGTCGCGCCTGGTCGCAGGTGGTCGCAGGTCGCGCCCGGTCGCAGGTGGTCGCGGGTGGTCGCAGGTGGTCGCGGGTGGTCGCGGGTCGCACCTGGTCGCAGGTGGTCGCAGGTCGCGCCCGGTCGCAGGTGGTCGCGGGTGGTCGCGGGTCGCGCCCGGTCGCAGGTGGTCGCGGGTGGTCGCAGGTGGTCGCGGGTCTCACCTGGTCGCACCTGGTCGCAGGTGGTCGCAGGTCGCGTCTGGTCGCGGGTGGTCGCGGGTGGTCGCGGTCGCAGGTCGCGGGTCATCGCCTGCGACCGGGCGGGACCGACGTCATAATAACATATCTCCAAAATTTTCATTTCGGTTTTACCCGGACTTACAATATGCATTATGCAAATGGCGCCCCACCCTGACAAGTGGGGTTTGTAGCACACATTGTCTCGATTCACTGCAATAAAAACAACATGTAAATAATTGCTTTTATACCTGGTCGCAGGTTGTGTATGACGAACTATGACCCCACTTTACTGCATGCAACTTCTTTTTAACTTTGTATATAATCTTCTTTGTAAATTTCTTTGTATATCACATTTGTATTGACCATTACGCCCTCTTCATACATACCACACTTTAAATTTACATAAGTTATAATTATAACCCCATTGTGAAATCCCACATGTAAATACTTATCTCTTACACGTACTGCATTCCCTTAAATTACTTAACGTAAGCATTACATAATGTAGAAACAGAACGACACTTTGGTGAGAATTTAGAACGTCTATCAAAAGTTTAATCTTTGTAAAAAAAAAAAATATATATATATCACATGTAACTTTTGTTTGTAATGCATTTCAACCTTGTAAATATCATAACAAAATTTTCAAATTATGTGACTCACTTTCATACATTAATTGTACTCCACTATTTTAAGTCATCTGCGGGCACATCTTAATGTTAGTTTACCATTCCTTTGTAGCATTAAGGATTTATTAATTGTAATTATAACCCAGGCTTAAGTGTATAACTTATATTATTTGTACGGGTGAGGGGTGTGTAAAAGAACACAACTAGCAAAAAGACTAATGCAAAAATATCAAAAAAAAAAAAAAAAAAAAAAAAAAGAATAAAAAAATAAATAAAAAAAAGAGCAATCACTACCAAATAAAAAAATTATAGGTTAGGTTAGGTTAGGTTAGGTTAGGTTAGGTTAGGTTAGGTTTTTTTTTTTTTTTTTTCCACTGTTTGTTAAAGTTAAAAGTTAATCTGAAGGGAAGGGAAATTTTAATATTGGAAAAGGATTGGAGCCGGAATTGTCAAAATGGCTTCGGCACCATTGGGCTCATCCCATGATGAGGCTTGTTGCCCTCCGATGCCGGGCCGGGGGAAGAGAAAGTGGTAGAAAGGAAGAGAAAGATAGAAGGTTACAAAACAGGAAGAGGATAGAGGAAAGAAAGGAAGAGTTGGGATAGATGAAGGAGAAATAAAACACATTTTTATAAATAATAGGTTGCTGCTGGGACCCGCTACCCCCTATTCTCATGCGCGTAGGGCCCAAAGTGGGCCGGTCCCCTCCCCAGGGGCGGCAAAGTCGCATTGCCCCCTCTTACGAATGTTGCCCCAGTAAAAGAAGGCGACTATTACCGCCGGGCCATGGCTGAGAAAAACAGGGCTAGAGAGTGTCAGATGGACACATGTAAATGGTCCGCGGTGGCAAGCCTTGCCCGAGAGGCGGGGTGTAAGGCACAACTATCAGTGGGGGGTCCCAGCAACAACCCTAATCTGAAAAGACAAACACAGTTATTATACAAGACATTAACAAAAACAAAATAAATTCTAACTTAAAATGTTGTTACACAAGCAGATAAAGAGACCTAGGGTGGAGGGGTGGGAGTATGTTATGTTCTTTTTACATACTTAAATATTTCTGTAAACGTTTGTTCTTTTTATTGGGTAGTTATTATTTTTTTTTTAAGTCTGTGCATTATTCTTTTTGCATCGTGTGTTCTTTTGCACACCCCTCACCCGTACAACTAATCCAAGTGGAGAATCAAAGTGAGTCACATGATTTTAAATTATTTAAATATGTCGTTATGATATTAACAGGGTTAAGAAGTTTTACAAACAAAATATTACATGTCATGTTATGCAAGGATAATAAATTTTTTTTAATGCTTACGATAAGTGAACTACGAGAATACCGTGCGTATAAGAGATAAGTATTATGTTACATGTGGGATTTCACACTAGGGTTATAAATTATGTACATCTCAAGAGTGGTATGTTAAGATCATAAATAAACACGTGAATTACAAACGAAATTACAAAATAGGTTATATACAAGATTACAAAAGCGTTGCATTCAACAATAACGGGATCATTGGCCGTCATCCCCGACCCGCGACCAGGTGCAACCACCCGCGACCAGGTGCGACCCGCGACCACCCGCGACCGCCCGCGACCACCTGCGACCACCTGCGACCGGGCGCGACCTGCGACCACCTGCGACCAGGTGCGACCAAGTGCGACCTGCGACCACCTGCGACCACCTGCGACCGGGCGCGACCCGCGACCACCTGCGACCAGGTGCGACCAAGTGCGACCTGCGACCACCTGCGACCACCTGCGACCACCCGCGACCACCTGCGACCACCTGCGACCGGGCGCGACCTGCGACCACCTGCGACCAGGCGCGACCAAGTGCGACCTGCGACCACCTGCGACCACCCGCGACCACCTGCGACCACCTGCGACCGGGCGCGACCCGCGACCACCTGCGACCAGGTGCGACCAAGTGCGACCTGCGACCACCTGCGACCACCTGCGACCACCCGCGACCACCCGCGACCGGGCGCGACCCGCGACCACCCGCGACCAGGTGCGACCAAGTGCGACCTGCGACCACCTGCGACCACCTGCGACCACCCGCGACCACCTGCGACCGAGCGCGACCCGCGACCACCTGCGACCAGGTGCGACCAAGTGCGACCTGCGACCACCTGCGACCACCTGCGACCACCCGCGACCACCTGCGACCACCTGCGACCGGGCGCGACCTGCGACCACCTGCGACCAGGTGCGACCAAGTGCGACCTGCGACCACCTGCGACCACCCGCGACCACCTGCGACCACCTGCGACCGGGCGCGACCCGCGACCACCTGCGACCAGGTGCGACCAAGTGCGACCTGCGACCACCTGCGACCACCTGCGACCACCCGCGACCACCCGCGACCGGGCGCGACCCGCGACCACGGTTAGGTTAGGTTAGGTTAGGTTAGGTTAGGTTAGGTTAGGTTAGGTTAGGTTAGGTTAGGTTTTTTTTTTTTAACCGACTTCACAAAAAGGAGGAGGTTCTCAATTCGATTGTATGTTTTTTTTTTTTTTTTTATCGTTGTTCGCGCATATCTTCGTCATTTATGAACCGATTTTGATGATTCTATTTTTGTTCGATTGAATTTTCTTGCGAGATGGTCCCATTTAATTTTTTTTCAAAACGATTCAGTAGTTTTCGAGAAATCCTGAAAATACTATGATTTTCATCAACTCACATGACGACTTTGTTATTTATGAACCGAATTAGATGTTTCTTTTTATTGGGAAAGGGGTACTTTTAGTGTAGTCTTTTTAACCGACTTCAAAAAAAAAGGTTCTCTCTCAGTTTGATCTGTTTAAATGTATGTTTCTTCTCCGCGAATATCTCACGTTTGACTGAGCCGATTTTTCTACCCAATAATATAGGTACCTATAATAATATACCTAATATAGAAGGTACTTACACTGAAAATAATAAAATAAAAAATTGTTTTAAAAAACGAAAAACCGACTTCTAAAACCTGCCTCTAAAAAGCAAGAAATAATATTCAAATCATTAGATACGCGTAATCATTGTTATAACAACACGTCTATTGAAGTCGGGTGGGGCTTTTAGAATAAAAAAGGAAGTTGTACTCCAGCCCCACCCGACTTCAATAGACGTGTTGTTATAACAATGATTATGCGTATCTAATGATTTGAATATTATTTCTTGCTTTTTAGAGGCAGGTTTTAGAAGTCGGTTTTTCGTTTTTTAAAACAATTTTTTATTGTATTTATTTGATTCGCAATGTGGTTTTGTTAAGTTATTTAGTTGTATGTTTATTATAAACCGAGAGTAGCAATTTGATACTTACTCCGGATTTTGGGAATTTATGAATATTAGTGAAGATTTGCATAGGTGTTGTTATAAAATGTTAATATTTAAATGTGATAATACTGTGGTGGTTTTTATGTTTGGTTGAATTCTTTGAGATTATTAACAATATGATTTATGTAGTTTAGGAATGATTCGATAGCAGATTCTTTTTTAATTAGTTCTCTTAAATTGTAGGGATTGGTTCGCAAGTTGCGGCATATCATGCCGTGCGTAAAACGCGCTCTTTCGAAGCGGGGGCAGTCTTCTAACAAGTGTTTAATACTTTGAATACTGATGTCATCACAAGGGCATAGGTTGTCATCCGTTATCTTGAATTTGTGTAGGTAGGCTTTGTGATAACCATGACCTGTTAGGATTTGAGTGAGGCTGAAGGTCACGCCTGTCGTTTTCATGACAGTTTGACAATCTTCGATTGTAGGTAGCCACTCTTTAGTTGTGCTGCCCTGGGTGGCTGTGGTGTACCTATGTTGCCATTCAGCGAGTGATTTTATTCTCAGTTGTCTTTTTACATAGGACGAAGCAAACTGATCGTACGTTAGGCTGCGTTTGAGTTTCGCTGCCTGCCCAGCTGCGACGTCAGCTGCCTCGTTGCCTATGATTCCGACGTGGCTGCGCACCCAGGACAGCCTTATTACTCCGGTGTGTCTTCGCAAGACTCCATGGATCTCTGCGACTAGCTGGTTGGTGCTACTTCGGTCTTGTATCGCTTGCAGCGATGACATGGAGTCAGAGAAGATGATTGTGTCTGGAAGTCTCTTTTTCTCTATGTATTTGCATGCGTGTAAAATGGCCAATAACTCCGCCTGGAAAACGCTGCAAACGTCGTGTAATTTGAGCTTGCCAGTAAATGTAGGTTGATTTGCTCCGGGTTTGTAGTAAACGAAGGCAGCGCCGACAGTGTCATCTTCTTGTTTACTTCCGTCGGTGAAAATAGTGTGTGCTGTGCCTCGGTGTAGTTGATCTACTTGCTCCTGTGTTGTCACTGTTGTGAATCGAGGTGAGATTCTTTCGCTTGGATGCGGTAATTCAGATGTTGGTACTCTATTTTCATATTGGATATCATGGGGGAGTTCAGTAAAGAATCCATTGAGGCGTGTCTTTTCCATATTGTGTACCTCTAAAATTCTAAGATCCAGAGGCACAAATTGGGCTAAAGCGATTGCCGCTGTTGCTGATATTGTGCGAAAGCCACGTATTGCTTTGATTGCAAAAAGTCTTTGGACACTTTCTAATTTTTGGCGTATGTATTGCTTGTTTGCTACAGAGCCCCAGATTCCAGCGGCGTAGGTAATGATGGGCTCTATCACCTGCTTATAAATGGTGCTTATGTTCTCTGGGTGGGTTCCCCAGGTTGGCCTTGTAAAGACACAGAGACGCTGGAAAATTCTGGTGGCCTTTGCAACCACGTATTTCACATGGGAGCTAAATAGCAGACCTTTGTCTATAATAACTCCCAAAAGTTTGATCTCGTCTGAGAAACTAAGGGGTTTTCCGGACATGACAATCTTCGCAGTTTCAGCTTTTTGGCTAAATGCAATGAGTTGTGTTTTCTCAGGGCCGAAAGTTAATTTTGCTTTGGCTCCCCATGCAGTGATGCGCTCCAATGCTGTGTTTACTCTGTCCTGGAGTTGTGTTACCGTTTTAGCCGACACGATGAGTAACACATCGTCGGCAAATGCTTGCATGTGACATCCTTCGGGTAATGTTGTTTCAAATAAATCATCTAACGTGATGTTCCACAGTATGGGTCCACATGCCGAGCCTTGAATGCAGCCCTTAGTCATATCCTTAGTTATGCGCGTACCCGAAAAGTCGAGAGTAATTGTTCGGTCAGTGACGTAACTTTGGATTAGTTCGAATATGTTGCTAGGGCATTTCTTGTTTCTCAGTTGGTAGAACATAATGGGCCACCATGCATTATTAAATGCAGACTTTATATCCAAAGATACTGCCATTGTAATTTCTCCTTTGGATTTTTTATTTCGAATAGTTTCAATAGCCATGTTTAGAGCGTCGACTGTTCCGCGTTGTTCTGTAAAGCCGAATTGTTGAGGATTGGTTTTCCCGGCCTTGGTAGCCGCATAATTCACTCGGCGGATAAAAAGTTTTTCCAGGAGCTTGCCAAACACCGAGATTAATCCAATTGGTCTGAATGAGTTAAGTGATGTAGAGTCGGCTTTTCCCGGTTTGGGGATGATTTTTATATATGCCTCTTTCCACCGCTTGGGGAAGTGCCGGAGTGTAAGGCATCGGTTGAGTATATCAACTAATAGGTCCGGATACGATTTTGCAACTTGTTTACAAATGTCAGCCGTGAGGTGATCAAGTCCCGGGGCCTTTTTCGGGTTAATATGTTCTAAACACTCCTGCACCTCTTCCACAGTAAATGGGGGATCATCCTGGGTTTGCGGTACTTGCGTCTGTTGTGAGCGTAATCTTGTGTGGTAAGGCGAATCATCATCCTTAGTATCTGCTGGAAAAAAGTGGTCAAGAAGTGCTTCTGCGGTTTCGGTGGCATTGGTGGTATATTTGTCCCCTACTTTAACAGTAGCAGGAGGGCGTCTAGGAGCTGATTCTTTGAGTAGGCGATTTGTGAGCGACCAAACATTCTCTTTGGTCTGCAACTGGCAGAAGTTGCGGAAATGTTTTGTCGATTCAGTTCTCATTTCTGCAGCATACTCTTCCTTGGCTTTCTTCTGCTTTTCCAATAGTTCTTCAAGTGGTAGTCTCTGTCTTTTAGCAGCGTGAATCTTGCGGTGTAGCGTGATGACTTGTGTTTTAAGATTTTCTAGCTTTTCCGACCACCAGGGCGCTTTAGGTTTGGTACCGCTTTTCCTAGTCGGCATAGAGGCACTACATGCTTCCTGAATGACACTCGTGAGGTCGTCAATAAGAGCTTCTAATTCTGGGACACTAGTGCCTCCGACGTCAATCTCCAATATATTGCTCGATCGCATCATGTCGTCCAATTTCTCTTTAAATAGTGCCCAGTTGGCTTTTTCTGTCTTGTACAGAAAAGTTGATGTTCTTGGTGGTATTTGAGGGGTAGAAAGTGCGTTGTTAATCGAGAACTCGACGGCATGATGTTGGGAGGAGGAGCAGGCCGCCAAATTTACTCTCCAATTAGCGATGCTGTAATAGACTGAGTTTGAGGCAAGAGTTAAGTCGATAATCGAACTTCGCCTTTGGCCGTGAGTCGTAGTCTCAAATGTCGGGGTATTGCCTTCATTGCATACATTAAGGTCGTTAGCGAGTATAAGTTCCATGATCTCGTCACCTCTTGCATTAGAGGTTGCACTGCCCCATAGTGGATTCCAACCATTCAGATCCCCTCCAATGATTAGACACTGATTGTTGGTTTGTCTTGCTAAATATTCCAGCTTGTCAAATGTGTTATCTGGATCTTCTCTTGGTTCAACGTAGGCTGATGCGATGGTGATGGGACGATTGTTATGATTAATCGTAATAACACTAAGATTAGCGGATGAGTATTGTGTTTCGCCAATCACATTTCCCACTTGTGGCTTTGTAATAATGCAAGCTTTAACCCTATTTCCTTTTCCAAATTGATGAATTTCAAGACCTTGTATGTTTTTCATTTCTAATTGGTTGCCCACGTAGGGCTCCTGGATAAGTCCTATCATATAAGGTCCCTGCAAGAAAGAAAGAATAAATTCGTGTGAACTGTCTCGCGATCTGTCTATGTTGCACTGTAATATCTGAAGTTTATAGTTGAAGAGGATGACAACCGTAGTCCACTTTAGTATTTATTCTTTCTTTCATTGCACGTAACCTAGGACACTTCTCAGATGTTGCAGAGTGTTGGGCGTCAGTATTAGCTTTGAATTTGTTATTATGTTGTGTACAATTGTAGCACTTGGGCTTGCCGTTCTCTTTGTCCGGGCAGTTTTCGTAGGTGTGTTTAGTTGAAGCGCAGTGAGAGCACGGTGTTTCCTCTGTTTTGCAATGATTTTTCGTGTGGCCGAATTGAAGGCATTTGTGGCATTGCAGAAACGGGGAAAATTCAGCCACTCTGACTCGCTGCCACTCGATGCACACCCTTTCAATGGAGATAAGTTTGCGATACATCTCCGGACTGACACAAAACACTGCGTTGTAAAGCTGCGGGTTGCGGTTGTTTCGCTTAAAACGGAGGGTCATTTCATCTTCCTTGTGACATGATAGTGAGGGGTTTTGCCGTAATATGTTGTCGACTATTTCCTCAGCGGGGGTGTCATTCATTATACCTTTTAAAATAATCATCGGTTTAAGACGCTTCGCCGGTTCTGCGTCAACAAACTCAGATTGCCGCATTTTGTCAAGTATCTGATTCGCCTGCTCATTATTGTCAAATTCAATCCTCATTTTGTTGTTTGAAATAGTTTGGACTCTGGATGGAGCAAATGACAATTCTCTGAAGTTGACGCTCTTTTTGAGAACATTAACTGCATCTTGACGGCTCTTAATTTCCACCTTGGGTGTCACTATAATTGCTGGTTTACTATTGGGGACAGTTTTAGGTGCAGCAAAAGAGTTGCTTTTCTGAGCGGTGATGTTGGCATAGGAAGGAATATTTGTAGGTGCGCTTATTGCCGTATTTTCCCTTATTGCCTCTCTGACCGTTTCCTTAATGTTAGACAGCTCATTGGAGAGTGATTCATGAACCATTCTGGCTACATCCTGTTGCAAGCTACCTCTGTCCTCCGTGTTAATCCTGTTTCGTTCCTGGGTCTTGATTACTTTTGCAATTTCATTGCACTCCCTGTTAAAGGCATCAATTGTTTCTGATGCAATCTTCCCGATCTGTTCACTGTATTTGGACGCTCGCTCTCTATTCTCCTTTGTAACGGATGTCCTGTTTGCTCCTACTTGCAAGGATTCCTTGATTTTCTCTGCTAAGTCAACGATGTTCTTTTTCATCGCAATAACGCGTGCATTGTTGCGGTTAATGCGCCTGGAGAGAGCATCTAAGTCTGGGTCCAGATCTTGTGGTGCTTCGGCTGTTATTGAGTCGTCGCATGATTTGTCGGTATTGGTTTCTTGTGAACTGGGCTCTAAAGTTGATTCGAGCAGTGAAAATTGATTTTCATGAATCAACTCATCCGCAATTAACTTGTCTGATAATTTTGCTGACGCTTTCTTAGTGGGAGTTCTTGGAGTACCCATTTTTGTTATTAATTAATACCTATAAGTTATAGTTTTCCATAAGAATATAAACTTTCCAAAAGAAATTTATTTTAAAAGAAATTTGTTCAAAAAGATTCGACAGTTGGCTCGCTACAGTCACGTTTGTATACTCAAAACAAGCGCCGCGCTGAGCACAATGCTTGTTTAAAAACAAATTAGAAATTGCTTGGAGAACCACAAAGTTGTTATCTAAAAACTAAAGAAATTTACACAATTTTTGCCTGTTACGCCACACCGCCTCACGTTTAACCTTAGGCAATCGGGTTTCAATTTAATATGTTATCACGTAGGCGCAAAGGTATACTACTATAATAAAAAAGGATGGCGTTTTTATTACATATATTTACTGAGATATAAATTTTTCAATAAATACAGTTTGGATAACTAAGAAAAGATTTGGAGGAAAAATATTTTTTTTACGATCGCCGAGATCTTAGAAGCTAAGCAAGTTAGATTAAATATTGTACATGAATCAAGTAAAACTCACCAAAAAACGTGTTTTAAACTAAAAACTATGTTTCTGTCATGCAAATTCTCAGAAATATTAAGAAAAACGTCAAAAAGTTAGGTTAGGTTATGCTAAAAGTTAGGTTAGGAGATATTTTTCAGCTTATTGCAGTTAATTAAATTTTGTAAAAAGTAAGTAGTAGGACTCAGCAAATTCTATATTAAACAAGAAAAATCACACTGCTATAAGCTGTAAAAAAATTCCTATCAATAAAATGAGATTTAAAAATAAAAAAATTTAAAAGTAGAATTAAAAATCCAAATGACCCGCTACAGACGCGTTTGTAAACTCTAAACAAGCGCCGCGCAGAGTTTTATTTGAAATTTATCACAATATAACAGTACCACAAAAATTACAAAAGATAAACACAAACAAGTGGTCTAAGTTAAGATAAGTAATTTACAAGTTAGGTTTGTTGATATTTTCTTATCTATTATAGCTAATTTTTTGTTTTTATTAAAACTAAGTAGGTTTTAGCAAAATCTATTAGAAACACAAAGAAAAATACTGCTTAGTACTATATTTAAGTTTTTATTAATAAGATAAAAATATTAAAATTCAAAAATTAAAAATGAAATAATAAATCCAAAAGACCCGCTACAGACGCGTTAATAGACTCAAAACAAACGCCGCGCAGAGTTCTAATTGGATATAAACTCAAAACAGTAGTTGCTTCAATATTATAAAAGATAATTCAAAAAGAGTTGTCCAAGTTAGGTTTGGTAAACCTAAGGACATTGGAACACTGGCCAAAAATTGAATTTTAAAGTTAAAGTTTTACTTGAATATTATTAAGATAGATAAAGGTTAGAGCAATGTTATACTGTTAACAGAACTAAAAAAGAACTACGGGAACAAAAGATACAACGTTTGCTAAAATTAAATTTTTAGGATTAAAATTGATCAAAAATTGCAAATTTAAAAATTTATTTCTGCGAAAACTATAGAAACTAGAGAGAGACTTTGTACTAAAGAAAAACGCCAAACGGTAAGAATTATTTATTAAAATTTTGAAATTTAAAATTCGTTCAAATGGAAAAAAGTTATTAGCAGAATTTGGGCAAAAATAAAGATTTTTTGTGAAAAGATTTGAAAAATTTGAATAATTAAGTGGATTTTAAAGATAGGTAAACTTAAATTGCTATTAAATAAGCCTTATTGGCTAAGAAATTTTATTTTAAAAACAGATTTGCAAAAAGATAAAAATTGAATTTATTAGGAATTTTTCAAATATTTTGAGGGTGAAAAAGTTTACCTAAGGTCCGGATTTTTGACCTGTCCTAGTACAAAAGACATCAACGCGTGCTGGCGAAAAATATATTTTGTACTAAGATGTATGAGAAAAAAAGAAATAATTAATTTTGAGAAAACTAAAGAAGATAACCCCGTCGGGCAAAAAATGTAAGGTTCGGAAAAATCAAAAGCGACCGCGCAAAAAATCACAGACGTGTAGGGGCACTCTGGATGTTTCAAAAAGGGCTTGGTTAGGTTAGGTTAGGTTAGGTTAGGTTAGGTTAGGTTAGGTTAGGTTAGGTTAGGTTAGGTTAGGTTAGGTTAGGTTAGGTTAGGTTAGGTTAGGTTAGGTTAGGTTAGGTTAGGTTAGGTTAGGTTAGGTTAGGTTAGGTTAGGTTAGGTTAGGTTAGGTTAGGTTAGGTTAGGTTAGGTTAGGTTAGGTTAGGTTAGGTTAGGTTAGGTTAGGTTAGGTTAGGTTTTTTTTTTTTTTTTTTTTTTTTATTAAGTTAAACTTCAATCTACAGACACGTAGTCCATAATTTTTTTTTATTTTGATTCTTTATTTTGTTAATTTGAAAATACATTTTGCTCCGCGCTGAGCTCGTTTTACAATAGAATACATCTAAATTAAACAATTAGGTTAGGTTAGGTTAGGTTAGGTTAGGTTAGGTTAGGTTAGGTTAGGTTAGGTTAGGTTAGGTTAGGTTAGGTTAGGTTAGGTTAGGTTAGGTTAGGTTAGGTTAGGTTAGGTTAGGTTAGGTTAGGTTAGGTTAGGTTTTTTTTTTTGTATTTAACTTTGTTATCCAAATCGGTATATTTGTTAAGTTACTTTCGTTTAATGTTTTTCGATTCGTGTTTATGTAGGACAAAAAGTTGTCCTGAATTTTGGTTTTATATGTTTTACCCCTCGGGACCGGAATTCCTTTTCCTTGCATCCCGGCCGAGCCTAAGGGTAAGTGGTGGAAGAATGGTAGAGGACGGATGTTTTAAAGAAAGGAAAGACAGAGAGATAGGAAAGACAGAAAAGGAAGGAAGTGATAGCTATAATTAATTAATGGGTTGCCAAGTGGCGATTAATTTTCGTTGGTTCGATTGATTTTAGTGTTTATTACGTTAGAAAAAAAAACTATATATTTTTAGTGAAGCAAATATGGGAAGGAGAGAACTGATAAATTAGGGCGTGTTGTTAAATGATTTCAGTTTGGAGTAGATATGTTCTATAAATTTTGCGAACTGTTTTACAATCTTTGGTTTTTCAATGATGTCGGTCAATGTGAAGGGCGATCCTTCTAGACTGCCACATTGGGAGACGTAGTTGTGCCTTGCAATAGAAAATTTAGGGCATGCCTCGACCAAGTGTTTAGGGGTCTGGGGGGTGGTCCCGTCACAGGGGCAGGTGTTGTTGTCTGTGATTTTGAAGCGATGTAGGTAGAATTTATTTGCACCGTGGCCAGTGAGATATTGGCTAAGGTAAAATGATGGGCATGTGGATGAAAAGAATGAGTGGATGTCTGCTATTGTGGGAAGGAGATTGCGAGTGTGAGAACCTTGGGATGAATCAGAGTATCTCTCCTCCCACGCCTCAAGGGATTCGGATTTGGAGAGGGCTTTGGGGTACGAAATGGGGAAATGGTTGTATGAGGGGCTAATGCGCAGAGAAGTTGCGGCGACGGCAGCGGAGTCAGCGAGGCAGTTGCCTGCGATCCCTGCGTGTCCCTTAACCCAGCAGAATCTGAATTCGCCGGTCGGCAGATGCTGATGCACAATCCGGTGAATCTGGGACACGAGTGGATCGGTGCTGCTGCGCTGGCCGAGTGCGTCGAGAGCGGATCTACAGTCCGACAGTATTAAAGTGTGCGGGTAGCCTTTTTCCTTGGCGTGCATAGTGGCTCTGAGTATAGCATAGAGCTCCGCCTGGAACACAGTGCACGAATTGTGCAGCTTGAACTTGCGAACGGTAGTGCGGCGGTTTTCGGGGCTGTCTGGGTCTACGCAAACAAATGCAGCGCCCACAGTACCACATTCCTGCTTGCTACCGTCCGTGAAGATTTGCACGCTATTTGGTTCACAGGCGGAGTCTATGTGCTCTTGTGTAGGAGCATGGACTGTGTTAACGGTAATTCTCTCCGCGGGATGGAGGAGCTGCGACAGGGGTATAGGTGACTCGTAAGGGATGTCGCTTGGGAGGTATTGGCAAGCATGAGTGAGCCTAGTTAGCTCCACCTCCCTTACCCGGGCAATCTCAAGGTCTAGGGGGAGGAACCGTGCTAATGCCAAAGCGGCGGTGGTCGAGACGGTCCTGTACCCCCGAATCGCTCGGATGGCAAATCCCCTCTGCGCGGAGGCCAACATGGTCTTGATGTACACCTTGGATGCGACGTGACCCCATATACCGGCCGCATAGGTCACAATGGGAGCTATAACGTACCGGTATATGGAGTCGATGTTCTCTGGATGGGCCCCCCAGGAGGGACGGACAAATAAGCAAAGTCTGTGAAACAGCCTCAATACTTTGGCAATTATATACTTGACATGGTTGCTAAAATTTAGTCGGTGGTCTATGATGACTCCGAGAAGCTTGAACTCTTCGGAGTAAGGAATTGTTGACCCCGCCATGCTCAATGAAGCTGTGGCGGCCTTTTTTGAAAATGCCAGCGCTTTAGTTTTGGAGGGGCCGAAGGTGAGTCCCACCCCTTGCCCCCAAGTGGAGATGACTTCGAGAGCCTGGTTGGTGGCCCGCTGAAGTGATGCAGGGTCTTTGGCGGAGACAATGAGCAGTACGTCATCCGCGTATGCCTGCAGGTGGCAACCTTCTGGCAAGGACCGCTCCAGCAGGTCGTCTAGGAGTAAGTTCCAGAGGGCCGGCCCGCACGCCGACCCTTGGACGCATCCTCTCTCCATCACCCGATGGGAGCTAGCCCCCGCGTAATTCAGCACCACATCACGAACGCTGTGGTACTGTGCCACCAGTTTAAAGATGTTAGCTGGGCAGTGGATTTGGCGTAAGCGATTCAGGATTGCAGGCCACCAGGCTCGGTTGAACGCCGATTGAATGTCCAGCGAAACGGCGACACACAGCAGCTTGTTTGAAGACGCAGCTCGTATACGCTGCACTGCTTCGTGCAAGGCGTGTGACGTGGAGGTGTGCCGCCGAAAGCCAAACTGTAGCGGATTTAGGGACCCGGTGGTAGCCTGATGGTGAACGATGCGGCTGGTAAACAATTTCTCCAACAGCTTCCCGAAGACGGAGATGAGGCCAATAGGGCGGTGGTTTTTGATGGAGCTGCTGTCCTCGAGGCCGGGTTTTGGGATGATTTTTACCACGGCCGTCTTCCAGCTCCTGGGAAAGTGGCCCAGTCTGAGACAGCAGTTCATAAGGCCCGTGATTAATGCTGGGAAACTACGCACCACTTGTGAGCAGATATCTGAGGTGAGACCGTCGAGCCCCGGGGCCTTCTTGGGGCACATAGATTGGATGGCCTCTAAAATCTCTTCTTCCACAAAGAAGGCGTCGTCGGGTGAGTCGGGTGGATTGCGGCAAGTCTGCCGTAAATTGGCCTGGGTCGGGGTGTCCTCCGAACTTGGGTCCGGGGGGAAAAAATGTTCCAATAGGGCATCTGCTGTTGCTCCGCTGTCAGATGTGAAGCCTCCGTCATCCAGTTGGACGGCGGACGGTGGTCGGTTAGGGGCCCCAGACCGGAGAAGGCGGTTGGTCATGGTCCAAACGTTCTCCCCAGTCTGAAGCTCGCAGAACTCCCTAAAATTCTGGGACGATTCCTTACGGATTGCGTCGACGTATGTCCTCTTTATGTCTTCGTGGGCCTCCCCGAGGCGTGTGCACTCGTCCGTCGGGAGCCCGGTTCTTTTGGCGTCAATAAATTGTCGGCGGGCGAAATTTACCTGCTGCTTTAGGTCGGTAAGGTTGTCGGTCCACCATGCGGGCTTGGATTTGGCCACTCCTCTATTGGTGCGGACTGGGAGGGCCTCCTTGGCAGCCTCGTTGATGAGTGAGGTCAGTGTGAGAACGAATTGGTCTAGGTCCGTGGTATCAAAGTTGTCGAAAGGTGTGTCGACTATGCCCGCGTCCATAAATCGCCGGGAAAGCGCCTCCCTTAGTCCCACCCAGTCGGTTTCCTTGTTAATGTTATAGCGGTAAGTAGATGTCTGAGGGGGACTCACCTCCTCAGCGTTGCCGCTGCCGATGAAAAACTGAATGAGCTTATGCTCAACCGATCCCAGGGCGTCCGGGTCTACTTTCCAGTCAGCGACGAGTCCCGCCTGGTCTCCCGATACGAAGGTCAAGTCGATAAACGATGAGCGAGTAACTCCGTGGGTTGTGGTCTCAAAAGTGGGGATGTGTCCTGTGTTGCAGCACAAGAGGTCGTGTTCGTGCATGAATTCCGTTACCGCGACACCCCTGGGATTGATTCGACCTGTTGGGTCCCAGGTGGGGTGCCAGCCATTGAAATCCCCTCCGATGAGACAAGCCACACCCTCGTTGTTAAAGTGGTTGACCGCGTCAGAAAGTCGATCTAGGGTTTGGTACTTGTCATCATTGGGCTCTAGGTACACGGAAAAGATGGCCCACTGCCGGTGATTGATGACTACCGTGGCAGCAGCCAAGTTGGGCGTTGAGAATTGAGGCAGGTATAGCGCGCGCAGCTTGTCTGCCACCGCTCTTTTAAGGTATATGGCCGCTTTCACGGTCCTGTCTGGGATAATACTTTGCATGATGTGAACTCCTGCAATGTTTTTAACGAAGTTGTCGGATCCAGTGTACGGTTCAGTCACCAAACCGAACTGAACCAAATTACAGTCAAAGACTTTTTGATACTCCTTGGAGCCGTGCAAGGATCTATCTAAGTTAGCCTGAATGAATTTGATGCGAAGGGAAGATCTATTGTTGTGATGTTGTGCCATAATCTATTTTATTTAAAATTCGATTCTTAATGCTGAGGGCTCTGGGGCATATGGTGGAGAATATAGAATGGTCGGTTTTGCGGCTCAATTTAAATCTGGCGTTATAGCTGGTACAATTGGTGCAGGTCGGCTTTAGTGCTTTGGACTCGCAGTTGGTTTCGTCGTGTCCGGTCTTGCCACAGTGGGCACAGATTTGGGGGGCAGGGCACCTGGAGTGCGTGTGGCCGAACTGCGCGCACTTGCGGCACTGAACAAAAGGGGAAAACTCCTCCACGTGCACTCTCTGATAACCTGTGCGCAGGCGTGGAATGAGTTTGATCTTCTGCCAAATTTCCGGGGAGACGGACAGAACGGCGTTATATAAGTTTGGATTCCTGTTGTTTCTGATAAAAAGGAGTTTAAGGTCGTCGTCCTGACTCGCTTCCCGGAGTTCGTCGTTGTCCTCTATGAGAGTGTTAGTGAGGGATTCACGTGGGAGGTCCTTACTTATACCTTTGAGGATGACCCTCGGATAAATCCTCCTCTCAGGTTCAGCCTTGGCATTTGTGTCTTGGTTAATTCGGGCGACAGCTGTCTCCACCTCCTCTTTGCGGTCTAGCTCCACCCTGAACTTCCCCTTGGACAGTCTGCTGATGTTCGAGACTTGAATTCGGGGCGTAATATTTTTCAGGTATTTGTCGAGGATCCTGATTACGTCCTCTCGCTTCGGGTGAGCGATTCCGCAAGAGATGATGACAGCATGCCGCGTGGGTGATCGTTCTCGTTGATGTTGAGTTGGCTGGGCAGTACCGCCAGCAACCTGTCCTGAAAGGCTAGAAGGACCAGGGCCGGGGGCTTCCGAGGCCACTTGAGCATAGGATCTGGAGAACCTTGGGACGCCGGAGCGGTCAGGGGCAGACCGTGAGTCGGAAGGCTGAGTGCGCTTGCTCTCTTGAGGGCGCGTGGTCTCCTGAGAGTGCCTGGTCTCCTGAGGGCGCTTGGCTTCCCGAGGGCCCTTGGTTTCCTGAGAGCACTTGGTCTCCTGAGAGCGTTTTGTCTCCTTGGTGAGGGCTTCCTTGAAATCAGCGCGAAGGTCCTTGCGAAGGTCAGTCCGGAACGCCTCTTTGACTGCCTCTACCACATCCTGGCGGGTGAGACCGACGGCTATTGCAGCTGCGGCTGGAATTGCAGGTTCGCGTACGGCTCTGGGTGTGGGTTTAGTTGGTGGGATGGGTATGGCCGTTAAGTCATGAAAACTGTCCATAAAATGTGCGTCAACTGGTCTGCTAGCAAGATTATCTGTCCCGCCACAATCCAGCCGGCATTCATCGAGCACATTTATGAGATTTTGTCCGATAATGTGGCATTCGGCGTCAATTTTTAATTTATTCTGCTTGGTAAGAGATTTATCCTGGTGAAGCCAGCCGAGAATGCGTTGAAGACTCCTGTATACGTCTTCTTTTAAGTTTGAGACCCGCTTCTCATACTTTCCACTAAGCTGAGAGATAGCAGTATGCTCGGGAGTTGCTTTTTCCTCTCTTGGTGCATTGTGAGGAGAATCTGGTCTTAGAGGGGTTGAGAAAGCTGTTGGAGTCAGAGTTTGATCCATGGTGCTTAGTCTGAGTGGAGGGGTTACAGAGCCGCTGTCAGGAACGTCCCCTGGTTGCGTCGCTGGAGGGGGTAACATTTTCTCATCAGCTGGGCTCCTTCCCATGTCTAATTGAGCTTTCTTTGCCCAGGATCTAGTTTTTCTAGGCGTAGAGCAGTTTGATGATGCCGGAGAGCTGTGCTCAGACATTTTGTTGGGGTTGAACGCAGTAAAGGTTCAAGTGAGGTATTTTTATTATGTTGAAATTGCCAAAATCTAAAATCTAAAAAATTTAAAGTGCAATAAAATACCCAAAACGCCCGCTACAATCGCGTTTAATACTTAGATTTAAACGCTGCGCTGAGCCTAATAAATATCTAAAAACTAAACGTAAATATACTAAAAAACAACGAAGTTATTAACTAAAAACAAAATTTTTTTGATACGAATTTCGCCTGTTGCGTCGCACCGCCTCACGGTAAGTTTTAGACAATGGAGCTTTATTTTAGTGTGCAAACACGTAGGCGCAGAGGTTATCTACACTATGAAAAAGGAATGGCTTCAAAGTGACTTATAATTACTGAGGTAGAAATTATCCCGCTAATTCACTTTATGGAGTTAGAAAAAAAAATATTTTTTTACGATCGTCGAGATCTTGGGAACTGGTTTAGCTATTCAAAGTATTAAACATAAAACAGATGAAACTTACTAAATAGTGTGTTTTAAAGAAATAATTGTGTTTCTGTTGTGCAAATTAAATAAATTATTAAGGAAAATGTCAAAAAGTTAGGTTAATTTAGGTTTAATGTTAGGTTAGTAGATATTTTCTAAACTATTGAAGCTAATTATATAAATGAAAAAGAAATGTGTTATGCTTATTAAAGTCTACAATAATAATAAAGAAAAATACAGCTATGTACTGTATTAGTTATTTTATTAATAAATTAAAATTTTAAAAATTAATAGTTTAAAAAAAGAATAAAATATTCAATAGACCCGCTACAGACGTGTTTGTATACTCAAAACAAGCGCCGCGCAGAGTTCTAATTGAATTCTGTCACAAAATATCAGTTCTACAAAGATTACAAAAAAATATTTGCAAACAAGTGTTCTTAGTTAGGTTAAGTAAATAAAAAGTTAGGTTAAGTGATATTTTCTGAAATATTATAGCTAATTTATTGTTTTGAATAAAAATGAGTAGACTTTAATAGAATCTATTAGAAACAGAAAAAATAACTTAGCAAAGTGCTGTATTTATTTTTTTATTAATGAAATAAAAATATAAAAATTAAAAAATTAAAAGTGGAATAAAATATCCAAAAAACCCGCTACAGACACACAAGTACACTCAAAACAAGCGCCGCGCAGAGTTCTATTTAGATTTTAACAAAAAATAGCAATAGCACTAATATTAAAAAAGATATTTTAAAAAAAGTGGTCCAAGTTAGGTTAGGTAAAACTTAGAACTTTGAACCGCTGGCCAAAAATCCGGTTTTAAGGTTGCAGCTATAATTGTAATTTCAAAAGATAGGTAATAACAAGATAAATGTTTTATTTTAAACAGAATCTAAAAAGGACTGAAGAATAAAAAGATGTGACGTTTGCTAAAAATTGATTTTTATGAGTAAAATTAAGGAAAAAATCGTCAATTTAAAATTGAAATTGTGCGAAAACTATAGACATCTGAGCAAATGTTTGTATGCAGAAAAAACGTAAAACACCAAGGTTAATTTATTAAAATTTAAAAAATGAAATTTGGTTGAAATGGAAAAAAGTTACAAGCAGATTCCAGGCAAAAATAAAGATTTTTTGGAAAAAAATTTAAAAAATTGGTATAATTAAGTGGTTTTAAAAGAAAATAGAATATTAGATATCTTAAAAAAAGCCTTAAAAGCAAACCAATTTAATTTTAAAAACAGAATTGCAAAAATATCAAAATTGAATTTATTATGAATTTTTCAAATATTTTGAGGGTGAAAAAGTTTACCTAAGGTCCGAATTTTTGACCTGTCCTAGTACAAAAGACATCAACGCGTGAACTCGAAAAATATATTTTGTACCAAGATGTATGGAAAAAAATGAAATAATTATTTATGAGAAAACTACTGTAGATAAACCCGTCGGGCAAAAACTTGGTGGTTGGGAAAAAATCGAAAGATATTGTAGATTTTTCCAGTAAGCATTGGAGCACTCTGGGTGTTTCAAAAAGGGCTTGGTTAGGTTAGGTTAGGTTAGGTTAGGTTAGGTTAGGTTAGGTTAGGGTAGGTTGGTTAGGTTAGGTTAGGTTAGGTTAGGTTAGGTTTTTTTTTTTTTGTATTTAACTTTGTTATCCAAATCGGTATATTTGTTAAGTTACTTTCGTTTAATGTTTTTCGATTCGTGTTTATGTAGGACAAAAAGTTGTCCTGAATTTTGGTTTTATATGTTTTACCCCTCGGGACCGGAATTCCTTTTCCTTGCATCCCGGCCGAGCCTAAGGGTAAGTGGTGGAAGAATGGTAGAGGACAGATGTTTTAAAGAAAGGAAAGACAGAGAGATAGGAAAGACAGAAAAGGAAGGAAGTGATAGCTATAATTAATTAATGGGTTGCCAAGTGGCGATTAATTTTCGTTGGTTCGATTGATTTTAGTGTTTATTACGTTAGAAAAAAAAACTATATATTTTTAGTGAAGCAAATATGGGAAGGAGAGAACTGATAAATTAGGGCGTGTTGTTAAATGATTTCAGTTTGGAGTAGATATGTTCTATAAATTTTGCGAACTGTTTTACAATCTTTGGTTTTTCAATGATGTCGGTCAATGTGAAGGGCGATCCTTCTAGACTGCCACATTGGGAGACGTAGTTGTGCCTTGCAATAGAAAATTTAGGGCATGCCTCGACCAAGTGTTTAGGGGTCTGGGGGGTGGTCCCGTCACAGGGGCAGGTGTTGTTGTCTGTGATTTTGAAGCGATGTAGGTAGAATTTATTTGCACCGTGGCCAGTGAGATATTGGCTAAGGTAAAATGATGGGCATGTGGATGAAAAGAATGAGTGGATGTCTGCTATTGTGGGAAGGAGATTGCGAGTGTGAGAACCTTGGGATGAATCAGAGTATCTCTCCTCCCACGCCTCAAGGGATTCGGATTTGGAGAGGGCTTTGGGGTACGAAATGGGGAAATGGTTGTATGAGGGGCTAATGCGCAGAGAAGTTGCGGCGACGGCAGCGGAGTCAGCGAGGCAGTTGCCTGCGATCCCTGCGTGTCCCTTAACCCAGCAGAATCTGAATTCGCCGGTCGGCAGATGCTGATGCACAATCCGGTGAATCTGGGACACGAGTGGATCGGTGCTGCTGCGCTGGCCGAGTGCGTCGAGAGCGGATCTACAGTCCGACAGTATTAAAGTGTGCGGGTAGCCTTTTTCCTTGGCGTGCATAGTGGCTCTGAGTATAGCATAGAGCTCCGCCTGGAACACAGTGCACGAATTGTGCAGCTTGAACTTGCGAACGGTAGTGCGGCGGTTTTCGGGGCTGTCTGGGTCTACGCAAACAAATGCAGCGCCCACAGTACCACATTCCTGCTTGCTACCGTCCGTGAAGATTTGCACGCTATTTGGTTCACAGGCGGAGTCTATGTGCTCTTGTGTAGGAGCATGGACTGTGTTAACGGTAATTCTCTCCGCGGGATGGAGGAGCTGCGACAGGGGTATAGGTGACTCGTAAGGGATGTCGCTTGGGAGGTATTGGCAAGCATGAGTGAGCCTAGTTAGCTCCACCTCCCTTACCCGGGCAATCTCAAGGTCTAGGGGGAGGAACCGTGCTAATGCCAAAGCGGCGGTGGTCGAGACGGTCCTGTACCCCCGAATCGCTCGGATGGCAAATCCCCTCTGCGCGGAGGCCAACATGGTCTTGATGTACACCTTGGATGCGACGTGACCCCATATACCGGCCGCATAGGTCACAATGGGAGCTATAACGTACCGGTATATGGAGTCGATGTTCTCTGGATGGGCCCCCCAGGAGGGACGGACAAATAAGCAAAGTCTGTGAAACAGCCTCAATACTTTGGCAATTATATACTTGACATGGTTGCTAAAATTTAGTCGGTGGTCTATGATGACTCCGAGAAGCTTGAACTCTTCGGAGTAAGGAATTGTTGACCCCGCCATGCTCAATGAAGCTGTGGCGGCCTTTTTTGAAAATGCCAGCGCTTTAGTTTTGGAGGGGCCGAAGGTGAGTCCCACCCCTTGCCCCCAAGTGGAGATGACTTCGAGAGCCTGGTTGGTGGCCCGCTGAAGTGATGCAGGGTCTTTGGCGGAGACAATGAGCAGTACGTCATCCGCGTATGCCTGCAGGTGGCAACCTTCTGGCAAGGACCGCTCCAGCAGGTCGTCTAGGAGTAAGTTCCAGAGGGCCGGCCCGCACGCCGACCCTTGGACGCATCCTCTCTCCATCACCCGATGGGAGCTAGCCCCCGCGTAATTCAGCACCACATCACGAACGCTGTGGTACTGTGCCACCAGTTTAAAGATGTTAGCTGGGCAGTGGATTTGGCGTAAGCGATTCAGGATTGCAGGCCACCAGGCTCGGTTGAACGCCGATTGAATGTCCAGCGAAACGGCGACACACAGCAGCTTGTTTGAAGACGCAGCTCGTATACGCTGCACTGCTTCGTGCAAGGCGTGTGACGTGGAGGTGTGCCGCCGAAAGCCAAACTGTAGCGGATTTAGGGACCCGGTGGTAGCCTGATGGTGAACGATGCGGCTGGTAAACAATTTCTCCAACAGCTTCCCGAAGACGGAGATGAGGCCAATAGGGCGGTGGTTTTTGATGGAGCTGCTGTCCTCGAGGCCGGGTTTTGGGATGATTTTTACCACGGCCGTCTTCCAGCTCCTGGGAAAGTGGCCCAGTCTGAGACAGCAGTTCATAAGGCCCGTGATTAATGCTGGGAAACTACGCACCACTTGTGAGCAGATATCTGAGGTGAGACCGTCGAGCCCCGGGGCCTTCTTGGGGCACATAGATTGGATGGCCTCTAAAATCTCTTCTTCCACAAAGAAGGCGTCGTCGGGTGAGTCGGGTGGATTGCGGCAAGTCTGCCGTAAATTGGCCTGGGTCGGGGTGTCCTCCGAACTTGGGTCCGGGGGGAAAAAATGTTCCAATAGGGCATCTGCTGTTGCTCCGCTGTCAGATGTGAAGCCTCCGTCATCCAGTTGGACGGCGGACGGTGGTCGGTTAGGGGCCCCAGACCGGAGAAGGCGGTTGGTCATGGTCCAAACGTTCTCCCCAGTCTGAAGCTCGCAGAACTCCCTAAAATTCTGGGACGATTCCTTACGGATTGCGTCGACGTATGTCCTCTTTATGTCTTCGTGGGCCTCCCCGAGGCGTGTGCACTCGTCCGTCGGGAGCCCGGTTCTTTTGGCGTCAATAAATTGTCGGCGGGCGAAATTTACCTGCTGCTTTAGGTCGGTAAGGTTGTCGGTCCACCATGCGGGCTTGGATTTGGCCACTCCTCTATTGGTGCGGACTGGGAGGGCCTCCTCGGCAGCCTCGTTGATGAGTGAGGTCAGTGTGAGAACGAATTGGTCTAGGTCCGTGGTATCAAAGTTGTCGAAAGGTGTGTCGACTATGCCCGCGTCCATAAATCGCCGGGAAAGCGCCTCCCTTAGTCCCACCCAGTCGGTTTCCTTGTTAATGTTATAGCGGTAAGTAGATGTCTGAGGGGGACTCACCTCCTCAGCGTTGCCGCTGCCGATGAAAAACTGAATGAGCTTATGCTCAACCGATCCCAGGGCGTCCGGGTCTACTTTCCAGTCAGCGACGAGTCCCGCCTGGTCTCCCGATACGAAGGTCAAGTCGATAAACGATGAGCGAGTAACTCCGTGGGTTGTGGTCTCAAAAGTGGGGATGTGTCCTGTGTTGCAGCACAAGAGGTCGTGTTCGTGCATGAATTCCGTTACCGCGACACCCCTGGGATTGATTCGACCTGTTGGGTCCCAGGTGGGGTGCCAGCCATTGAAATCCCCTCCGATGAGACAAGCCACACCCTCGTTGTTAAAGTGGTTGACCGCGTCAGAAAGTCGATCTAGGGTTTGGTACTTGTCATCATTGGGCTCTAGGTACACGGAAAAGATGGCCCACTGCCGGTGATTGATGACTACCGTGGCAGCAGCCAAGTTGGGCGTTGAGAATTGAGGCAGGTATAGCGCGCGCAGCTTGTCTGCCACCGCTCTTTTAAGGTATATGGCCGCTTTCACGGTCCTGTCTGGGATAATACTTTGCATGATGTGAACTCCTGCAATGTTTTTAACGAAGTTGTCGGATCCAGTGTACGGTTCAGTCACCAAACCGAACTGAACCAAATTACAGTCAAAGACTTTTTGATACTCCTTGGAGCCGTGCAAGGATCTATCTAAGTTAGCCTGAATGAATTTGATGCGAAGGGAAGATCTATTGTTGTGATGTTGTGCCATAATCTATTTTATTTAAAATTCGATTCTTAATGCTGAGGGCTCTGGGGCATATGGTGGAGAATATAGAATGGTCGGTTTTGCGGCTCAATTTAAATCTGGCGTTATAGCTGGTACAATTGGTGCAGGTCGGCTTTAGTGCTTTGGACTCGCAGTTGGTTTCGTCGTGTCCGGTCTTGCCACAGTGGGCACAGATTTGGGGGGCAGGGCACCTGGAGTGCGTGTGGCCGAACTGCGCGCACTTGCGGCACTGAACAAAAGGGGAAAACTCCTCCACGTGCACTCTCTGATAACCTGTGCGCAGGCGTGGAATGAGTTTGATCTTCTGCCAAATTTCCGGGGAGACGGACAGAACGGCGTTATATAAGTTTGGATTCCTGTTGTTTCTGATAAAAAGGAGTTTAAGGTCGTCGTCCTGACTCGCTTCCCGGAGTTCGTCGTTGTCCTCTATGAGAGTGTTAGTGAGGGATTCACGTGGGAGGTCCTTACTTATACCTTTGAGGATGACCCTCGGATAAATCCTCCTCTCAGGTTCAGCCTTGGCATTTGTGTCTTGGTTAATTCGGGCGACAGCTGTCTCCACCTCCTCTTTGCGGTCTAGCTCCACCCTGAACTTCCCCTTGGACAGTCTGCTGATGTTCGAGACTTGAATTCGGGGCGTAATATTTTTCAGGTATTTGTCGAGGATCCTGATTACGTCCTCTCGCTTCGGGTGAGCGATTCCGCAAGAGATGATGACAGCATGCCGCGTGGGTGATCGTTCTCGTTGATGTTGAGTTGGCTGGGCAGTACCGCCAGCAACCTGTCCTGAAAGGCTAGAAGGACCAGGGCCGGGGGCTTCCGAGGCCACTTGAGCATAGGATCTGGAGAACCTTGGGACGCCGGAGCGGTCAGGGGCAGGCCGTGAGTCGGAAGGCTGAGTGCGCTTGCTCTCTTGAGGGCGCGTGGTCTCCTGAGAGTGCCTGGTCTCCTGAGGGCGCTTGGCTTCCCGAGGGCCCTTGGTTTCCTGAGAGCACTTGGTCTCCTGAGAGCGTTTTGTCTCCTTGGTGAGGGCTTCCTTGAAATCAGCGCGAAGGTCCTTGCGAAGGTCAGTCCGGAACGCCTCTTTGACTGCCTCTACCACATCCTGGCGGGTGAGACCGACGGCTATTGCAGCTGCGGCTGGAATTGCAGGTTCGCGTACGGCTCTGGGTGTGGGTTTAGTTGGTGGGATGGGTATGGCCGTTAAGTCATGAAAACTGTCCATAAAATGTGCGTCAACTGGTCTGCTAGCAAGATTATCTGTCCCGCCACAATCCAGCCGGCATTCATCGAGCACATTTATGAGATTTTGTCCGATAATGTGGCATTCGGCGTCAATTTTTAATTTATTCTGCTTGGTAAGAGATTTATCCTGGTGAAGCCAGCCGAGAATGCGTTGAAGACTCCTGTATACGTCTTCTTTTAAGTTTGAGACCCGCTTCTCATACTTTCCACTAAGCTGAGAGATAGCAGTATGCTCGGGAGTTGCTTTTTCCTCTCTTGGTGCATTGTGAGGAGAATCTGGTCTTAGAGGGGTTGAGAAAGCTGTTGGAGTCAGAGTTTGATCCATGGTGCTTAGTCTGAGTGGAGGGGTTACAGAGCCGCTGTCAGGAACGTCCCCTGGTTGCGTCGCTGGAGGGGGTAACATTTTCTCATCAGCTGGGCTCCTTCCCATGTCTAATTGAGCTTTCTTTGCCCAGGATCTAGTTTTTCTAGGCGTAGAGCAGTTTGATGATGCCGGAGAGCTGTGCTCAGACATTTTGTTGGGGTTGAACGCAGTAAAGGTTCAAGTGAGGTATTTTTATTATGTTGAAATTGCCAAAATCTAAAATCTAAAAAATTTAAAGTGCAATAAAATACCCAAAACGCCCGCTACAATCGCGTTTAATACTTAGATTTAAACGCTGCGCTGAGCCTAATAAATATCTAAAAACTAAACGTAAATATACTAAAAAACAACGAAGTTATTAACTAAAAACAAAATTTTTTGATACGAATTTCGCCTGTTGCGTCGCACCGCCTCACGGTAAGTTTTAGACAATGGAGCTTTATTTTAGTGTGCAAACACGTAGGCGCAGAGGTTATCTACACTATGAAAAAGGAATGGCTTCAAAGTGACTTATAATTACTGAGGTAGAAATTATCCCGCTAATTCACTTTATGGAGTTAGAAAAAAAAATATTTTTTTACGATCGTCGAGATCTTGGGAACTGGTTTAGCTATTCAAAGTATTAAACATAAAACAGATGAAACTTACTAAATAGTGTGTTTTAAAGAAATAATTGTGTTTCTGTTGTGCAAATTAAATAAATTATTAAGGAAAATGTCAAAAAGTTAGGTTAATTTAGGTTTAATGTTAGGTTAGTAGATATTTTCTAAACTATTGAAGCTAATTATATAAATGAAAAAGAAATGTGTTATGCTTATTAAAGTCTACAATAATAATAAAGAAAAATACAGCTATGTACTGTATTAGTTATTTTATTAATAAATTAAAATTTTAAAAATTAATAGTTTAAAAAAGTAATAAAATATTCAATAGACCCGCTACAGACGTGTTTGTATACTCAAAACAAGCGCCGCGCAGAGTTCTAATTGAATTCTGTCACAAAATATCAGTTCTACAAAGATTACAAAAAAATATTTGCAAACAAGTGTTCTTAGTTAGGTTAAGTAAATAAAAAGTTAGGTTAAGTGATATTTTCTGAAATATTATAGCTAATTTATTGTTTTGAATAAAAATGAGTAGACTTTAATAGAATCTATTAGAAACAGAAAAAATAACTTAGCAAAGTGCTGTATTTATTTTTTTATTAATGAAATAAAAATATAAAAATTAAAAAATTAAAAGTGGAATAAAATATCCAAAAAACCCGCTACAGACACACAAGTACACTCAAAACAAGCGCCGCGCAGAGTTCTATTTAGATTTTAACAAAAAAAAGCAATAGCACTAATATTAAAAAAGATATTTTAAAAAAAGTGGTCCAAGTTAGGTTAGGTAAAACTTAGAACTTTGAACCGCTGGCCAAAAATCCGGTTTTAAGGTTGCAGCTATAATTGTAATTTCAAAAGATAGGTAATAACAAGATAAATGTTTTATTTTAAACAGAATCTAAAAAGGACTGAAGAATAAAAAGATGTGACGTTTGCTAAAAATTGATTTTTATGAGTAAAATTAAGGAAAAAATCGTCAATTTAAAATTGAAATTGTGCGAAAACTATAGACATCTGAGCAAATGTTTGTATGCAGAAAAAACGTAAAACACCAAGGTTAATTTATTAAAATTTAAAAAATGAAATTTGGTTGAAATGGAAAAAAGTTACAAGCAGATTCCAGGCAAAAATAAAGATTTTTTGGAAAAAAATTTAAAAAATTGGTATAATTAAGTGGTTTTAAAAGAAAATAGAATATTAGATATCTTAAAAAAAGCCTTAAAAGCAAACCAATTTAATTTTAAAAACAGAATTGCAAAAATATCAAAATTGAATTTATTATGAATTTTTCAAATATTTTGAGGGTGAAAAAGTTTACCTAAGGTCCGAATTTTTGACCTGTCCTAGTACAAAAGACATCAACGCGTGAACTCGAAAAATATATTTTGTACCAAGATGTATGGAAAAAAATGAAATAATTATTTATGAGAAAACTACTGTAGATAAACCCGTCGGGCAAAAACTTGGTGGTTGGGAAAAAATCGAAAGATATTGTAGATTTTTCCAGTAAGCATTGGAGCACTCTGGGTGTTTCAAAAAGGGCTTCGGTTAGGTTAGGTTAGGTTAGGTTAGGTTAGGTTAGGTTAGGTTAGGTTAGGTTAGGTTAGGTTAGGTTAGGTTAGGTTAGGTTAGGTTAGGTTAGGTTAGGTTTTTTTTTTTTTTTTTTATAAACTTTGTTGTTCGATATTGTTAAAATTGTTTGTATGTATCAAAATGAATTTTAAGAATTATATTATTCAAATTTATAGTTAGTAATGGGACTGGACGTTGTCCCAGATTTTGTTTTAGGGTTTACACCCCTCGGAACCGGAATTCCCTTTCCATGCATTCCGGCCGAACCTCAGGGTGAATGGTTGAAGAAGGGTAGAGGACGGATATTTTTAAAGAGAGGAAAGACAGAGAGATAGGAAAGGCAGGAAAGGAAAGAAGTGATAGATAAAAATAATTATCGAGATGCCTTATGGCGATTGAGTTTAGTTTTTCGATAAATGTATGGTGTTATAGGAAATTATTATACACTGAAAACTAGTTAGGGAGTCTAATGAATAATTTGTTATTGAATGCTATTATTGTTAAAGGATTTTAGAGTGGAATAAATATTTTCGATGTAGTTTACGAAAAGTTTGACGATTTTGGGTTTCTCTATTATGTCAGTCAGTGTGAATGGAGATCCGCCTAGAGTGCGGCATTGGGAGGTGTAGTTGTGCCTAGACAAAATGAATTTGGGGCATACCTCGACCAAGTGTTTAGGGGTCTGTGGGGAAGTCCCGTCGCAGGGACATGTATCGTGATCTACGATCTTGAACCGATGTAAGTAAGATTTATTTGCGCCATGGCCAGTTAGATACTGCGTGAGGTAAAACGAGGGGGATGTTAATGAGAAAAGGGATTGGATATCCTTTATGGTAGGAAGGAGATCGCGGGTGTGGGAACCTTGGGGTGAGTCAGAGTATCTCTCCTCCCACGCCTCAAGGGACTGGGATTTGGAGAGGGCTTTTGGATAGGAGATGGGGAAGTGATGGTATGAGGGGCTGGTGCGCAGAGAAGTAGCTGCGACAGCGGCAGAGTCAGCAAGGCAGTTGCCCGCGATCCCCGCGTGCCCCTTTACCCAGCAGAATTTAAATTTGCCGGTGGGCAGATGCTGATGCACTATTTGGTGAATCTGAGACACGAGGGGATCTGTGCTGCTGCGCTGGCCAAGTGCATCGAGGGCGGATCTAGAGTCCGATAAGATCAAGGTGTGTGGGTAGCCTTTTTCCTGAGCGTGCGTTGTGGCCCTAAGAATTGCATAAAGCTCCGCCTGGAACACCGTGCATGAGCTGTGCAACTTAAATTTGCGAACGGTAGTGCGGTGGTTTTCGGGGCTATCTGGATCTACGCAGACAAAGGCAGCACCCACGGCACCGCATTCCTGTTTGCTACCGTCCGTAAAAATTTGCACGCTATTAGATTCGCAGGCAGAGTCGATGTGTTCTTGTGTAGGAGCGTGGACCGTGTTGATGGTAACTCTCTCTGCAGGATGAAGAAGCTGCGACAGTGGTGTTGGCGACTCGTAAGGGATGTCGCTTGGGAGGTATTTGCAGGCGTGTGTGAGCCTAGTCAGCTCCACCTCCCTAACTCGGGCGATCTCAAGGTCTAGGGGGAGGAACCGTGCTAATGCCAAAGCGGCAGTGGTCGAGACGGTTCTGTACCCCCGGATAGCTCGGATGGCGAATCCCCTCTGCGCGGAGGCCAGCATTGTTTTAATGTACTCCTTGGATGCGACATGACCCCATATACCGGCCGCGTAGGTCACAATGGGAGCTATGACGTACCGGTATATGGAGTCGATGTTCTCTGGGTGAGCTCCCCAGGAGGGCCGGACGAACAGGCAGAGCCGGTGGAATAGCCTCAGGACTTTGGCAATTATGTACCTTACATGGTTGCTGAAATTCAGTCGGTGGTCTATGATGACTCCGAGAAGCTTGAACTCCTCGGAGTAAGGAATCGTTGATCCCGCCATGCTTAATGATGCTGTGGCAGCCTTTTTGGAGAATGCTAGCGCCTTGGTTTTAGATGGGCCAAAGGTGAGTCCTACCCCCTGCCCCCAAGTGGAGATGACTTCCAAAGCTTGGTTGGTAGCCCGCTGGAGGGATGCAGGGTCTTTAGCGGAGACAATGAGGAGTACGTCATCTGCGTACGCCTGCAAGTGGCAACCGTCTGGCAGGGACCGCTCCAGCAGGTCGTCTAGGAGTAAGTTCCAGAGGGCCGGCCCGCACGCCGACCCCTGGACGCATCCTCTCTCCATCACCCGATGGGAGCTGGCCCCTGCGTAATTCAGCACCACATCGCGGTCGCTGTGATACTGTGCCACGAGTTTAAAAATGTTGGCGGGGCAATGGATATGGCGCAAGCGGTTCAGAATTGCGGGCCACCAGGCCCGGTTGAACGCCGATTGTATGTCCAGCGAAACGGCGACGCACAGCAGCTTACTTGAAGACGCAGCTCGTATACGCTGCACTGCTTCGTGCAAAGCATGCGAAGTGGAGGTGTGCCGCCGAAAGCCGAACTGTAGTGGATTTAGGGACCCGGTGGTGGCTTGATGGTGAACGATACGGCTGGTAAATAATTTCTCCAACAGCTTCCCGAAGACGGAGATGAGGCCAATAGGGCGGTGGTTTTTGATAGAGCTGCTGTCCTCGAGACCGGGTTTTGGGATGATTTTTACCACGGCCGTCTTCCAACTCCTGGGGAAGTGGCCCAGTCTGAGGCAGCAATTCATGAGGCCCGTGATCAACGCTGGGAAACTCCGCACCACTTGTGAGCAGATGTCTGAGGTGAGGCCGTCAAGTCCCGGGGCCTTCTTGGGGCACATAGATTGAATGGCCTCTAAAATCTCTTCTTCCACAAAGAAGGCGTCGTCGGGTGAGTCAGGTGGATTGCGGCAAGACCGCCGTAAATCGGCCTGGGTCGGGGTGTCCTCCGACCTTGGGTCCGGGGGGAAAAAATGTGTCAATAGGGCATCTGCTGTTGCTCCGCTGTCAGATGTGAAGCCTCCGTCATCCAGTTGGACGGCGGACGGTGGACGGTTAGGAGCCCCAGACCGGAGAAGGCGGTTGGTCATGGTCCAAACGTTCTCCCCGGTCTGAAGCTCGCAGAATTCCCTAAAATTTTGGGACGACTCCTTACGGATTGCGTCGACGTATGTCCTCTTTATGTCTTCGTGGGCCTCCCCGAGGCGTGTGCACTCGTCCGACGGGAGCCCGGTTCTTTTGGCATCAATAAATTGTCGGCGGGCGAAATTTACCTGCTGCTTTAGGTCGGTAAGGTTGTCGGTCCACCATGCGGGCTTGGATTTGGCCACTCCTCTATTGGTGCGGACTGGGAGGGCCTCCCCGGCAGCCTCGTTGATGAGAGACGTCAGTGTGAGAACGAATTGGTCTAGGTCCGTGGCATCAAAGTTGTCGAAAGGTGTGTCTACTATGCCCGCGTCCATAATTCGCCGGGAAAGCGCCTCCCTTAGTCCCACCCAGTCGGTTTCCTTGTTGATGTTATAGCGGTAAGTAGATGTCTGAGGGGGACTCACCTCCTCAGCGTTGCCGCTGCCGATGAAAAACTGAATGAGCTTGTGCTCAACCGATCCCAGGGCGTCCGGGTCTACTTTCCAGTCAGCGACCAGTCCCGCCTGGTCTCCCGATACGAAGGTCAAGTCGATAAACGATGAGCGAGTAACTCCGTGGGTTGTGGTCTCGAAAGTGGGGATGTGTCCTGTGTTGCAGCACAGGAGGTCGTGTTCGTGCATGAATTCCGTTACCGCGACACCCCTGGGATTGATTCGACCTGTTGGGTCCCAGGTGGGGTGCCAGCCATTGAAATCCCCTCCGATGAGACAAGCCACACCCTCGTTGTTAAAGTGGTTGACCGCGTCAGAAAGTCGATCTAGGGTTTGGTACTTGTCATCATTGGGCTCTAGGTACACGGAAAAGATGGCCCACTGCCGGTGATTGATGACTACCGTGGCGGCAGCCAAGTTGGGCGTTGAGAATTGAGGCAGGTATAGCGCGCGCAGCTTGTCTGCCGCCGCTCTTTTAAGGTATATGGCCGCTTTCACGGTCCTGTCTGGGATAATACTTTGCATGATGTGAACTCCTGCAATGTTTTTAACGAAGTTGTCGGATCCAGTGTACGGTTCAGTCACCAAACCGAACTGAACCAAATTACAGTCGAAGACTTTTTGATACTCCTTGGAGCCGTGCAAGGATCTATCTAAGTTAGCCTGAATGAATTTGATGCGAAGGGAAGATCTATTGTTGTGATGTTGTGCCATAATCTATTTTATTTAAAATTCGATTCTTAATGCTGAGGGCTCTGGGGCATATGGTGGAGAATATAGAATGGTCGGTTTTGCGGCTCAATTTAAATCTGGCGTTATAGCTGGTACAATTGGTGCAGGTCGGCTTTAGTGCTTTGGACTCGCAGTTGGTTTCGTCGTGTCCGGTCTTGCCACAGTGGGCACAGATTTGGGGGGCAGGGCACCTAGAGTGCGTGTGGCCGAACTGCGCGCACTTGCGGCACTGAACAAAAGGGGAAAACTCCTCCACGTGCACTCTCTGATAACCTGTGCGCAGGCGTGGAATGAGTTTGATCTTCTGCCAAATTTCCGGGGAGACGGACAGAACGGCGTTATATAAGTTTGGATTCCTGTTGTTTCTGATAAAAAGGAGTTTAAGGTCGTCGTCCTGACTCGCTTCCCGGAGTTCGTCGTTGTCCTCTATGAGAGTGTTAGTGAGGGATTCACGTGGGAGGTCCTTACTTATACCTTTGAGGATGACCCTCGGATAAATCCTCCTCTCAGGTTCAGCCTTGGCATTTGTGTCTTGGTTAATTCGGGCGACAGCTGTCTCCACCTCCTCTTTGCGGTCTAGCTCCACCCTGAACTTCCCCTTGGACAGTCTGCTGATGTTCGAGACTTGAATTCGGGGCGTAATATTTTTCAGGTATTTGTCGAGGATCCTGATTACGTCCTCTCGCTTCGGGTGAGCGATTCCGCAATAGATGATGACTGCATGCCGCATGGGTGATCGTTCTTGTTGATGTTGAGTTGGCCGGGCAGTACCGCCAGCAACCTGTCCTGAAAGGCTAGAAGGACCAGAGCCGGGGGCTTCCGAGGCCACTTGAGCATAGGATCTGGAGAACCTTGGGACGCCGGAGCGGTCAGGGGCAGGCCGTGAGTCGGAAGGCTGAGTGCGCTTGCTCTCTTGAGGGCGCGTGGTCTCCTGAGAGTGCCTGGTCTCCTGAGGGCGCTTGGCTGTTAGGTTAGGTTAGGTTAGGTTAGTTTAGGTTAGGTTAGGTTAGGTTAGGTTAGGTTAGGTTAGGTTAGGTTAGGTTAGGTTAGGTTAGGTTAGGTTAGGTTAGGTTAGGTTAGGTTTTTTTTTTTTTTTATTGTATTTATTTGATTCGCAATGTGGTTTTGTTAAGTTATTTAGTTGTATGTTTATTATAAACCGAGAGTAGCAATTTGATACTTACTCCGGATTTTGGGAATTTATGAATATTAGTGAAGATTTGCATAGGTGTTGTTATAAAATGTTAATATTTAAATGTGATAATACTGTGGTGGTTTTTATGTTTGGTTGAATTCTTTGAGATTATTAACAATATGATTTATGTAGTTTAGGAATGATTCGATAGCAGATTCTTTTTTAATTAGTTCTCTTAAATTGTAGGGATTGGTTCGCAAGTTGCGGCATATCATGCCGTGCGTAAAACGCGCTCTTTCGAAGCGGGGGCAGTCTTCTAACAAGTGTTTAATACTTTGAATACTGATGTCATCACAAGGGCATAGGTTGTCATCCGTTATCTTGAATTTGTGTAGGTAGGCTTTGTGATAACCATGACCTGTTAGGATTTGAGTGAGGCTGAAGGTCACGCCTGTCGTTTTCATGACAGTTTGACAATCTTCGATTGTAGGTAGCCACTCTTTAGTTGTGCTGCCCTGGGTGGCTGTGGTGTACCTATGTTGCCATTCAGCGAGTGATTTTATTCTCAGTTGTCTTTTTACATAGGACGAAGCAAACTGATCGTACGTTAGGCTGCGTTTGAGTTTCGCTGCCTGCCCAGCTGCGACGTCAGCTGCCTCGTTGCCTATGATTCCGACGTGGCTGCGCACCCAGGACAGCCTTATTACTCCGGTGTGTCTTCGCAAGACTCCATGGATCTCTGCGACTAGCTGGTTGGTGCTACTTCGGTCTTGTATCGCTTGCAGCGATGACATGGAGTCAGAGAAGATGATTGTGTCTGGAAGTCTCTTTTTCTCTATGTATTTGCATGCGTGTAAAATGGCCAATAACTCCGCCTGGAAAACGCTGCAAACGTCGTGTAATTTGAGCTTGCCAGTAAATGTAGGTTGATTTGCTCCGGGTTTGTAGTAAACGAAGGCAGCGCCGACAGTGTCATCTTCTTGTTTACTTCCGTCGGTGAAAATAGTGTGTGCTGTGCCTCGGTGTAGTTGATCTACTTGCTCCTGTGTTGTCACTGTTGTGAATCGAGGTGAGATTCTTTCGCTTGGATGCGGTAATTCAGATGTTGGTACTCTATTTTCATATTGGATATCATGGGGGAGTTCAGTAAAGAATCCATTGAGGCGTGTCTTTTCCATATTGTGTACCTCTAAAATTCTAAGATCCAGAGGCACAAATTGGGCTAAAGCGATTGCCGCTGTTGCTGATATTGTGCGAAAGCCACGTATTGCTTTGATTGCAAAAAGTCTTTGGACACTTTCTAATTTTTGGCGTATGTATTGCTTGTTTGCTACAGAGCCCCAGATTCCAGCGGCGTAGGTAATGATGGGCTCTATCACCTGCTTATAAATGGTGCTTATGTTCTCTGGGTGGGTTCCCCAGGTTGGCCTTGTAAAGACACAGAGACGCTGGAAAATTCTGGTGGCCTTTGCAACCACGTATTTCACATGGGAGCTAAATAGCAGACCTTTGTCTATAATAACTCCCAAAAGTTTGATCTCGTCTGAGAAACTAAGGGGTTTTCCGGACATGACAATCTTCGCAGTTTCAGCTTTTTGGCTAAATGCAATGAGTTGTGTTTTCTCAGGGCCGAAAGTTAATTTTGCTTTGGCTCCCCATGCAGTGATGCGCTCCAATGCTGTGTTTACTCTGTCCTGGAGTTGTGTTACCGTTTTAGCCGACACGATGAGTAACACATCGTCGGCAAATGCTTGCATGTGACATCCTTCGGGTAATGTTGTTTCAAATAAATCATCTAACGTGATGTTCCACAGTATGGGTCCACATGCCGAGCCTTGAATGCAGCCCTTAGTCATATCCTTAGTTATGCGCGTACCCGAAAAGTCGAGAGTAATTGTTCGGTCAGTGACGTAACTTTGGATTAGTTCGAATATGTTGCTAGGGCATTTCTTGTTTCTCAGTTGGTAGAACATAATGGGCCACCATGCATTATTAAATGCAGACTTTATATCCAAAGATACTGCCATTGTAATTTCTCCTTTGGATTTTTTATTTCGAATAGTTTCAATAGCCATGTTTAGAGCGTCGACTGTTCCGCGTTGTTCTGTAAAGCCGAATTGTTGAGGATTGGTTTTCCCGGCCTTGGTAGCCGCATAATTCACTCGGCGGATAAAAAGTTTTTCCAGGAGCTTGCCAAACACCGAGATTAATCCAATTGGTCTGAATGAGTTAAGTGATGTAGAGTCGGCTTTTCCCGGTTTGGGGATGATTTTTATATATGCCTCTTTCCACCGCTTGGGGAAGTGCCGGAGTGTAAGGCATCGGTTGAGTATATCAACTAATAGGTCCGGATACGATTTTGCAACTTGTTTACAAATGTCAGCCGTGAGGTGATCAAGTCCCGGGGCCTTTTTCGGGTTAATATGTTCTAAACACTCCTGCACCTCTTCCACAGTAAATGGGGGATCATCCTGGGTTTGCGGTACTTGCGTCTGTTGTGAGCGTAATCTTGTGTGGTAAGGCGAATCATCATCCTTAGTATCTGCTGGAAAAAAGTGGTCAAGAAGTGCTTCTGCGGTTTCGGTGGCATTGGTGGTATATTTGTCCCCTACTTTAACAGTAGCAGGAGGGCGTCTAGGAGCTGATTCTTTGAGTAGGCGATTTGTGAGCGACCAAACATTCTCTTTGGTCTGCAACTGGCAGAAGTTGCGGAAATGTTTTGTCGATTCAGTTCTCATTTCTGCAGCATACTCTTCCTTGGCTTTCTTCTGCTTTTCCAATAGTTCTTCAAGTGGTAGTCTCTGTCTTTTAGCAGCGTGAATCTTGCGGTGTAGCGTGATGACTTGTGTTTTAAGATTTTCTAGCTTTTCCGACCACCAGGGCGCTTTAGGTTTGGTACCGCTTTTCCTAGTCGGCATAGAGGCACTACATGCTTCCTGAATGACACTCGTGAGGTCGTCAATAAGAGCTTCTAATTCTGGGACACTAGTGCCTCCGACGTCAATCTCCAATATATTGCTCGATCGCATCATGTCGTCCAATTTCTCTTTAAATAGTGCCCAGTTGGCTTTTTCTGTCTTGTACAGAAAAGTTGATGTTCTTGGTGGTATTTGAGGGGTAGAAAGTGCGTTGTTAATCGAGAACTCGACGGCATGATGTTGGGAGGAGGAGCAGGCCGCCAAATTTACTCTCCAATTAGCGATGCTGTAATAGACTGAGTTTGAGGCAAGAGTTAAGTCGATAATCGAACTTCGCCTTTGGCCGTGAGTCGTAGTCTCAAATGTCGGGGTATTGCCTTCATTGCATACATTAAGGTCGTTAGCGAGTATAAGTTCCATGATCTCGTCACCTCTTGCATTAGAGGTTGCACTGCCCCATAGTGGATTCCAACCATTCAGATCCCCTCCAATGATTAGACACTGATTGTTGGTTTGTCTTGCTAAATATTCCAGCTTGTCAAATGTGTTATCTGGATCTTCTCTTGGTTCAACGTAGGCTGATGCGATGGTGATGGGACGATTGTTATGATTAATCGTAATAACACTAAGATTAGCGGATGAGTATTGTGTTTCGCCAATCACATTTCCCACTTGTGGCTTTGTAATAATGCAAGCTTTAACCCTATTTCCTTTTCCAAATTGATGAATTTCAAGACCTTGTATGTTTTTCATTTCTAATTGGTTGCCCACGTAGGGCTCCTGGATAAGTCCTATCATATAAGGTCCCTGCAAGAAAGAAAGAATAAATTCGTGTGAACTGTCTCGCGATCTGTCTATGTTGCACTGTAATATCTGAAGTTTATAGTTGAAGAGGATGACAACCGTAGTCCACTTTAGTATTTATTCTTTCTTTCATTGCACGTAACCTAGGACACTTCTCAGATGTTGCAGAGTGTTGGGCGTCAGTATTAGCTTTGAATTTGTTATTATGTTGTGTACAATTGTAGCACTTGGGCTTGCCGTTCTCTTTGTCCGGGCAGTTTTCGTAGGTGTGTTTAGTTGAAGCGCAGTGAGAGCACGGTGTTTCCTCTGTTTTGCAATGATTTTTCGTGTGGCCGAATTGAAGGCATTTGTGGCATTGCAGAAACGGGGAAAATTCAGCCACTCTGACTCGCTGCCACTCGATGCACACCCTTTCAATGGAGATAAGTTTGCGATACATCTCCGGACTGACACAAAACACTGCGTTGTAAAGCTGCGGGTTGCGGTTGTTTCGCTTAAAACGGAGGGTCATTTCATCTTCCTTGTGACATGATAGTGAGGGGTTTTGCCGTAATATGTTGTCGACTATTTCCTCAGCGGGGGTGTCATTCATTATACCTTTTAAAATAATCATCGGTTTAAGACGCTTCGCCGGTTCTGCGTCAACAAACTCAGATTGCCGCATTTTGTCAAGTATCTGATTCGCCTGCTCATTATTGTCAAATTCAATCCTCATTTTGTTGTTTGAAATAGTTTGGACTCTGGATGGAGCAAATGACAATTCTCTGAAGTTGACGCTCTTTTTGAGAACATTAACTGCATCTTGACGGCTCTTAATTTCCACCTTGGGTGTCACTATAATTGCTGGTTTACTATTGGGGACAGTTTTAGGTGCAGCAAAAGAGTTGCTTTTCTGAGCGGTGATGTTGGCATAGGAAGGAATATTTGTAGGTGCGCTTATTGCCGTATTTTCCCTTATTGCCTCTCTGACCGTTTCCTTAATGTTAGACAGCTCATTGGAGAGTGATTCATGAACCATTCTGGCTACATCCTGTTGCAAGCTACCTCTGTCCTCCGTGTTAATCCTGTTTCGTTCCTGGGTCTTGATTACTTTTGCAATTTCATTGCACTCCCTGTTAAAGGCATCAATTGTTTCTGATGCAATCTTCCCGATCTGTTCACTGTATTTGGACGCTCGCTCTCTATTCTCCTTTGTAACGGATGTCCTGTTTGCTCCTACTTGCAAGGATTCCTTGATTTTCTCTGCTAAGTCAACGATGTTCTTTTTCATCGCAATAACGCGTGCATTGTTGCGGTTAATGCGCCTGGAGAGAGCATCTAAGTCTGGGTCCAGATCTTGTGGTGCTTCGGCTGTTATTGAGTCGTCGCATGATTTGTCGGTATTGGTTTCTTGTGAACTGGGCTCTAAAGTTGATTCGAGCAGTGAAAATTGATTTTCATGAATCAACTCATCCGCAATTAACTTGTCTGATAATTTTGCTGACGCTTTCTTAGTGGGAGTTCTTGGAGTACCCATTTTTGTTATTAATTAATACCTATAAGTTATAGTTTTCCATAAGAATATAAACTTTCCAAAAGAAATTTATTTTAAAAGAAATTTGTTCAAAAAGATTCGACAGTTGGCTCGCTACAGTCACGTTTGTATACTCAAAACAAGCGCCGCGCTGAGCACAATGCTTGTTTAAAAACAAATTAGAAATTGCTTGGAGAACCACAAAGTTGTTATCTAAAAACTAAAGAAATTTACACAATTTTTGCCTGTTACGCCACACCGCCTCACGTTTAACCTTAGGCAATCGGGTTTCAATTTAATATGTTATCACGTAGGCGCAAAGGTATACTACTATAATAAAAAAGGATGGCGTTTTTATTACATATATTTACTGAGATATAAATTTTTCAATAAATACAGTTTGGATAACTAAGAAAAGATTTGGAGGAAAAATATTTTTTTTACGATCGCCGAGATCTTAGAAGCTAAGCAAGTTAGATTAAATATTGTACATGAATCAAGTAAAACTCACCAAAAAACGTGTTTTAAACTAAAAACTATGTTTCTGTCATGCAAATTCTCAGAAATATTAAGAAAAACGTCAAAAAGTTAGGTTAGGTTATGCTAAAAGTTAGGTTAGGAGATATTTTTCAGCTTATTGCAGTTAATTAAATTTTGTAAAAAGTAAGTAGTAGGACTCAGCAAATTCTATATTAAACAAGAAAAATCACACTGCTATAAGCTGTAAAAAAATTCCTATCAATAAAATGAGATTTAAAAATAAAAAAATTTAAAAGTAGAATTAAAAATCCAAATGACCCGCTACAGACGCGTTTGTAAACTCTAAACAAGCGCCGCGCAGAGTTTTATTTGAAATTTATCACAATATAACAGTACCACAAAAATTACAAAAGATAAACACAAACAAGTGGTCTAAGTTAAGATAAGTAATTTACAAGTTAGGTTTGTTGATATTTTCTTATCTATTATAGCTAATTTTTTGTTTTTATTAAAACTAAGTAGGTTTTAGCAAAATCTATTAGAAACACAAAGAAAAATACTGCTTAGTACTATATTTAAGTTTTTATTAATAAGATAAAAATATTAAAATTCAAAAATTAAAAATGAAATAATAAATCCAAAAGACCCGCTACAGACGCGTTAATAGACTCAAAACAAACGCCGCGCAGAGTTCTAATTGGATATAAACTCAAAACAGTAGTTGCTTCAATATTATAAAAGATAATTCAAAAAGAGTTGTCCAAGTTAGGTTTGGTAAACCTAAGGACATTGGAACACTGGCCAAAAATTGAATTTTAAAGTTAAAGTTTTACTTGAATATTATTAAGATAGATAAAGGTTAGAGCAATGTTATACTGTTAACAGAACTAAAAAAGAACTACGGGAACAAAAGATACAACGTTTGCTAAAATTAAATTTTTAGGATTAAAATTGATCAAAAATTGCAAATTTAAAAATTTATTTCTGCGAAAACTATAGAAACTATAGAGAGACTTTGTACTAAAGAAAAACGCCAAACGGTAAGAATTATTTATTAAAATTTTGAAATTTAAAATTCGTTCAAATGGAAAAAAGTTATTAGCAGAATTTGGGCAAAAATAAAGATTTTTTGTGAAAAGATTTGAAAAATTTGAATAATTAAGTGGATTTTAAAGATAGGTAAACTTAAATTGCTATTAAATAAGCCTTATTGGCTAAGAAATTTTATTTTAAAAACAGATTTGCAAAAAGATAAAAATTGAATTTATTAGGAATTTTTCAAATATTTTGAGGGTGAAAAAGTTTACCTAAGGTCCGGATTTTTGACCTGTCCTAGTACAAAAGACATCAACGCGTGCTGGCGAAAAATATATTTTGTACTAAGATGTATGAGAAAAAAAGAAATAATTAATTTTGAGAAAACTAAAGAAGATAACCCCGTCGGGCAAAAAATGTAAGGTTCGGAAAAATCAAAAGCGACCGCGCAAAAAATCACAGACGTGTAGGGGCACTCTGGATGTTTCAAAAAGGGCTTGATTAGGTTAGGTTAGGTTAGGTTAGGTTAGGTTAGGTTAGGTTAGGTTAGGTTAGGTTAGGTTAGGTTAGGTTAGGTTAGGTTAGGTTAGGTTAGGTTAGGTTAGGTTAGGTTAGGTTAGGTTAGGTTAGGTTAGGTTAGGTTAGGTTAGGTTAGGTTAGGTTAGGTTAGGTTAGGTTAGGTTAGGTTAGGTTAGGTTAGGTTAGGTTAGGTTAGGTTAGGTTAGGTTAGGTTAGGTTAGGTTAGGTTAGGTTAGGTTAGGTTAGGTTAGGTTAGGTTAGGTTAGGTTAGGTTAGGTTAGGTTAGGTTAGGTTAGGTTAGGTTAGGTTAGGTTAGGTTAGGTTAGGTTAGGTTAGGTTAGGTTAGGTTAGGTTAGGTTAGGTTAGGTTAGGTTAGGTTAGGTTAGGTTAGGTTAGGTTAGGTTAGGTTAGGTTAGGTTAGGTTAGGTTAGGTTAGGTTAGGTTAGGTTAGGTTAGGTTAGGTTAGGTTAGGTTAGGTTAGGTTAGGTTAGGTTAGGTTAGGTTAGGTTAGGTTAGGTTAGGTTAGGTTAGGTTAGGTTAGGTTAGGTTAGGTTAGGTTAGGTTAGGTTAGGTTAGGTTAGGTTAGGTTAGGTTAGGTTAGGTTAGGTTAGGTTAGGTTAGGTTAGGTTAGGATAGGTTAGGTTAGGTTAGGTTAGGTTAGGTTAGGTTAGGTTAGGTTAGGTTAGGTTAGGTTAGGTTAGGTTAGGTTAGGTTAGGTTAGGTTAGGTTAGGTTAGGTTAGGTTAGGTTAGGTTAGGTTAGGTTAGGTTAGGTTAGGTTAGGTTAGGTTAGGTTAGGTTAGGTTAGGTTAGGTTAGGTTAGGTTAGGTTAGGTTAGGTTAGGTTAGGTTAGGTTAGGTTAGGTTTTTTTTTTTTTTTTTTTTTTTCCACTGTTTGTTTAAGTTAAAAGTTTATCTGAAGGGAAGGGAAATTTTAATATTGGATAAGGATTGGAGCCGGAATTGTCAAAATGGCTTCGGCACCATTGGGCTCATCCCATGATGAGGCTTGTTGCCCTCCGATGCCAGGCCGGGGGAAGAGAAAGTGGTAGAAAGGAAGAGAAGGATAGAAGGATACAAAAAGTAAGAGGATAGAGGAAAGAAAGGAAGAGTTGGGATAGATGAAGGAGAAATAAAACACATTTTTATAAATAATAGGTTGCTGCTGGGACCCGCCACCCCCTATTCTCATGCGCGTAGGGCCCAAAGTGGGCCGGTCCCCTCCCCAGGGGCGGCAAAGTCGCAGTGCCCCCTCTTACGAATGTTGCCCCAGTAAAAGAAGGCGACTATTACCGCCGGGCCATGGCTGAGAAAAACAGGGCTAGAGAGTGTCAGATGGACACATGTAAATGGTCCGCGGCGGCAAGCCTAGCCCGAGAGGCGGGGTGTAAGGCACAACTATCAGTGGGGGGTCCCAGCAACAACCCTAATCTGAAAAGACAAACACAGTTATTATACAAGACATAAACAAACAAAAACAAAATAAATTCTAACTTAAAATGTTGTTACACAAGCAGATAAAGAGACCTAGGGTGGAGGGGTGGGAGTATGTTATGTTCTTTTTACATACTAAAATATTTCTATAAACGTTTGTTCTTTTTATTGGGTAGTTATTATTCTTTTCTTTTTTTTATTTTTCTTTTTTTTTTTTTTTTTTCTTTTTAAGTCTGTGCATTATTCTTTTTGCATCGTGTGTTCTTTTGCACACCCCTCACCCGTACAACTAATCCAAGTGGAGAATCAAAGTGAGTCACATGATTTTAAATTATTTAAATATGTCGTTATGATATTAACAGGGTTAAGAAGTTTTACAAACAAAATATTACATGTCATGTTATGCAAGGATAATAAATTATTATTTCACACTAGGGTTATAAATTATGTACATCTCAAGAGTGGTATGTTAAGATCATAAATGACCACGTGAATTACAGACGAAATTACAAAATAGGTTATATACAAGATTACAAAGGCGTTGCATTCAACAATAACGGGATCATTGGCCGTCATCCCCGACCCGCGACCAGGTGCAACCACCCGCGACCAGGTGCGACCCGCGACCACCTGCGACCACCCGCGACCACCTGCGACCACCTGCGACCGGGCGCGACCTGCGACCACCTGCGACCAGGTGCGACCAAGTGCGACCTGCGACCACCTGCGACCACCTGCGACCGGGCGCGACCCGCGACCACCTGCGACCAGGTGCGACCAAGTGCGACCTGCGACCACCTGCGACCACCTGCGACCACCCGCGACCACCTGCGACCACCTGCGACCGGGCGCGACCTGCGACCACCTGCGACCAGGCGCGACCAAGTGCGACCTGCGACCACCTGCGACCACCCGCGACCACCTGCGACCACCTGCGACCGGGCGCGACCCGCGACCACCTGCGACCAGGTGCGACCAAGTGCGACCTGCGACCACCTGCGACCACCTGCGATCACCCGCGACCACCCGCGACCGGGCGCGACCCGCGACCACCCGCGACCAGGTGCGACCAAGTGCGACCTGCGACCACCTGCGACCACCTGCGACCACCCGCGACCACCTGCGACCGGGCGCGACCCGCGACCACCTGCGACCAGGTGCGACCAAGTGCGACCTGCGACCACCTGCGACCACCTGCGACCACCCGCGACCACCTGCGACCACCTGCGACCGGGCGCGACCTGCGACCACCTGCGACCAGGTGCGACCAAGTGCGACCTGCGACCACCTGCGACCACCCGCGACCACCTGCGACCACCTGCGACCGGGCGCGACCCGCGACCACCTGCGACCAGGTGCGACCAAGTGCGACCTGCGACCACCTGCGACCACCTGCGACCACCCGCGACCACCCGCGACCGGGCGCGACCCGCGACCACCCGCGACCAGGTGCGACCAAGTGCGACCTGCGACCACCTGCGACCACCTGCGACCACCCGCGACCACCTGCGACCACCTGCGACCGGCATGCGTATTCTTCGTCAGACGGCACCCATGGCCGGCCGCGACCCGCAGCCGGCCCCAGCAGGCGGAATCGCGCAAGGTTCGTCAGGGTCAGGGGATGAGGGTCAATGGTGCAAACTAAAGCTTATATTTAAAAATCAGACCGTAAGCACATATAAACCAGGCTGCTATTGGGACGCCTCATTTGTTATTATCGTGCACGAGGGGCCCCAAAATGGGCCGTGTTAATGTGTCAGGCACAGCTGTGGATGAGGCGTCCCAGCAACAACCACCCGTGTTTAAAGAAGGACGAGCATAACCAAATAGATACTTTTTCAAAATTTTTAAAACTAACATAATATGTAATAAATGGCAGTGGTACACGGAAGAAAAGGACACGTTATTAAGTCTGTGCGTACAGTATGTACAAGTTATTAAGGGCCATAGTCAATCCGGTTGTGAATGCGGTTTTTCATCATTTTTAGTCGTGGGCAAGAGGGGGAGTTTGCACGATGCTTGTAGTCACCAGCATCATAATAGTGACAGTTTCGACATTGGGCTTTAGTTGGGTCGTCTTTTACTGGGCAGTTCTCTAAAAGGTGCTCGTCTGCGCAATGAGCACAAACAAAGAATTTACATGTTTTTTGCGTATGCCCGTAGTTCTGGCACTGGAAGCACTGAATAAATGGTGAGAATTCTTCTGCGTGTACCCGTGTGTATTCAATGTTGATCTTCTTAATGTGGAGAATTTCGTGGAAGACGTGTGGGGATACAATGAAGGCCATGTTGTACAATCTTGGGTTCCGGTTTTTGCGTTCGAGTTTGGGACGAATGTCATCTTCACTAGTGATCTTATCGGCGATGGATGGGTTTTGCTTGCAAATGAGGTTTACGAGTTCCTCCCGTGGAATGTGTTGGGGTACGCCTTTGAGGATTACCATGGGTTTAAGGTGTCTTGCCTTCTCGACCATCTTGATCTTCTTGGTTTTGTCGAGTAGCCCTCTCATGCTTTCCAAAATGCTGTCTCGTTGGTCCGTTTGGTCAAATCCAACTCGAATTTTTCCTCCGGAGAGGGGTATTACCTGGGTGGGTGAAAAACCCAGACGATCTAATTGTGCCAAGTTCCTTAATTCATTCAGGGACTCTTTCACGTGTTCGGGAATCTTCTCCTTATCGGTCCATGAGTCAAAACCTTCGATCGTGAGGATCAGGGATGGCTTGATGGTAGTTTGATTCAATCTAGTATTATCTGGTTGTGTGGATTCCGTTTGTTTCAAGGGAGCTCGTCGGCCCAGAACGGCTGAGTAGGTGGTGTTTTGCAGGTTGTTGGCGTTAAGTTTTTGTTCAGTTGAGGGTTCTGGTTGTATCGGTGGATGAAGTGTAGGTAGCTGTGCAGCGACTAGGTGGGCACTGGCAGAGGGAATGTTTGTGGTGGCCGTCTCAATGGTTTCATGTATATAAAGTCTGAGGTTGGTGATTTCAGTACGTATTTCTTCACGGATTTCCTCACAGATGTTTTCTTTAGCGGAAAGGATACTTTCACAGATGGTTTCTTTGACTGACTGCGCATCCTCAGAGTTGGTATGGGCTTCCTCGAGGAATGTGCTAATCATGCCACGGAGCATTTCGCAGTTGCTAACTATGTCTTTTTTACCTTCCTTAGTGAGCGAGGGTTTGGCCTTTAGGGTGGCCTCAATGTTTGTCGTGTGTTTATCGATTAATTGCTTGATTTTTTCGATGAGACTAGTAGCTGGCTTATGGGGGGCATGATCGGTGTCTAAACTAGCTGCTTGAGGTGAGGTTTTGTCCAGTAATAGAGAGTTTGACGAGGTCGCCAAATTTAAAGAGTTATTTGCCATGTTGCGGCTTGACGCACTATAAGATTTTACACAAAAGTCACTGGGTTCACAATAATGTCAGGGTGGAGAAGGGGGACGTTGAACGCATGTCAAAAATGGATTTAGAACTTACTGGCGTAGAATAGAGTTCGTGAAGCGCATTCTTGGGGCCAGTGGTTTCGTCGAAGAGCAGTCCACTCCAACCCTGGTCATTAGGGGCGGCGAGAAGCAGCGAGAGCGATGCCCATTTTGCAGTGAAGGTGTCAATCCGGGCGTAGAATAAGGGTCCAATCCAATTCAGCACAAGTTCACGAGCACAAGCACTAGCACTTTCACAACGCGTGCAGAGCGAAACGTCACGGCAGCAGCAACAGTGAGGGCGGCACCAATTTGAGGGCTGCGGCGATGCACGATCAGCTGCGGCGGTGGCGGCACGATCAGGTGCGACCCGCGACCAGGTGCGACCACCCGCGACCAGGTGCGACCCGCGACCACCCGCGACCACCCGCGACCACCCGCGACCACCTGCGACCGATGATCAGGTGCGACCACCTGCGACCACCCGCGACCGATGATCAGGTGCGACCACCTGCGACCACCCGCGACCGATGATCAGGTGCGACCACCTGCGACCACCCGCGACCGATGATCAGGTGCGACCACCTGCGACCACCTGCGACCACCCGCGACCGATGGTCAGGTGCGACCACCTGCGACCACCTGCGACCACCCGCGACCACCCGCGACCACCCGCGACCACCCGCGACCACCTGCGACCACCTGCGACCACCTGCGACCAGGTGCGACCGGACACATCTGCTCTCTACGGAGGTCGGGAGCAGACTGGTTAGGTTAGGTTAGGTTAGGTTAGGTTAGGTTAGGTTAGGTTAGGTTAGGTTAGGTTAGGTTAGGTTAGGTTAGGTTAGGTTAGGTTAGGTTAGGTTAGGTTAGGTTAGGTTAGGTTAGGTTAGGTTAGGTTAGGTTAGGTTAGGTTAGGTTAGGTTAGGTTAGGTTAGGTTAGGTTAGGTTAGGTTAGGTTAGGTTAGGTTAGGTTAGGTTAGGTTAGGTTAGGTTAGGTTAGGTTAGGTTAGGTTAGGTTAGGTTAGGTTAGGTTAGGTTAGGTTAGGTTAGGTTAGGTTAGGTTAGGTTAGGTTAGGTTAGGTTAGGTTAGGTTAGGTTAGGTTAGGTTAGGTTAGGTTAGGTTAGGTTAGGTTAGGTTAGGTTAGGTTAGGTTAGGTTAGGTTAGGTTAGGTTAGGTTAGGTTAGGTTAGGTTAGGTTAGGTTAGGTTAGGTTAGGTTAGGTTAGGTTAGGTTAGGTTAGGTTAGGTTAGGTTAGGTTAGGTTAGGTTAGGTTAGGTTAGGTTAGGTTAGGTTAGGTTAGGTTAGGTTAGGTTAGGTTAGGTTAGGTTAGGTTAGGTTAGGTTAGGTTAGGTTGGGGTGCCACGCCAGACAACCTCCACGTGGTGCACCCTGGGCGTCACCGTTTTTGATACGGTGACGGCTAATGGTCTGGCAGTTGAAGACGGCGCCAGTTCTGCCCTGGTGCTGTCTAACTCGTTACCCCGTACGTGGTGCGGGACCGAGGGCCGCCATCTAAATGGATGGGGGCCGCGAGGAAGACAACCTCAGAAAAAATTACCTGGCGGGGACCGCAAGAGGTCCTGTCTCGCTTTCGGCGGGTGTTGTAGGCTCCGGGTCGGCGTCCCAGACGTATTCTGGGCAGCGGCGACGTGGTTCGGGCTCGGCCGGCGCCCTGGAGATTCCGGGAAGCGGCGGTGCGAGCGTGGGCGGCGGGTTCGTTCGGTTGCGGTTAAACGTGATCGGCGGACGGGCATTTTTGCCAACTGTCGGCAAAACCGGTGACCTAGTCACGTCTTAGGGCCGGTGGGGCTGCCCTTAATTGGGTGTCCCCGCGAGGAGAAAACCTCCATAAAAAACCTCAACCCCAAGTTTTTTGTCGTGCGGCGAGGGGGTGAATGGCTGCAGGGAGTGCAGTCATCACGCGGCAACGGAGCAGGGAACTGGCAACCCCCCTGCTTCGATAACCTTTGCTTGCTCAGGTACAGGGGTCTCTGTCTGAGTGGACCAGAATGTTTCCCCCATAATCGTGGGACTAAGATGGATGAAATGAACTATAAAAAATTTGATGAATTTGTGGAGAAGATGGACATTGCCTATGGTCCGAGGGAAAAATATGGCAAGAAAAAGATAAGGAGGAGAAGTCAAGAGTTGCCTGTTTACGCAACTGCCCCTGCTAAACAGTTAGAAAAAGTAGTCGAAAGCCCAGATGACGCTTCAGATGAGGAAGTTTCTACGAACGAAAGGGATGCATTGTTTTTCGCTAACCAAATATTGAAGGACATTGCGACAGTTGACAAAAGTCTCCTTCTTTTAAAGGACAAGGGCGAACCTGCTAGGGGATTGCTAAGATTTATAGAAAAGGCAGTCGAAATGATTAACACAAAATGGAAAAAAGAGGTAGTAGAAGTCCAAGAGGCATACAGTTCGGCAATAGAGAAGCTGGACGAGGTGACGACATTAAACAATAAATTAATTGCGAAGAATAAGTGTCTGATGAAAGAGGTTGCTGCATTGAAGGTGAATGCAGAAGCCGCCTCTCTGCCTCAGCTTGAAGAGACGAGGAAAGCAATAGCTGCCCTAGATGCAACAAAAAACTCTTTTCTTGGGGATATGAAAGAGATGATTGACAAGCGTTTAGAAGCATTTGAAAAGCGACTGTCAACTGCTTACCAGACGAGTACACCAACTCCGCAGCCGGAAATTGGTAATTCAAACCCAACTAAGACGAGCGCTAAATCTCCGGTGGCCGAACCTTGGAATGAGGTTTTGGGGCGTAATAAGAGGCGAAAGTTGGCGAAAAATAACTCTGCACAGCCGAAACTTACGTTGGAACCGCCGCCAACTGAAACAAAGAAGAAGTCACGCCAGAGCCGACCAAATCTTACCCCCCCTAACACCACGGCGGTGCTGCTTACCTTGCTGCCTGCGGCAAAGGAACAGGGGCTAACATATGCCGACATCATTAAAAAGGCAAGAACCGAAATCTCCCTTGATGAGATCGGCCTAGGCGAGGGTGTCATAATTAGGGATTCGCAGACTGGAGCAAAAATCTTCAAAATACCAGACGTAAGCGGAGTTAAAGCGGATGCCCTTGCCACAAAGCTCCGGCAGATTATAGGTGAGGTTGCATCAGTAGAGCGACCCGAAAAGACTGCTGATTTTGAAGTCTCCGGACTGGACGACACAGTCCTGAAAGAAGAAGTATTGGAGGTTATTGCAGCCAGGTCCAACTGCGAGCTGTCCAAAATAAAGACGACTGATATCCGAGTTAGCTCAAATGGGACCAGACACATACGGCTAAGAGGCCCAGTTGCGGCCGTACAGAAGATTTGTTCAGACGAGAAGATCTGCGTTGGGTGGAGCATCGCTCGCGTAAGACCACTTGCCCCCCTTCCATTGCGCTGCTTTAGGTGCATGGGAGTAGGGCATACAAAGCCGTTATGCCCGCCGTCCGAGAAGGACAGAAGCGGGCTTTGTTTTAAGTGCGGAAGGCCAGGCCACACGGCAGCGGCCTGTACAGCCGAACCCAAGTGCCAGGTGTGTGCCGACAGTGGAAGGCCAGCTGGGCACGTGATGGGCAGTCGCGCATGTAACCCCCCGGTGAATAAGGGCAGTCGGCCTGAACGCCGGGTGGTCCCTGTGGCGAACAAGGATAAAAGCCCTGAGCGCCAGGGAAACGAAAGAGAAAGAAGTCGCTCGTCACATAGCGACCACAGCAAGGGGACCGCGGAGTCAGAGTCCCCGTTGCAGCAACAGCAGCCTCGCCGCTCCGCGCGCCTCTCTAAGGAGAGGTGCCGTCGTGACTGCGGCGACAGTGGCGGTTCCAGATAGGGGGGGGCCTTCTGTTCCCCCATTGGCGTGCAGACGGTTGAGGCAGCGGGCGACGGCATGGGAATCCGTAGCCCGCATTGCACAGCTTTTTCCGTCTGGGGGGGCGTTACACTGTGACGTGACGTCTCCCACGTGGTGTGGCCCCAGCTTTAGGGGCAGACCGGGGCGGGGTGGTTGCTTCCCAAGAAGGAACCCATCTCGCCACAAACCGGCAGTGATGTCACAACGGGGGGTTTTAGTGGATATGCCCCCGTGTACACCCGACGGGCTTTGACTTGTCGGATGTGTGCGGGTGGAGAGCTCCAGACTCGCCAGGACTTCCCAGGTCCCGGAAGTTGGTAATCCCGAGTTCCCCTCGAAAAAAAAAAAAAAAAAAAAAAAAAAAAAAAAAAAAAAAAAAAAAAAGGTTAGGTTAGGTTAGGTTAGGTTAGGTTAGGTTAGGTTAGGTTAGGTTAGGTTAGGTTAGGTTAGGTTAGGTTAGGTTAGGTTAGGTTAGGTTAGGTTAGGTTAGGTTAGGTTAGGTTAGGTTAGGTTAGGTTAGGTTAGGTTAGGTTAGGTTAGGTTAGGTTAGGTTAGGTTAGGTTAGGTTAGGTTAGGTTAGGTTAGGTTAGGTTAGGTTAGGTTAGGTTAGGTTAGGTTAGGTTAGGTTAGGTTAGGTTAGGTTAGGTTAGGTTAGGTTAGGTTAGGTTAGGTTAGGTTAGGTTAGGTTAGGTTAGGTTAGGTTAGGTTAGGTTAGGTTAGGTTAGGTTAGGTTAGGTTAGGTTAGGTTAGGTTAGGTTAGGTTAGGTTAGGTTAGGTTAGGTTAGGTTAGGTTAGGTTAGGTTAGGTTAGGTTAGGTTAGGTTAGGTTAGGTTAGGTTAGGTTAGGTTAGGTTAGGTTAGGTTAGGTTAGGTTAGGTTAGGTTAGGTTAGGTTAGGTTAGGTTAGGTTAGGTTAGGTTAGGTTAGGTTAGGTTAGGTTAGGTTAGGTTAGGTTAGGTTAGGTTAGGTTAGGTTAGGTTAGGTTAGGTTAGGTTAGGTTAGGTTAGGTTAGGTTAGGTTAGGTTAGGTTAGGTTAGGTTAGGTTAGGTTAGGTTAGGTTAGGTTAGGTTAGGTTAGGTTAGGTTAGGTTAGGTTAGGTTAGGTTAGGTTAGGTTAGGTTAGGTTAGGTTAGGTTAGGTTAGGTTAGGTTAGGTTAGGTTAGGTTAGGTTAGGTTAGGTTAGGTTAGGTTAGGTTAGGTTAGGTTAGGTTAGGTTAGGTTAGGTTAGGTTAGGTTAGGTTAGGTTAGGTTAGGTTAGGTTAGGTTAGGTTAGGTTAGGTTAGGTTAGGTTAGGTTAGGTTAGGTTAGGTTAGGTTAGGTTAGGTTAGGTTAGGTTAGGTTAGGTTAGGTTAGGTTAGGTTAGGTTAGGTTAGGTTAGGTTAGGTTAGGTTAGGTTAGGTTAGGTTAGGTTAGGTTAGGTTAGGTTAGGTTAGGTTAGGTTAGGTTAGGTTAGGTTAGGTTAGGTTAGGTTAGGTTAGGTTAGGTTAGGTTAGGTTAGGTTAGGTTAGGTTAGGTTAGGTTAGGTTAGGTTAGGTTAGGTTAGGTTAGGTTAGGTTAGGTTAGGTTAGGTTAGGTTAGGTTAGGTTAGGTTAGGTTAGGTTAGGTTAGGTTAGGTTAGGTTAGGTTAGGTTAGGTTAGGTTAGGTTAGGTTAGGTTAGGTTAGGTTAGGTTAGGTTAGGTTAGGTTAGGTTAGGTTAGGTTAGGTTAGGTTAGGTTAGGTTAGGTTAGGTTAGGTTAGGTTAGGTTAGGTTAGGTTAGGTTAGGTTAGGTTAGGTTAGGTTAGGTTAGGTTAGGTTAGGTTAGGTTAGGTTAGGTTAGGTTAGGTTAGGTTAGGTTAGGTTAGGTTAGGTTAGGTTAGGTTAGGTTAGGTTAGGTTAGGTTAGGTTAGGTTAGGTTAGGTTAGGTTAGGTTAGGTTAGGTTAGGTTAGGTTAGGTTAGGTTAGGTTAGGTTAGGTTAGGTTAGGTTAGGTTAGGTTAGGTTAGGTTAGGTTAGGTTAGGTTAGGTTAGGTTAGGTTAGGTTAGGTTAGGTTAGGTTAGGTTAGGTTAGGTTAGGTTAGGTTAGGTTAGGTTAGGTTAGGTTAGGTTAGGTTAGGTTAGGTTAGGTTAGGTTAGGTTAGGTTAGGTTAGGTTAGGTTAGGTTAGGTTAGGTTAGGTTAGGTTAGGTTAGGTTAGGTTAGGTTAGGTTAGGTTAGGTTAGGTTAGGTTAGGTTAGGTTAGGTTAGGTTAGGTTAGGTTAGGTTAGGTTAGGTTAGGTTAGGTTAGGTTAGGTTTTTTTTTTTTTTTTAACTATTGGTTTTGGGGTTGGGAACCTTAAAGGAGTTGGGGAGGAGGTAGTGGGTTATGAGTGAGGGATGGTGGCTCACAGTGTCGGGGTACCTTTGGGCTCATCCCTTGGTGAGGCGTGTTGCCCGCGGATACCCACGACCGGGCAAGGTAAAAGGAGGTAGGAAGAAAGAGAATTATAGAAGGATACAAAAGAGAGAGGATAGAGGAAAGATGGGAAGAGTTGGGATAGTCGAAGGAGAAATAAAATAATACACAAACAATAAACGGGGCTGCTGCTGGGACCCTTCTCTCCCTATACTCAATACGCGTAGGGCCCGAAGTGGGCCAGTCCCCCCCCAAGAGCGGCAGAGTCATATTTTCCCCTATTCAGAAACGACAAAGCCCCAATGAATAGAAGAGACTATTGCGGACGGGCCGATGTTGTAAAAGCGGGGCCAGAAATGCCAGATGGGCGTTTAAGTAAGCGACCCGGGGGCATGCCTTACCCGAGAGGCGGGGTGTCAGGCGCAACTTATGAGAGGGGGTCCCAGTAACAGCCCTAATCTGAAAAAGACACGAAATAAAAGATGTATAATTATAATGTCACATATACAAATCAGCATAAAAAAGATAAAAAATAAAGACCTACATTGGGTGGAGGGCAGCGGTGAGTGTTGTTTCGTTGGATTTAGGCAGTGTTTATTTGTTGTAAGTGAATGCATTGCTCTTTTTGCAAGTGATATATATTCACATGCCCCACACCCATTACAAACAGTTAAGTTAAGATTAAAATTATGCGGGCTGCCCCCGCAGTGGACCATTCAAACACCTGTAAAATGTACTGCAATAATTCTATTGATTAGCGAAGAGGCGATCCATTCCGGACAGCCGGGCCGAGGGGGGGCTCGGCTTTACGGAAACGTATTTGAGTGAGTTGAGAGTTGAGAATAGTGGTTCAGAGAATTGGTAAAGTGGTTTTGTTGATAGTTATATAGTGATTTAGTGGTTTCCCATAAACAGGCCCCCATTGATGAGAGCAGCCCGGGCCGGCCCGGGCCACAATCGCTCGATGTCATGTCCGATGTTCTCATGCTGAAAATCCCATATGAAGACGTCGCCAGAAGTCCCCTGCGGGTCCGCCAGCTGCGCTCCCATCTCATCCAGGCGTAGGTTATTTTGCTGTGTGGATAATTAAAGGAGTAGTGATTCAGGCATTAGTGAATGTGATTTAATTTATTGGCAAGGTGATTTTGTCAATTAAAGAGGTAGTGTTTCGTTCCGGCCAATCAGGCTGAGGGGGCTGAGCTTTAGGGAAGCGTATTTAAGTGAGTTGGTAATTGAGGATAGTGATTCAGAAAATTTGTAAAGTGATTTTGTTGATAGTCATATAGTGATATAATGATTTCCCATAAACAGGCCCCCGTTGATGAGAGCGGCCCGGGTCGGCCCGGCGGGCCGGCCCAGGCCACAGTCGCTTAATGTCATGTCCGATAATCTCGTGCTGAAAATCCTATATGAAGACGTTGCCGGAAGCCCCGCGCGGGTCCGCCCACTGCGCTCCCATCTCATCCAGGCGTAGGTTGAATTGCTGTGTGGATGAATAAAGAAGTAGTGATTCAAGCGTTAGTGAATGTGGTTTAATTTGTTGGCAAAGTGATTTCGTTGATTAAAGAGGTGGTTATTCATTTCGGCCAATCGGGCCGAGGGGGGCTGAGCTTTAGAGAAGCGTATTTAAGTGAGTTGGTAATTGGGAATAGTGATTCAGAGAATTGGTAAAGTGGTTTTGTTGATAGTCATATAGTGATATAATGATGATTTCCCATGAACAGGCCCTCGTTGATGAGAGCAGCCCGGGCCGGCCCGGCGGGCCGGCCCAGGCCGCAGTCGCTCGATGTCATGTCCAATGATCTCGTGCTGAAAATCCTATATGAAGACGTCGCCGGAAGCCCCGCGCGGGTCCGCCCACTGCGCTCCCATCTCATCCAGGCGTAGGTTGGATTGCTGTGTGGATGAATAAAGAAGTAGTGATTCAAGCGTTAGTGAATGTGGTTTAATTTATTGGCAAAGTGATTTCGTTGATTAAAGATGTGGTTATTCATTTCGGCCAATCGGGCCGAGGGGGGCTGAGCTTTAGGGAAGCGTATTTAAGTGAGTTGGTAATTGAGAATAGTGATTCAGAGAATTGGTAAAGTGGTTTTGTTGATAGTCATATAGTGATATAATGATTTCCCATAAACAAGCCCCCATTAGTGAGAGCAGCCCGGGCCGGCCCGGCGGGCCGGCCCGGGCCATAGTCGCTCTATGTCTTTGTCCGATGATCTCGTGCTGAAAATCTTATATGAAGACGTCGCCGGAGGCCTCGCGCGGGTCCGCCCGCTGCACTCCCATCTCACCCAGGCGTAGGTTGGATTGCTGTGTGGATGAATAAAGAAGTAGTGATTCAAACGTTAGTGAATGTGGTTTAATTTATTGGCAACGTGATTTCGTTGATTAAAGAGGTGGTTATTCATTTCGGCCAATCGGGCCGAGGGGGGCTGAGCTTTAGGGAAGCGTATTTAAGTGAGTTGGTAATTGAGAATAGTGATTCAGAGAATTGGTAAAGTGGTTTTGTTGATAGTCATATAGTGATATAATGATTTCCCATAAACAAGCCCCCATTAGTGAGAGCAGCCCGGGCCGGCCCGGCGGGCCGGCCCGGGCCATAGTCGCTCTATGTCTTTGTCCGATGATCTCGTGCTGAAAATCTTATATGAAGACGTCGCCGGAGGCCTCGCGCGGGTCCGCCCGCTGCACTCCCATCTCACCCAGGCGTAGGTTGGATTGCTGTGTGGATGAATAAAGAAGTAGTGATTCAAACGTTAGTGAATGTGGTTTAATTTATTGGCAACGTGATTTCGTTGATTAAAGAGGTGGTTATTCATTTCGGCCAATCGGGCCGATGGGGGCTGAGCTTTAGGGAAGCGTATTTAAGTGAGTTGGTAATTGAGAATAGTGATTCAGAAAATTGGTAAAGTGGTTTTATTGATAGTCATATAGTGATATAATGATTTCCCATAAACAGGCCCCCTTTGATGAGAGCAGCCCGGGCCGGCCCGGCGGGCCGGCCCGGGCCACAATCGCTCGATGTCATGTCCGATGATCTCGTGCTGAGAATCCCATATGAGGACGTTGCCGGAAGTCCCCTGCGGGTCCGCCAGCTGCACTCCCATCTCATCCAGGCGTAAGCTAGATTGCTGTGTGGATAATTAAAGGAGTAGTAATTCCGGCGTTAGTGAATGTGATTTAATTTATTGGCAGAGTGATTTCGTTGATTAAAGAGGTGGTTATTCATTCTGGCCAATCGAGCCGAGAGGGGCTGAGCTTTAGGGATGCGTATTTAAGTGAGTTAAGAATTAAAAATATAGTGATTCCAAAAATTGATAAAGTGGTTTTGTTGATAGTCATATAGTGATTTCCCATAAACAGGTCCCCATTGATGAGAGCAGCCCGGGCCGGCCCAGCGGGCCGGCCCGGGCTACTGTCGCTCGATGTCATGTCCGATGATCTCGTGCTGAAAATCCCATATGAAGACGTCGCTGGAAGCTCCGCGCGGGTCCGCCCGCTGCGCTCCCATCTCATCCAGGCGTAGGTTGGATTGCTGTGTGGATGGATAAAGAAATGGTGATTCAAGCGTTAGTGAATGTGGTTTAATTTATTGGTAAAGTGATTTTGTTGATTAAAGAGGAAGTGATTCATTCCGGCCAGTCGATTCGCGGGCCGGGCCGACTATCGTGCGCACGTTACGAAATATACTTCGATGCTGCCCACCGGGCCGGCCCGGCGGGCCGGCCCGGCGGGCCAGCCCGGGCCCCGATCACTTGATGACACGTCCGATGATCGATTATGCTCCCAACTCCAGTAGCGACAAAGTGGCTATAACAAAGAGCGCGGTGGAAAGGAGAAAAATGTTTTACGGCATTGCTGGTATATAAAAAGAGAGGAGAGAAAAATTTTGAGAGCACAATCATAAAATACACTGTTTGGCCTGAATCGGTCTGGCACTTACTGGTCGCTAGGCACTGGTGCGTACATAAATACACTTGCCATAATGGCGGGCAATCCAATTTGTGTGATTCAATACTCATGGGCACGCACAGGCACTTACACTTAATCAAGTCACTAATTGAAACACTATGTGCAATTCAAATTGGCAATCCAACAGCCATGAGCGCGCGCACTGACACCTTCACCTGATTATGTCCCCGATTGAAACACTATTAATACTAAACCAGTATATTGTTAGTTGTTAATTGTTATAGTCCAGAGAAGAAGTAACTCGTAAGCCAAGTCGAACTTGTACGGACGTTCAGGTCACACGTGCGCGCGCTTCGGCGGTAGAGCGAGAACTGGGGAGCCGAGCAGTGTCGCCCCACACCGCAGCGGGGTGGGGAACGCGGGGAGGGTGAGGGAACTAATGACTAAACTATGGGTGGGAGTTATTCTGAGTGTGATCTCATTGATTATTTAGGGCAGTGTATTCTTTTCTTTAATTGTAAGTTATTGCATTGCTCTTTTTGCAAAATAAAATAAATTATATGTAAATTTACTCATTGCAGTTGTGTTAATTCTGGGCAGTTTTCTTTTATCTATTGTTCTAAGTTAATGCATTGCTCTTTTTGCAAGTGATACAAATACACATGCTCCACACCCATTACAAACAGTTAAAAAAATAACAAAGATTCATGTGTGGTGATTCAATGTCCGATGACTAAACTAGTGACTATACTATGGGTGAGGGGGGAGGGGATTTTCTAAATGGGATCTCGTTGGGGCAGTGTTTTCTTTTTTAAATATAAGTTGATGCATTGCTCTTTTTGCACAATTAATAATGTGTGAATTTTCTAAATGTAATTATGTTATTTATTATTATTTTTTAGGCAGTTTATCCTTTGTTATGTTGCGAGTTAATGCATGGCTCTTTTTGCATGTGTCCCATTTCCCTCACCCATTACAAATAACTGTTTCGTGATGCATGTTTTATTCCTAAAAAATGTAAATGAAGGGAACGGTCCATCTCAAAGGGGCACCCCGAAAAGCCCGATCAGTTTTACAATTATAAAAAAATTACAAATCTAAATCCGTTCTCTAGCTTGATTACTATGTACAATATTACAGCTAATTTATGGTCCAAGTTAGCTTAATGTTTTTCCCAAATCAGTCTTACAAAACTATTTTTTTTTTTTTTTTTTTTTTTTTTTTTTTTTTACAATACTTATGTCTATATACAATCTTATGTCTATGTCTAGTGTCTTATGTCTATATATAATGAATGATCATTTATATGTGTACTATATTGATGTTGGGGAGGGCAGCGCCCCAAGGCTCGTCCAGTTGCAATATAAAGTTATTCCCGGGTATTCTGATTATGTCGTGAGGAAGGCGAGACCTTCATAATGTCGTAAGAAATGGTGCCCCACATGGCCACTCACCCCAAGCGGCCATCCATAAACAACACATTGTTTGGTGATGTTATGATATTATGATATAGATGTGTATGTCAGGTTTGCGAGTCGTGGGGGAGTTTGCGGAAAGAGGGCCGGCCCAGGCCGGCCCAGGCCGGCCCAGGTGATCCATTGACAAAAATTAGATGAGTCGATGATAATAATTGTGTGTTCGTAGTTGCAAGTGTGTATACCGGGTGTGCAGATTGGAGCATTCGGGCCACCAGCCTATTTTTGAGCGAAAGTATGACTGTTGTGTGTTGGTGGAATTGGTGTGATATTGGTAGATGTTTTGGTATAGATGCATATGTCAGGTTTGCGAGTCGTAGGGGAGTTGCGAAAAGAGGTGCCAACCCAGGCCGGTCCAGGTGATCTGCGGACAGATTGAGATGAGCCGATGATAATTGTGTGTTTGTAGATGCGAGTGTGTATACCGGGTGTGCAGATTGGAGCAATCGGGCCACCAGCCTGTTTTGAGTGAAAGTATGACTATTGTGTGTTGGTGGAATTGATGTGAAATTGGTAGATGTTTTGATATAGATGCATATGTCAGGTTTGCGAGTCGTGGAGAGGTTGGGGAAAGGGAAGCCGACACCGACCGGTCCAGGTGATCTGCAGACAGATTGAAATGAGCCGACGATTATTATGTGATTGTAGATGCGAGTGTGTGTACCGGGTGTGCAGATTGGAGCAATCAGGTCACCAGCCTATTTTGAGTGAATGTGTGGCTGTTGTGGTAGAATTGATATAATATTGGTAAATGTTTTGATATAGTTGTGTATGTCAAATTTGCTTGTGTGTTTGTGGACACGAGTGTGTGTGCCGGGTGTGCAGGTTGGAGCGATCGAGCCGCTGGCCTACGAGATGTGTGAGTGACTTTAAGTGAATGTATGATTATTGTATGCTGGTGGAATTGATATAATATTGGTAGATGTTTTAGTGAAGATGTGTAAAATGTATGTGTAAAATGTGTAAAATGTGTGTGTGAGTGACTTTAAGGTGATTATATATATATATAAGCCATTAAGAGATTGAGTGGACGGAGAGTTAGTGTAATGTTGGTAAATGTTTTGGTGTAGACGTATATGTGTTGGACTTGCAAGTCGTAGGTGTAGCGAGAGGGGGGGGCCGGCCCGGGCCGGCCCACTGGGCCGGCCCAGACGATCCATCGATGGGGTGAGCTAATAATTATACTCAAGTCTGGATTAAGAATGTTAGTGTCAGCGCGGTGCTAAGATAGATGATGGTTTTATCGAGAGTGTATTTATCTACTAAGTGAAGTTAATAAAGATGGTGAATGTCGCGTGTGTGAGAATGCAGTAATTCGTGAGGAGAGGGTGTGGTCCTTAAATGGAAAGGTTAAACAATAGTTTTGTTGATAGATTTAAGTTTAGTGAAGATATGTGACACGAATTTGGAGAAGTTTTTAAGAAGAGTTGTCGATTTTTTTGATTTCATAATGTCTGGGAGATGAAGCGGTTGCACGACCTGTGCGTTAGCAGGTAAGTTTGAAAGGTATCCGATACGTGGTAAGTCGAAGAGAGAACAATCATTGATTAGATGTAAAGGGTTTTGTGAGGATGAGTTATCGCACGGACAGCGGTCAGTTTGTGTGATGTGAAATCTATGTAAGTAAGCTAAGTGGGCCCCGTGTGCGGTGAGGTATTGGGTGAAGTGGAAGTTGTAGGGAATTGTGTTGGTCAATTTCAAGCAGTCGTCAATCGTGGGCAGGAGGGTTCTGGTATGCAAGCCCGTATTTGAGAGCATATACCTATTCCTCCACGCACCCATAGCAGTATGAAAGGCGCGGTGTTTGACGTATGAAATGGGGAAGTGATGATAAGAGGGGGATGAGTGTAGAAGGGAGGCATTCTTGGCTGCTTCGTCTGCTGCAATGTTGCCCACGACATTCCCATGTCCCTTGACCCATGCGAAGCGAATCACACCATTGGACCGCCGGGCGTGCTCCGCCACAATTCCATGTATTTGGGATACTAGTGGAGCCGTGCTGCTTCTGTGGGCCAAGGCCTCCAGAGCCGATTTGGAGTCTGAGAGTATGATGACATCCGAGTAGTTACCATCTCTGGCTATGAGGCAGGCTCTAAAGATGGCGTACAGTTCAGCCTGAAATACTGTGCAAACGTTGTGAAGCTTATACTTATATACTCTGGTTCCGGATCTTGAGTCTGGGTCAACTCTGACGCATGCCGCCCCAACCTGGTTTTCTTCAGACTTGCTTCCGTCGGTGAAGATGTGTATGCAATTTTCAGAGCATATTTGGTCCACATTTTCTTGTAAAGGGGTGATAGCGTGAGAGATGGATAGTCGTTCCGATGGGTGAAGTAAACTGGAGATGGAAACGGGGGCCTCAAATGGTATGTCTGTGGGGAGTAAAGGAGTGCGCCCGGTGACTCGTGCCTGTTCGATCTTGTGTACTCGTAGGATGTCTAGGTCAAGTGGTATAAGTCCTGCCAGCGCGATGGCCGCATTGGATGACGTTGTCCTGTAGCCGCGTATGATCCGTATTGCAAATCCTCTCTGCAGCGATGTAAGTGCCTTAATGGCGTACTTTTTGCGAGCGGCATGCCCCCAGACCCCAGCCGCATATGTAACTATGGGGGCAATTACATATTTATAGATGGTCTTAATATTATCCGAGTGGAGTCCCCACGTGGGGCGGACGAAGAGACAGAGTCTGTTAAAGATGGCTCTAGCTTTGTTAATGGCATGCTGGATGTGTGCGTGAAAAGATAGGCGGTTATCCAGGACCACGCCTAAGACGGTGATGTTTTTACTAAATTTAATGCGTGTGTTGTTCATGCAGATTGCAGCCCTGGCGGCCGTCCTTGTGAGGGCTATTGCCTTAGTTTTATTAGGTCCGAAGTGAAGCTTTACTTTCCTACCCCAATTGGCAATTTGTTCAAGGGCATTGTTAGCCAGTGTCTGTAAAGATTGAGCATCCTTGGCTGAAACAATGAGAAGAACATCGTCCGCGTAGGCTTGAATCTCGCAGCCCTCGGGAAAAGCTTGGTCAAGGAGGTCGTCCAATATAAAATTCCATAGGGCTGGGCCGCATGCGGAGCCCTGGACGCATCCTCTTTGTGTTTGACATTCAGCCGTGGATCCAGCATAGTTTAAAATGACATTTCTAGGGGTCAGGTAATTACTCA
>OV743442.1:26081262-26083993 GCA_928269145.1 Agriphila tristella
CAAACATGTGAATTTTGAATTTAGCATCCTGCTGGGGTGGGTGTCATTCATGAACGAGGCTCGCTGTTCAACCTTTCTGCCACTTAGTGCTGCCTGGGGTTTCCCACGCTTTGCCTCAAAAAGCAGGGATGCTTCTTGGATCCGGAGATCCAGCGGAAGAAAACCTGACAGCACTAAGGCAGCGTTAAGGGAAACCGTTTTGTTGCCTTTAACGATTTTTTGAGCGAAGCCTCGTTGTACTGTGTCGAGAGCTTTCCTGGAGACTGCTTTCCGTGCCTCCTTGGACCATACGCTAGCAGCGTAGAGGATAATGGGTTCTATGACCGCTTTGTAGATGGTTTTAACAATCTCCGGATGCAGTCCCCAGGTAGCTCGTGCCGCTCTGCTGACTCCCTTGTAAATATCTATAGATTTTTTACAAACGTATGCTATATGTTTGTTAAAGAGCAACTTGTTATCTACAATGACGCCTAAAATTTTCATGTCATCTACTATCTCAATAGCCGTCCCTCCCATCTCCAGCCTGGGCGTGTCGAATTTTAGCTTCCGCGTGATAGTCATCGCTTTTGTTTTTTGCGGTGCGAAATTTAGCTTATTCGACACACCCCACTTCTGGACATGGGAGAGGGCGGCATTGGCTTTTCTTTCGATTTCAGTGGCCGTGTTGCCTTCAACTATTAAAACAATATCGTCTGCGAAGGCTTGGCAATAGACGTCGGCAACGGTGAGTTGATTGAGCAGGGGATCCAAGATTATATTCCAAAACAAGGGCCCGCCAATGGAACCTTGGACGCAGCCCTTGTTTGTATTTTTACTAAATTCTTCCCCTGCGTATCTCACCGTTACCTTCCTATCTCTAAGATAGCTGTCGACAAGCCTTCGCAGATTCAATGGACAGTTTTTATCCTTTAGCTGGCATACTATTTGCGGCCACCACGCATTATCGAAGGCCCCCTCTATGTCCAGCGAGATCAATGCCATAATCTTCTTCCCATCCAGATTATGTTTGACTCGCTGGATCATGTCATAGAGGGCATCCTCGGTACTGCGTTGCGGCACGAACCCGTACTGGCATGGGTTTAGTTCTGGCAACACGTACCACTTTATACGGCGCATTAATAATTTTTCTAATATTTTACCTAATATAGCGAGCAGTCCTATTGGTCTATAAGATTTGGGGTGCGTGTAGTCTTCTTTGTTGGGCTTCCTCAGAAGGATTATTGTGGCAATTTTCCAGGGCTTAGGGAATATTGCTAACTGTAGGCATTTATTGTATATAGCCAGGGACAATGATATATCTGTCGTAATGGCCGCTGCACAAATATCGGCGGTAAAGCCGTCGCTACCCGGAGCCTTTTTGGGGTTGAACGAGCCTAATGCCTGAAGAAGTTCAGCCTCCGTGAATGGAGGGTCGTCAGGTTCAACTTGATTTCCCTCATTCACTTTGGCTGCCCTTCTTCTTACTTCTTTATGGTCCTCGTTCTCCCCCAAATCGGTGTCCTCCGGGTAAAAACTTTCTGCCATTATGCGGACCGATTCTTTCGGGCTGGTGTTGATGCCGTCCCTGGCTATTGGTAAGTCTTCGTACGTCTTTTTTGATTTGCCAATTACCCTATAAATACCTTCCCACATTGTCTCGCGCTCCTGTTTGCCACAAAAATCCTTCCAGCTTTCGATTCTGGCCTTATTCATTGCCTCTTCATATTCTTCCTTGGCTGTCACGTACTGCTCTACCACCCACGCCTTGCGGCGCGGTGCTGCACATTTGATGCTATTCTTCTTTCTATTCTTCTCCTTCTTCATTTTCTCTAGTTCCTCGGACCACCAAGGCAATTTCACTTCTTTTCTAACCTTTTTTAATTTTAAGTTACTGTTGCAGGCTTTTTCTATACTGTTTATATATGACTCTATTTTGCTTTCAAATTCCTCTGCATTCATGATGGCTTCTATTGCCTCTTTATTTAATTCCGCTCTTTCAAATTCCTCTTTACAGTCTTCTTTAAATTTCATCCAATCTGCTTTTTTCGTTTGGTATTTTCGTGTTGTTCTCGAATTATTTATTTCGTTAATTTTATTGAGACTAATTTTAAAAGTGATTGCGTTGTGGTCCGAGGTTGTTAGACTAGTATCTACCTTCCAGTCCTTGATACTGTTCAGCAATTCCTCCGAGCAGCACGTGACGTCCACCGTACTCTTATATCTTTTCCCCCCTCTCCAAGTATCAAAAGTAGGCGTATCTCCTTCATTTAATATGTTCAGGTCCAGATCGTTAAAAGTGCCCATTAACTCTATACCCCTTTCGTCACTTTTCACGCTACCCCACCATTCGCTCCAAGCGTTCGCGTCCCCTCCAATTATTATATTTTTACACTCAAGATCCTTTAGCATCTTCTTCAGGAGCTCCACATAGTGTTCGATGTCAATATCTGGTTCGAAGTAGTATGAGATCACGCCAATAGTCCAGTCCGCCGTTGTTAGTTTTGCCGCTACCATGTTGGTTGTTGTGAGGTTGGGAAGTTGCAATATATTGATGTTATTGTTGCCAACGACTATGGCGGCCTTGTTATTCTTCCCAACCTCATAAGCAGCCTGGACTATCCGCACTCCCGAGACATCACCCATGACTCCTTTATTTCCTATGTAGGGCTCCTGAAGAAGAGCGAAACAGGCTTTTCTTTTTCCTAACTCGATCAATAGTTCAGCTGTGGCATTTCTGCTTCTTTGGAGGTTC
>OV743443.1:5000-12500 GCA_928269145.1 Agriphila tristella
AACCTAACCTAACCTAACCTAACCTAACCTAACCTAACCTAACCTAACCTAACCTAACCTAACCTAACCTAACCTAACCTAACCTAACCTAACCTAACCTAACCTAACCTAACCTAACCTAACCTAACCTAACCTAACCTAACCTAACCTAACCTAACCTAACCTAACCTAACCTAACCTAACCTAACCTAACCTAACCTAACCTAACCTAACCTAACCTAACCTAACCTAACCTAACCTAACCTAACCTAACCTAACCTAACCTAACCTAACCTAACCTAACCTAACCTAACCTAACCTAACCTAACCTAACCTAACCTAACCTAACCTAACCTAACCTAACCTAACCTAACCTAACCTAACCTAACCTAACCTAACCTAACCTAACCTAACCTAACCTAACCTAACCTAACCTAACCTAACCTAACCTAACCTAACCTAACCTAACCTAACCTAACCTAACCTAACCTAACCTAACCTAACCTAACCTAACCTAACCTAACCTAACCTAACCTAACCTAACCTAACCTAACCTAACCTAACCTAACCTAACCTAACCTAACCTAACCTAACCTAACCTAACCTAACCTAACCTAACCTAACCTAACCTAACCTAACCTAATCTAACCTAACCTAACCTAACCTAACCTAACCTAACCTAACCTAACCTAACCTAACCTAACCTAACCTAACCTAACCTAACCTAACCTAACCTAACCTAACCTAACCTAACCTAACCTAACCTAACCTAACCTAACCTAACCTAACCTAACCTAACCTAACCTAACCTAACCTAACCTAACCTAACCTAACCTAACCTAACCTAACCTAACCTAACCTAACCTAACCTAACCTAACCTAACCTAACCTAACCTAACCTAACCTAACCTAACCTAACCTAACCTAACCTAACCTAACCTAACCTAACCTAACCTAACCTAACCTAACCTAACCTAACCTAACCTAACCTAACCTAACCTAACCTAACCTAACCTAACCTAACCTAACCTAACCTAACCTAACCTAACCTAACCTAACCTAACCTAACCTAACCTAACCTAACCTAACCTAACCTAACCTAACCTAACCTAACCTAACCTAACCTAACCTAACCTAACCTAACCTAACCTAACCTAACCTAACCTAACCTAACCTAACCTAACCTAACCTAACCTAACCTAACCTAACCTAACCTAACCTAACCTAACCTAACCTAACCTAACCTAACCTAACCTAACCTAACCTAACCTAACCTAACCTAACCTAACCTAACCTAACCTAACCTAACCTAACCTAACCTAACCTAACCTAACCTAACCTAACCTAACCTAACCTAACCTAACCTAACCTAACCTAACCTAACCTAACCTAACCTAACCTAACCTAACCTAACCTAACCTAACCTAACCTAACCTAACCTAACCTAACCTAACCTAACCTAACCTAACCTAACCTAACCTAACCTAACCTAACCTAACCTAACCTAACCTAACCTAACCTAACCTAACCTAACCTAACCTAACCTAACCTAACCTAACCTAACCTAACCTAACCTAACCTAACCTAACCTAACCTAACCTAACCTAACCTAACCTAACCTAACCTAACCTAACCTAACCTAACCTAACCTAACCTAACCTAACCTAACCTAACCTAACCTAACCTAACCTAACCTAACCAAGCTCATTTTGAAACCTACAGAGTGAACTTACCGCCTTGAAAATTTTTTCGCGCCTCCATAGAATTTTTCCAAACTTCCTATTTTTTGTTCGACGCACATCCATTGAGTAGTTTTTGCGTAATAAATTTTTTTCCGAATTTTCATACTTGGAAAATGGTTCCCATATAATCGAAGTAACGCGTTGATGTCTTTTATATGGGAACCGTCGACCTTAGGTAGACTTTTTGGACTAAAAATTTATTAATTAAATTCATAACTTTTGATTGATTTGTCGTAGCTTAATTTTGTTTTTAGATTTAGATTTTAACGCCCTTAAGGCATATTATTGCATCATTTTTTTTAATATTTTCTTAGTTTTTCGCAAGATATTAAGGATTTTCAATTTTTTTTACCTAAAATTATTAAAAATCACCCATTATTTGTTGATATTTTCGTCTGGTTTGAACCGATCTTTTTAAATTTAGTTTTATTAGATAGCTTAAGTTAAAACACAACTTTAATTCTTATAAAAAAAATCCAAAGAGTCAATAGTTTTTCATCAATTTTGGTTTTAAAGTTCCGGAAATTTTTTGTTTTTATTTAAAAAAATTGAAAGTTAGCAAACGTTACTACTCCGTCAATTCTTATTCAATCCATTCTATTTTTGGTCAAATCATAGTTTACCCTTGCGCTTCTTAGGAATATATACAAACTTTGTTGTATCGCTGAAATCCACAGAGTAAGCGATCGGCGAAGGGAGTGTGTTTTTACCTATTTTGTAAATAAGTGTTTTAATTGAATAACTTTGTTAGCTTTTAAGTTTTTGGTATAAAAGTTTTAATTAAGTAGTAGATCTCAGCGCGGCGCTTTTTTTAGTGTAAAGAACGTGACTGTAGCGATTCTATAACTTTTTATTTTAATTTTTTCTTTATGAAAATTTTAATTATTTCATTTATTTTTAATAAATTCATTTTTGTTTAGAAATTATTTAAAGTTTAGTAGTACGTTTAAGGTTAATAAACTCTTCATTTAGTTATAAATTTTATTTTCATAATATTTAAATTTGTGAAGATTTTCTCATTTTTCTGTGAATTAAATTTGTATTGGTGTGAAACTTTAATACTGCCATAATGGGCACGCCTAGAACACCCCCTAAAAAGAGAGGTACAGCAAATATAGCTAGCGCACAAATTTCAGATCAGCTGGCTCACGAGAATCAGTTTGCGTTGCTCGATTCGACTCCTGAACTGAGTGAACCTGAGCTAATCTCAAAAGATAAAAACCCATTTGCCCCACTTGCCGAACTAGAATCTCCCATGGATATCACCATCACTGAGTCTGATAATTTGGCTGTCATATCCAAAGTCGCCAAGCGAGGCACAGCGCGCTTTAACCATGTCAAAAACATGATCACGCAGGAGATTCAAAAGATCAGAGATATCACTAAATTCCTCAAAAGCGACAAGAAAAATGATATCATCCTCGCATGCAACAACATGGAAAAACTCATCTCGGATCAGGCTGATGACTTTACGCGCGAATGTCGCAGGATAGAAACACAGGTGGACACAAGGGAGAGGGACAATATGATCGCCTCTGTTTCTAGCAACCTGAAGGAGGAGGTGGTACTGCTGGTCAAGGAGTCGGTTTCTTCCGAGATAGAAAATATTAAACGAACTGTCAGAGAGACAATTTTGGAGAACTGCAGTACCTCAACCCCCTGCAACGCTAACGCGGATAACCTGGAGAGCATTATTCCGAAAATAGCATCCGCAGTTGCCAAACAAATACCACCCCCAACGGCTCAACCCTCATTGATGCCACTTCCGGGTAAATCATATGCGGCGATTGCTTCGCGTCATAACCAAAATAATGTACCACAAACCAAAAGCTCTAAACCGGCAATAATGGTGACACCTAAAGGCGAAGTCAAATCACGGCAAGATGCTATTAACGCATTTAAGAAAAGCGTAAGCTTTAAAGAACTGGCTTTTGCACCAGCAAGAGTGCAAGTAGTGTCGAACAACAAACTGCGTGTTGAATTCGACAATAGCGCTCAAGTCGACAAAGTTCTTAGTAAAATTAAAGAATCGGATCACGCAACTGCGGAACACGCTAAGAGGCTCAGACCAATGATCATGCTCAAAGGCATAGACAGCAACACACCTTCTGAGAGCTTGGTTGACACCATTACTCTGCAAAACCCGGATTTGGAGATTCAAAAAGATGAGTTAGCGCTACGGTTCAAGCGCAACAACAGAAACCCTGAAGTATATTACAATGCGGTTTTCATGGCTAGTCCAAGACTATATCGCGCCATTATGAACCTCGAACGCGTAAATATTGACTATCAACGAGTCAGGGCGATGGATTTCTCACCTTTTCTACAGTGTCATAAATGTCTTCAATTCGGGCACACGAAGACTTACTGCAAGGTGGAGAAATCCTCCTGTTCTCATTGCGCGTCCTCCAATCATGCTGTGGAAAACTGCACGGAGAAGGAAAAGCCTCCGAAATGCTACAATTGTCATAGCCATAATCAGAAGTTCGGTATTAAGGCCGACACCAAGCATAAGGCAAACGATGCAATCTGCCCAAGGGTCCGTGCAATGAGAGAGAGAATAAACGAACGTGTCGACTATGGTAGCAGTCATTTTTAATCGTGAAATGAAAATTATTCAGTGCAACACAGACCGTGCGCTACTCAGTACACAAGAATTTGTTCTCTCTTTTATTAATGGACCTTACAGTATTGGTCTTATTCAAGAGCCATACGTAGGTAATGGCAACTGTATGAAATCGGTTCAAGGATTAAATATCTATCAATTCACTGGAGGAAATAGAGTTAAAGCTTGCATCGTCACCAAGCCGACAGTGGGGCCTATCATTGGAATGTCCCAACATTGTACCCCCAATCTTTCTGTCATTCAGCTGACACACCAACATCGGCCTTTAACTATCGCCTCTGTCTACATCGAACCTCGCGACGATGAGGACAATTCTCTCGAGCGATTGGACTTCCTCGCCAGGTCAACCGGCGGACAGAACCTGATTATAGGCGGCGACCTTAATGGATGGCACCCTCTGTGGGGTTCTATTACAGCTAACTCACGAGGCAACGATATTTTGGAACTAGTGAGCGCTAACGACCTTAGCGTATGCAACACTGGCACAACTCCAACATTTGTAACAACTACTCACGGGCAACAGCGAACATCCATTATTGATCTCACCATAGCTTCAGATTCTATTCGAAACAGAATTATTAATTGGCAAGTCAACTCAGACTTATGTCCGTCGTCTTTTCATAATGCCATTGAGTTCTCGGTTCTCACTGGACACCTGCCTGAACACAGGCCGCAATCTACCTCCACATTCTTATACAAGTCCGAAAAGGCTAATTGGGCTTTGTTCAAGCAGATACTCGATGAAATGATGACCGTCTCCGATATTTTAGACGTCAATTTAGAAACATCTGACACCATAGACCTGGACAATATAGTGGCTGAATTCACCAATGCCATACATACAGCCTGCCGTTGCTCAATGCCGATCAGAGGTGGCCGCACGAAGGTTAAAGCGCCCTGGTGGACTGATGAGCTGGAATCATGCAAACAAAAAGTACTCGAAATTCACCGCAAACTTCACTACGCGAAACTACATGGATTCCCACTGGATGAAATCCTTCAGGAACAAACCATGGCTAGAGAAGCATACACCGAACTCATGAAGACGGAGTCGACAAAACACTTCCGTGAGTTCTGCGAGCTCCAAACCAAAGAAAATGTCTGGTCGCTGACCAACCGACTCATGAAGGAAGCAGCGCCAAGAACCCCTCCGGTCACTATCAAAGTTGGTAATAGATATACTACGAGTGGACAAGAAACTGCCGAAGTAATACTGGACCATTTCTTTCCAAACGACACACTCGACTGCGACCCTAGGCATGAGGAACTTCGTTCGATGCAGTCTCTCATTCCAGACACCCCAGACGACCCTCCCTTCACTGTTGGGGAGGTCCTAGAATGCTTAAGTCAGATAAGTCACAAGAAAGCTCCTGGGCTAGACAACCTGACAGCTGATATATGCAAACAGGTTGCCTCTTCTTACCCGGACTTCTTAGTGGCTCTTCTCAATCGCTGCCTCTCACTTGGATACTTCCCCCAACAGTGGAAGGAAGCGTACCTCAAAATAATTCCGAAGCCAGGAAAAGCCGATCACACTTCCTTAAACGCACTCAGACCTATCGGACTCATTCCGGTTTTTGGCAAGCTGCTCGAAAAACTGTTCATCAGACGAGTCAGCTATGCAGCAGCCAAAGCTGGAAAAAGCAACCCGTACCAATTTGGCTTCACGGAACAGCTTAGCACTGTCAACGCCCTCAGTACGGCACTTAACAAAATTAGATCTGCTAGAGACACTGGCAATCTCACCTTAGCTGTATCTCTGGACATCAAGTCGGCCTTCAACAACGCCTGGTGGCCGGCGATGTTCCAGCAGTTGCGCAATAAACAGTGCCCCAAGAATGTCTTTCAGCTTATCCAGAGTTACGTCCATAATCGAAAAGTCACCTTTGACCATGCGGACTCACGCGTCACACGAATAATGAGCAAGGGCTGTATCCAAGGGTCCGCATGCGGTCCTATTCTCTGGAACATCACACTGGATGAGTTGTTTGACATTCAGCTCCCTGATGGGTGCCATCTACAAGCGTTTGCCGATGATGTTTTACTTGTTGTATCGGCTCGCACAGTGGCCGGACTTGAGATGGCAACTAACGAGGCATTAAACCTTATTGCAAATTGGGGATCGAGCGTCAAACTGACGTTTGGGCCCGAAAAAACTCAGATAATTGCTTTCAACAGGAAAGCTGAGACCGCCAAGATCACCATGGCTGGGAAACAATTAAAATTCACTGACCAAATTAAAATCTTGGGGGTCATTATTGACAAGGGTCTAAGGTTTGGTGCACACGTGCGATACATCATTGAAAAGGCAACTCGGGTGTTTCACAGGTTGTGTCTGTTCACCAGACCAACCTGGGGGGCACACCCAGAAAATGTAAGCACAATTTATCGCCAGGTCGTCGAGCCCATGATAACCTATGCGGCGGGTATTTGGGGACAAGCAGCGAACCTACTCTACGTGCAACAACTTTTACTTAGCACACAACGTGGCTTTGCCATCAAGGCCATTCGCGCCTTCAGAACTGTCTCCACTACAGCTGCCTTGGCTCTCGCGCAATTTGTGCCCCTAGACCTTAGGGTCAAAGAGGTACACACGATCGAGCAAATGAGGCTAACTGGAATCTTTCCCGAACTTCCGAGCGACATCCTACTGGAAAAACCTATTCCACCGAGTGAATTGCCGCATCCCAGTGAACGTACCTCTCCACAATACACGAGAGTCACCAGCCAACAAGAGGCGGATCAACTGCACCAGGGTACAGCGTACCAAATCTACACAGACGGAAGCAAGCAGGAGGACGGAACAGTCGGCGCTGCTTTCGTTTGTTACGCCCCTGGAGCAGACAGCCCATTAGTGACAAGGAAACTAAAACTACATAATGCTTGTAGTGTATTCCAAGCGGAACTCTTAGCGATTCTCCACGCCTGCCGCTGGGCGGAGAAGAAACGGTATCAGAGAACCATAATATATTCTGACTCCATGTCATCTTTACAAGCCATTCAAAACCGCAGCATACAAGCCATTCAAAACCGCAGCAACACACATCGGCTCGTAGCGGAGATCCATGGCATAATACTGCGTAACCCAGAAAGCATCCAATTTGCGTGGGTTCGCAGCCATGTCGGCATAATCGGAAATGAGACAGCGGACGC
>OV743443.1:17500-35000 GCA_928269145.1 Agriphila tristella
CTAACTTTTTGACATTTTCCTTAATAATTTATTTAATTTGCACAACAGAAACACAATTATTTCTTTAAAACACACTATTTAGTAAGTTTCATCTGTTTTATGTTTAATACTTTGAATAGCTAAACCAGTTCCCAAGATCTCGACGATCGTAAAAAAATATTTTTTTTTCTAACTCCATAAAGTGAATTAGCGGGATAATTTCTACCTCAGTAATTATAAGTCACTTTGAAGCCATTCCTTTTTCATAGTGTAGATAACCTCTGCGCCTACGTGTTTGCACACTAAAATAAAGCTCCATTGTCTAAAACTTACCGTGAGGCGGTGCGACGCAACAGGCGAAATTCGTATCAAAAAATTTTGTTTTTAGTTAATAACTTCGTTGTTTTTTAGTATATTTACGTTTAGTTTTTAGATATTTATTAGGCTCAGCGCAGCGTTTAAATCTAAGTATTAAACGCGATTGTAGCGGGCGTTTTGGGTATTTTATTGCACTTTAAATTTTTTAGATTTTAGATTTTGGCAATTTCAACATAATAAAAATACCTCACTTGAACCTTTACTGCGTTCAACCCCAACAAAATGTCTGAGCACAGCTCTCCGGCATCATCAAACTGCTCTACGCCTAGAAAAACTAGATCCTGGGCAAAGAAAGCTCAATTAGACATGGGAAGGAGCCCAGCTGATGAGAAAATGTTACCCCCTCCAGCGACGCAACCAGGGGACGTTCCTGACAGCGGCTCTGTAACCCCTCCACTCAGACTAAGCACCATGGATCAAACTCTGACTCCAACAGCTTTCTCAACCCCTCTAAGACCAGATTCTCCTCACAATGCACCAAGAGAGGAAAAAGCAACTCCCGAGCATACTGCTATCTCTCAGCTTAGTGGAAAGTATGAGAAGCGGGTCTCAAACTTAAAAGAAGACGTATACAGGAGTCTTCAACGCATTCTCGGCTGGCTTCACCAGGATAAATCTCTTACCAAGCAGAATAAATTAAAAATTGACGCCGAATGCCACATTATCGGACAAAATCTCATAAATGTGCTCGATGAATGCCGGCTGGATTGTGGCGGGACAGATAATCTTGCTAGCAGACCAGTTGACGCACATTTTATGGACAGTTTTCATGACTTAACGGCCATACCCATCCCACCAACTAAACCCACACCCAGAGCCGTACGCGAACCTGCAATTCCAGCCGCAGCTGCAATAGCCGTCGGTCTCACCCGCCAGGATGTGGTAGAGGCAGTCAAAGAGGCGTTCCGGACTGACCTTCGCAAGGACCTTCGCGCTGATTTCAAGGAAGCCCTCACCAAGGAGACAAAACGCTCTCAGGAGACCAAGTGCTCTCAGGAAACCAAGGGCCCTCGGGAAGCCAAGCGCCCTCAGGAGACCAGGCACTCTCAGGAGACCACGCGCCCTCAAGAGAGCAAGCGCACTCAGCCTTCCGACTCACGGCCTGCCCCTGACCGCTCCGGCGTCCCAAGGTTCTCCAGATCCTATGCTCAAGTGGCCTCGGAAGCCCCCGGCCCTGGTCCTTCTAGCCTTTCAGGACAGGTTGCTGGCGGTACTGCCCAGCCAACTCAACATCAACGAGAACGATCACCCACGCGGCATGCTGTCATCATCTCTTGCGGAATCGCTCACCCGAAGCGAGAGGACGTAATCAGGATCCTCGACAAATACCTGAAAAATATTACGCCCCGAATTCAAGTCTCGAACATCAGCAGACTGTCCAAGGGGAAGTTCAGGGTGGAGCTAGACCGCAAAGAGGAGGTGGAGACAGCTGTCGCCCGAATTAACCAAGACACAAATGCCAAGGCTGAACCTGAGAGGAGGATTTATCCGAGGGTCATCCTCAAAGGTATAAGTAAGGACCTCCCACGTGAATCCCTCACTAACACTCTCATAGAGGACAACGACGAACTCCGGGAAGCGAGTCAGGACGACGACCTTAAACTCCTTTTTATCAGAAACAACAGGAATCCAAACTTATATAATGCCGTTCTGTCCGTCTCCCCGGAAATTTGGCAGAAGATCAAACTCATTCCACGCCTGCGCACAGGTTATCAGAGAGTGCACGTGGAGGAGTTTTCCCCTTTTGTTCAGTGCCGCAAGTGCGCGCAGTTCGGCCACACGCACTCCAGGTGCCCTGCCCCCCAAATCTGTGCCCACTGTGGCAAGACCGGACACGACGAAACCAACTGCGAGTCCAAAGCACTAAAGCCGACCTGCACCAATTGTACCAGCTATAACGCCAGATTTAAATTGAGCCGCAAAACCGACCATTCTATATTCTCCACCATATGCCCCAGAGCCCTCAGCATTAAGAATCGAATTTTAAATAAAATAGATTATGGCACAACATCACAACAATAGATCTTCCCTTCGCATCAAATTCATTCAGGCTAACTTAGATAGATCCTTGCACGGCTCCAAGGAGTATCAAAAAGTCTTTGACTGTAATTTGGTTCAGTTCGGTTTGGTGACTGAACCGTACACTGGATCCGACAACTTCGTTAAAAACATTGCAGGAGTTCACATCATGCAAAGTATTATCCCAGACAGGACCGTGAAAGCGGCCATATACCTTAAAAGAGCGGTGGCAGACAAGCTGCGCGCGCTATACCTGCCTCAATTCTCAACGCCCAACTTGGCTGCTGCCACGGTAGTCATCAATCACCGGCAGTGGGCCATCTTTTCCGTGTACCTAGAGCCCAATGATGACAAGTACCAAACCCTAGATCGACTTTCTGACGCGGTCAACCACTTTAACAACGAGGGTGTGGCTTGTCTCATCGGAGGGGATTTCAATGGCTGGCACCCCACCTGGGACCCAACAGGTCGAATCAATCCCAGGGGTGTCGCGGTAACGGAATTCATGCACGAACACGACCTCTTGTGCTGCAACACAGGACACATCCCCACTTTTGAGACCACAACCCACGGAGTTACTCGCTCATCGTTTATCGACTTGACCTTCGTATCGGGAGACCAGGCGGGACTCGTCGCTGACTGGAAAGTAGACCCGGACGCCCTGGGATCGGTTGAGCATAAGCTCATTCAGTTTTTCATCGGCAGCGGCAACGCTGAGGAGGTGAGTCCCCCTCAGACATCTACTTACCGCTATAACATTAACAAGGAAACCGACTGGGTGGGACTAAGGGAGGCGCTTTCCCGGCGATTTATGGACGCGGGCATAGTCGACACACCTTTCGACAACTTTGATACCACGGACCTAGACCAATTCGTTCTCACACTGACCTCACTCATCAACGAGGCTGCCGAGGAGGCCCTCCCAGTCCGCACCAATAGAGGAGTGGCCAAATCCAAGCCCGCATGGTGGACCGACAACCTTACCGACCTAAAGCAGCAGGTAAATTTCGCCCGCCGACAATTTATTGACGCCAAAAGAACCGGGCTCCCGACGGACGAGTGCACACGCCTCGGGGAGGCCCACGAAGACATAAAGAGGACATACGTCGACGCAATCCGTAAGGAATCGTCCCAGAATTTTAGGGAGTTCTGCGAGCTTCAGACTGGGGAGAACGTTTGGACCATGACCAACCGCCTTCTCCGGTCTGGGGCCCCTAACCGACCACCGTCCGCCGTCCAACTGGATGACGGAGGCTTCACATCTGACAGCGGAGCAACAGCAGATGCCCTATTGGAACATTTTTTCCCCCCGGACCCAAGTTCGGAGGACACCCCGACCCAGGCCAATTTACGGCAGACTTGCCGCAATCCACCCGACTCACCCGACGACGCCTTCTTTGTGGAAGAAGAGATTTTAGAGGCCATCCAATCTATGTGCCCCAAGAAGGCCCCGGGGCTCGACGGTCTCACCTCAGATATCTGCTCACAAGTGGTGCGTAGTTTCCCAGCATTAATCACGGGCCTTATGAACTGCTGTCTCAGACTGGGCCACTTTCCCAGGAGCTGGAAGACGGCCGTGGTAAAAATCATCCCAAAACCCGGCCTCGAGGACAGCAGCTCCATCAAAAACCACCGCCCTATTGGCCTCATCTCCGTCTTCGGGAAGCTGTTGGAGAAATTGTTTACCAGCCGCATCGTTCACCATCAGGCTACCACCGGGTCCCTAAATCCGCTACAGTTTGGCTTTCGGCGGCACACCTCCACGTCACACGCCTTGCACGAAGCAGTGCAGCGTATACGAGCTGCGTCTTCAAACAAGCTGCTGTGTGTCGCCGTTTCGCTGGACATTCAATCGGCGTTCAACCGAGCCTGGTGGCCTGCAATCCTGAATCGCTTACGCCAAATCCACTGCCCAGCTAACATCTTTAAACTGGTGGCACAGTACCACAGCGTTCGTGATGTGGTGCTGAATTACGCGGGGGCTAGCTCCCATCGGGTGATGGAGAGAGGATGCGTCCAAGGGTCGGCGTGCGGGCCGGCCCTCTGGAACTTACTCCTAGACGACCTGCTGGAGCGGTCCTTGCCAGAAGGTTGCCACCTGCAGGCATACGCGGATGACGTACTGCTCATTGTCTCCGCCAAAGACCCTGCATCACTTCAGCGGGCCACCAACCAGGCTCTCGAAGTCATCTCCACTTGGGGGCAAGGGGTGGGACTCACCTTCGGCCCCTCCAAAACTAAAGCGCTGGCATTTTCAAAAAAGGCCGCCACAGCTTCATTGAGCATGGCGGGGTCAACAATTCCTTACTCCGAAGAGTTCAAGCTTCTCGGAGTCATCATAGACCACCGACTAAATTTTAGCAACCATGTCAAGTATATAATTGCCAAAGTATTGAGGCTGTTTCACAGACTTTGCTTATTTGTCCGTCCCTCCTGGGGGGCCCATCCAGAGAACATCGACTCCATATACCGGTACGTTATAGCTCCCATTGTGACCTATGCGGCCGGTATATGGGGTCACGTCGCATCCAAGGTGTACATCAAGACCATGTTGGCCTCCGCGCAGAGGGGATTTGCCATCCGAGCGATTCGGGGGTACAGGACCGTCTCGACCACCGCCGCTTTGGCATTAGCACGGTTCCTCCCCCTAGACCTTGAGATTGCCCGGGTAAGGGAGGTGGAGCTAACTAGGCTCACTCATGCTTGCCAATACCTCCCAAGCGACATCCCTTACGAGTCACCTATACCCCTGTCGCAGCTCCTCCATCCCGCGGAGAGAATTACCGTTAACACAGTCCATGCTCCTACACAAGAGCACATAGACTCCGCCTGTGAACCAAATAGCGTGCAAATCTTCACGGACGGTAGCAAGCAGGAATGTGGTACTGTGGGCGCTGCATTTGTTTGCGTAGACCCAGACAGCCCCGAAAACCGCCGCACTACCGTTCGCAAGTTCAAGCTGCACAATTCGTGCACTGTGTTCCAGGCGGAGCTCTATGCTATACTCAGAGCCACTATGCACGCCAAGGAAAAAGGCTACCCGCACACTTTAATACTGTCGGACTGTAGATCCGCTCTCGACGCACTCGGCCAGCGCAGCAGCACCGATCCACTCGTGTCCCAGATTCACCGGATTGTGCATCAGCATCTGCCGACCGGCGAATTCAGATTCTGCTGGGTTAAGGGACACGCAGGGATCGCAGGCAACTGCCTCGCTGACTCCGCTGCCGTCGCCGCAACTTCTCTGCGCATTAGCCCCTCATACAACCATTTCCCCATTTCGTACCCCAAAGCCCTCTCCAAATCCGAATCCCTTGAGGCGTGGGAGGAGAGATACTCTGATTCATCCCAAGGTTCTCACACTCGCAATCTCCTTCCCACAATAGCAGACATCCACTCATTCTTTTCATCCACATGCCCATCATTTTACCTTAGCCAATATCTCACTGGCCACGGTGCAAATAAATTCTACCTACATCGCTTCAAAATCACAGACAACAACACCTGCCCCTGTGACGGGACCACCCCCCAGACCCCTAAACACTTGGTCGAGGCATGCCCTAAATTTTCTATTGCAAGGCACAACTACGTCTCCCAATGTGGCAGTCTAGAAGGATCGCCCTTCACATTGACCGACATCATTGAAAAACCAAAGATTGTAAAACAGTTCGCAAAATTTATAGAACATATCTACTCCAAACTGAAATCATTTAACAACACGCCCTAATTTATCAGTTCTCTCCTTCCCATATTTGCTTCACTAAAAATATATAGTTTTTTTTTCTAACGTAATAAACACTAAAATCAATCGAACCAACGAAAATTAATCGCCACTTGGCAACCCATTAATTAATTATAGCTATCACTTCCTTCCTTTTCTGTCTTTCCTATCTCTCTGTCTTTCCTTTCTTTAAAACATCCGTCCTCTACCATTCTTCCACCACTTACCCTTAGGCTCGGCCGGGATGCAAGGAAAAGGAATTCCGGTCCCGAGGGGTAAAACATATAAAACCAAAATTCAGGACAACTTTTTGTCCTACATAAACACGAATCGAAAAACATTAAACGAAAGTAACTTAACAAATATACCGATTTGGATAACAAAGTTAAATACAAAAAAAAAAAAACCTAACCTAACCTAACCTAACCCAGTACTGCACCTAAAGCGACACTGACACCACGCAGCTCCGCGTTAAAAATCGCTTAAAAATAGAAAAAGTGCTCAAAAATTAATTCCGGTTATATTCAGTGACGGTTCGGTGTCCGACTCACCAGGATTATCGTTTGTGACGAGTTCTCCTGCAAGACCACCGAGATCCAGGACATCAAACTCCCGCTTGAGTAACACCGGAATTAACCAGGTACCACAACTTTACCTTATACCATCTTTTGGAGAAAAAGACGCCGGCTCTGCCGGCGTTTCATTTACAAAAATCGGACTATCCCTTAAGAAGCTACAGCCACCCAAAGGTGACGATTTTCCTATACAAAATCGGTGGAAAATTACAAAACCTCCACGTGCCCGACTGTCTGGCGCCGTTTTCCATACGCAATTCGCGTCATAACCGCAGAACAACTAGCGGCGGCCGTGGCTGAAGACACCTCAGACGGCTCGAGGAATCCGGAGGAGCAGCGCTGAAGATCACCACGAGGCGCTCATCTGACCATCATTCAGGTTCGAGGGATCTCCTCAATTAAAAGCAGCAGTGAGCCGGAATCTTCACCACCGGTGACTCAACCCAGGACCTCGCAGCTGTAACTAGGTAACCCCTCTTACTCTTCGGATTCCTCAATTTCCACATTCCCCCCCCAAGGGTCAAAGGATCTCCTCAACGAGAGACGGCACCAGACCAAACCTTTCACAAAAGGGATCTAAGCACCAGGATCCTCCTGCCGCCCAAAAGAACGAGGCCACACCAACCAACAAAGTCTACCACACCTTGGCACCAGCTCCAAACCAGGATCGAAGGAACTCCTGCACCAGGAACGGCTGAGAGCTGAGCCTTTTACGAAAGGTGTAAGTAGACCAGGATCTCGCAGCAGACGACAAGGAGAAACTGTACCACCCCCTTTGACCTCATCACTCCTCCCCCCCCCCAGGGTCCACGGAACTCCTGAACCAAGAACGGCTGAGAGGTACGATCTTCACTCTTAGTGACCTCACATCAGGGCCCTACCACGACCACAAGGAAAAGAGCTCATCCGAACATCTAAGTCCACGACACCTTCGGCACCAGCTCCGGACCAGGATCGAGAGAACTCCTGAACCAGGAACGGCTGAGAGTTGGGCCCTTCACCAAAGGTAGTAGACCAGGCCCCCCTTAGGGACCCTGAGGAGGCTCCTAAACCCCCCTCCCCGCGAAACCCCCCTCCCCCTCCCCTCCCCCCGCCTCCCCGCGAAACCCCCCCTCCCCCCTCCCCCCCGCCTCCCCGCGAAACCCCCCCTCCCCCTCCCCCCCTCCCCCCCCCGCCTCCCCGCGAAACCCCCCCTCCCCCCCTCCTCCCCGCGAAACCCCCCTCCCCCCCTCCCCCCGCCTCCCCGCGAAACCCCCCCCCCGCCTCCCCGCGAACCCCCCCCTCCCCCCTCCCCCCCCCCCGCCTCCCCGCGAAACCCCCCTCCCCCCCCCGCCTCCCCGCGAAACCCCCCCCTCCCCCCCTCCGATTTTTGTTACCTCACCCCCCCGGAGCCTAACTCCGTCAATATTGGTCGCAGAAACCCGAGATTGGGCTCAAACGAATCGGCATCAAAAAACCAGTCGATTGGCTCCGAGGGATTCCCTAATTTCTCTCTACGAAGAAAGGAATCAACAAAAAACGATCATCACACAACAACAAATTGTACTATATTAGAAATCACAGTTTTAGAGGTAAGACAACTAACAATACATTACATAATAATTAGTATAAGGAAAAATAGTAATTAAATTAATAATATTTAACTTATCGGCGAGACACATCCAAAATGTCTTCAAATACACCCACTAAACCATCTTTTAACATCGAACAAGGGCACTCGGAGACGTGCGAGACAGGGAGAACTACGGTCCCGATCCCTTCCCCATCAACATCCCAACAGCGAACATCCACACATGAAGGAGCAGGGCCCAGTAAAAGGATATCGTACACCCCAGTTCCAGTCACCAAACATCGGGTGGCGTCACGTCCTAAACGCAACAGTGGGCAGCAGAAAGGTCCCAGTGACCTTTGCCGAAACGTAGCCCACAGCAAAGGAATAATTAAACGACTTAACTCTGGAGGTCTAAGAAGGGCGGTGTCCATCAGGAACGCACAGTCCGTAGCTCGTAAAATTACAGCGGACGAGATGCGAGACCTGACAGCGGACGCGTCCCTCTGCGATCCCACCACTCCCCAAAGAAAAGAAACGACACACACACAAGACATAGACACAAACACAAAACAAGAGCAAACATTACACTCACAATCACAACCAAATACATCAAACCACAGCGACCCACCTACACCCCCAGGTACCAGCTCACAGCCACACCACATCAGTGCCCCCACAACTGCCCGCACGGACTATTATGGAATAGTCCTGTCTAATACGCCAGACCAACAGGCAACGGACGCGGAAGTTGACATTGCGCAAAAACACGAATCCCAACCAATAACATGGGACTCAATACCAAACACAAGCGACCAGGAGGCACTGACAGATGACGAGTGGACCGACATCGAGAGCGTGGCAAGCGGTAGGGACAGTATACTCCCACCACTAGGAGCGCGAACAGGTGTCTGCAAAGATCTCGCAACCGAAAGGGCACGGGACTTCCTTATGACAGGAAAGGGTGCTATAGAATCCGCCAAGAACCTGAGGCGGGACCTAAGGGAGACCACAGTAGAACAACTTTCCAATCTGTACGAGCTGGTGTTATCCCTCGCTGACTCAAGAAACAGGCATCGCCTCAACCTTGAGGTAGAAAGAACTAGGGCCGCGAGGGAAATGGTCAAGGTACAAAGAGCCCATATAAAAACGCTCGAAGACGAAAGAAAATACTTCGAGCAGAGGCTCCAGGAAACGAAGGAGGCGTGGACCGGAACACATAAGGCGGTCACAGGTGTACAAAGTTGGCTGAACTTCGAAATGGACGGCCTCATGAAAACAATGAAGGCTATCCAGTTCGAAGTTAAGGAGGCAACACCACCGGCCCATCCAACAATGCATGCTGATACCAACCAAGCCTGCCGGACGCCCCCTTCACAACTCCCACCACCACAACAACACCTTTACCAAGACCTCCAACCAGCTCTGGAGGAAATAAAATCGAAACTTGGCGACCTCGCTAATGAAGTCCATTATCTTAAAATGGATGCCCGGAAAACATCACCTAAGGGGCATCCATCGCCGAAAACCCCTCCACCGCACACTTCCCAGACTGACTTCGGAATGGCCGCATGCTTGCATACCATCAATGCAGAGCTAAGCGCGCTGAGCAATGAGCTCAGAGAGGTTTCTGGCCTGCTCCGCAGCGCCAAAGCGGCAACAAAGGAAGACGTCCAGGAGGTAATAAGGGAAGAAACATCGGTGTTAAAAGCGAGGACAAAAGACATCCTCAAAGAACTAGAGGAAGTAAAGGATGTCGCCTACACGAGTGGTCCGATACCAACTGGACCAATGGGAATAGGAGCGGAAATGGCAATCTCCGAAACGGCGACACATCTGGAGGAGATGATAAATCCCCTTAGAGCAGATGTGGCAGAGGTGGCCAACCAATCCAAGGCACTCAACAGTACACTCGTGTGGATAAACTCCGCCTTAAAACAAAATAAACATGCACTCGCGCCCCCTACCACCAAACCAACTGGCAACACATATGCGGCCGTAGCGGCTCGTCCTATACCCCCCAAGAAGCCAAACCATACTATTATTGTGACGTCGACCGACCCCACTAACACTGGTGAGAAGGTCATCGAAACAATAAGATCAACGTTGGACTTCAAGGGAGCGGACATACAAGTGGACAGAGTCCGAAAGGCAAAGAATCGGAAGGTGGTGCTTAGCTTTGGAAATGAGGAGAGTGCCAAACGGGTCAAAGACCAATTAATAAAATCACAAACACTCAAAGTAGAGAGTGGGAAGACCAACAACCCACTAATAAGGATCAACAACGTCATGGCCTACCACAGTGACAAGGAGCTCCTGGATAACCTGCAGGCCCAAAACAAGAAATTGTTTGAGGGTATAGCAGAGGAAAATAAAATACTAATAGTGCGCTACCGCAAAAGGGCACGTAACAACCTACAGTGTCATCCAGTGCTGGAAGTGTCACCCTTACTCTGGAAGCGCCTCACGGAAGTAGGGGAGGTCCACATAGGTCTGGGTAAATCGACCGTAGAGGACCAATCACCCCTAGTCCAATGCGCGAAATGTCTTGGCTTTGGACACACTAAGGCTCTCTGTAAGGAGAAGGAACAAAGCTGCAACTACTGCGGCGAACCTCACTCCTGGCAAGATTGCCCAGCCAGAAAAGACGAGTTACCACCGAAATGCAAAAACTGCAGTAAGGGTAGGGGAGACACTTCTGACACTACGCCCCACATAGCATTCAGCGACATATGTCCTGAACGTCGAGTCTGGGACAACATAGCGCGGTCCAGGATCGCATACTGCTAAAGTTGTAACAGGGAACGTCACTCCAAATAGTAACGGACGCACTAGGCTGCACTTTATCCAAGCCAATCTGCAAAGATCTAAACAAGCAACGGCTGAGCTGTTGAAAGCGGCTGAGGACTTTGGGACAGCGGTGGCTATTGTCCAAGAACCCTACGTGGGAGCCTCTGGCTTAGTCAAACAAGTCCCCGGCACTAGAATCATCCAGTGCACCCTCAACCGCCTGAAACCCGTTAAGGCTGCTGTAATCGTTTTCGGAGACAGGCTGAGAATTACCCATGATCCGCAGCTCGTCACTGAAACCGAGGCAGCAGTACTAGTGGAAGCCGGCCCGCTTAAACTAGGAATTGTGTCCGTGTACTACGAGGGAACTGACCAAATATCACCCTATATAGAGCGAACGAAAGCAGTGTGCGAAAAGCTCTCTACCCACACGGCCAATATCCTTATCGGTGGAGACATAAACGCTTGGAGCCACTGGTGGGGCAGCCCGTCCGAAAACCAGCGAGGCCAAGATTACTCATCCTTCCTGAATGAAATGGATTACCACATCCTAAACACCGGCAACACGCCGACCTTCGAGGTGTACCGAGGAGGCAAGCTTAACAGCAGCTTCGTCGATGTCACAGCTAGCTCGACACCCTTGCTAGGGAAAATAAACAACTGGTATGTAGACAGAAATCTCACAACAGCAGACCACAACGCCATCACATTCACCTTGGAAATAGGAGGAACACTACAACCCATTCCTCGCACCTCTACCAAGAGATACAACTGTAAAAAGGCAAATTGGTGCGATTTCGACACGGTACTACACGAATCACTAGCAAGGAGGAGCTTAACAGCTGACACTATAAGGTCGGCAAAGAGCCACAAGGAACTGGAATCCAACATACAAGCCTACATCGACTCCATCGAGGAAGCGTGCGAGCATGCGATCCCCAAAATAGGCAACAGGAAGGGGAGCTCAACCCCTCCGTGGTGGACCCAGGAACTCAACACCCTTCAAATGGACGTGCTTCGTAAGAAGCGCCGGATTAAAAATGCTGCCCCTATCCGGAAAGAAGTCGTACTACGGGAATACTTAGAGGCCAAAGAGGAATATCTTAAGAAATCCTCAGAGGCGCAAACAGAGAGTTGGAAAAACTTCTGCACTACACAGGAAAAGGAGAGTATGTGGGATGGAATTTACAGAGTCATCAGGAACACAGCTGGGAGACAAGAGGACGTGCTCCTGCGTGACTCAAACGGCAAAACACTCAGCCAGAGAGAATCGGCAGACCTACTAGCTGAAACATTCTACCCTGAGGACTCTGTAACGACGGACAAACCGTACCACACACAACTCAGACAACTTGTGGAGAGCAGAACAGAAGACCAAGTGAGGGAAACATCGGCGGATGACCCACCTTTCACCGAGGCGGAAGTCGAGGCCGTGCTTAAAGCACAAAACCCGAAGAAAGCCCCAGGGTCAGATGGGTTTACCGCCGACATCTGCGCCAGAGCCATCTGTAGGGAGAAAGAAATATTCATGGCAATTGCGAACCAATGCCTAGTCATGTCATATTTCCCAACCCAATGGAAAACGGCCCACGTAGTCATACTCCGAAAACCAGGGAAGGACGACTACACCCACCCGAAATCTTACAGACCGATAGGCCTTTTATCGATCTTGGGCAAGATTCTCGAAAAACTTCTGGTGGGCAGGCTGCAGTGGCACCTTCTACCAACTCTCAACCCCAAACAGTACGGCTTCATGCCACAGCGCGGGACAGAGGACGCCCTCTATGACCTGACGAGACACATCCGAAAAGAGCTTGAAGCTCAAAAATCGGTCATTATAATCTCACTGGATATAGAGGGCGCCTTCGACAACGCATGGTGGCCGGCTCTAAAGCGTCAACTTCTGACCAGGAAGTGCCCACAAAACCTCTATAAGCTGGTGGACTCATACCTCACGGGAAGGAAAATAACGGTAAACTATGCAGGGGCTACAAGCGAGAGGGCCACCACCAAAGGATGTGTCCAAGGCTCAATCGGTGGACCGACTTTCTGGAACCTCATATTGGATCCCCTGTTACAAATACTGTCAAGTGAGGACGTCTATTACCAGGCTTTCGCTGACGATGGAGTCCTAGTCTTCTCCGGGAAGTCCATAGTCGAAATGGAAGAAAACGCCAACAATGTGCTTAGCAAGGTCACAGAATGGGGGGAACAAAACAAGTTGAATTTCGCAGCCCATAAAACCAACGCGATGCTTATTACGAAAAAACTCAAATTCGACCCCCCTCTAATACAAATGTCTGGGACAACACTGGCCATTGTAGACGAAATTAAACTCCTAGGACTTATTATAGACAAGAACCTTAACTTTAACTCACACGTGAAGGCAGTATGCAAAAAAGCCTCCAACATATACAAACAGCTAGCGTGTGCAGCTAAGGTTACTTGGGGACTAAACGGGGAAATTATAAGGACCATCTACGTTGCGGTGATTGAACCCATTATCACCTATGGCTCATGCGCCTGGTCAGAAGCTACAAAATTACAAACCAACTTAAAACCACTGGAAGCGATCCAAAGAAGCTTTGCCCAAAAGATCTGCAAAGCCTACAGGACGGCATCACTTACGTCGGTGCTGGCTCTGTCAGGGATACTCCCACTGGACCTACGTATCCAGGAAAACGCAGCAATGTACGAGGCCAAAAAAGGTATCTCTACCACCTTCCTACCACCAGGGAAACAGCTCGAGCAAAAGGTGAAGTTTGCAGATTTCCCTCACCCAGCAACTCAAATAACAACTGAGTACGAGCTCCTGGAGAACATGGACAGCGACACACAAACAACCCTCCAAATTATAGGACCACAAGTCTATACCGATGGCAGTAAAATGGAGGGAAAAGTCGGAGCTGCCCTAACATGGTGGGAGGATGGAAAAGAAACCTCGAACGAGGAGTTCAGCCTTGACCAAACCTGTACAGTCTTCCAATCAGAGTTATATGCACTTCACAGAGCGGTCAGGAAGGCAAGGGAAAGTGGTAAAACTGTGGTTAACATCTTAAGCGACTCAAGATCTTCGCTCGAACTCCTTAATAACCACAAACTACTGCATCCCTTAGCCAAAACCATAAAGGAGGATATAGCTCAGATTGAAAAAGAGGGCAGACGGGTGCGGCTGTTCTGGTTGAGAGCTCACGTAGGGACACCAGGAAATGAGAGAGCAGACGAGCTGGCAAAAACAGCAGCCTCAAAAATAACACCACACCCCGACTACGCAGAGGTTCCACTCTCCTACATCAGGAAGACAATCCGTAGTGAAACTGTTCAGAAATGGCAGGATCGCTATGACAGCTCTGAAACTGGGTCGGTCACTAAAGTGTTTCTCCCGGATGTGGACAAGGCATATCGGATAACGAGAGAGGCAAAACCGAACCACTTTCAGATCCAAATCTTGACAGGCCATGGCGGTTTCGGGGAGTACCTTCACAGGTTTAACCTCAGGTCCAGCCCAGGCTGCGAGTGTGACGACTCCAAAAGCGAATCAGTATGGCACTTACTGCTCGAATGTCCCCGCTTCCAAAACAAACGCCACAACCTCACACAATCACTGGACACACCACTTACGCTAGCCACTCTACACACAGTATTGGAATGCAAGAAATCCAGACACCAACTACTGGACTTCATGGAATATGTTGCCGAAATAGCTTCACGCCGCAACAGCACTTTGAGCAATTCAACACCAACAACACCTCAAACTAACACACAAAATACCGCAACAACACAACAGACAAACACAAACCTTACCCAAAAACCAAATAAACCTTTGCTCTTGAAAAAGGAGGACAAGGAACTGGACATCCTAACTCTGGCCCATCCGGGTCGACCTGGAATAAGGCTGAGGGGGGTAGCGCTATTCATGGACAACAACACAGAGTGTCTTGGAATAGCCTACTGCTGCGCCCTGGCAAAAAATAGGGTTACCATCTCTCCTGGTCTCGGCGCTCTTATAAACGGTAGCACACGCAAGATCACCATGCGGCGCAAAGTGTTCGACCAACTGCCAACGGTAAAAGTAGAAAATAACACGTGCAGACTAGTGCGAAAAGACAATAAAGTCATCGCACTGTTCTGCGCGGGTAGAAAATAACACGTGCAGACTAGTGCGAAAAGACAATAAAGTCATCGCACTGTTCTGCGCGGGTTATGACATCACCGAGTTCGAGCAAATGTGCGCGGTGCTAACGAGTATAGGAAACCGAGCCTCACCTGAAACCTCTCCCCGAAAGATCAGCGTGGACGCCATGACCGTGGAATACATCTCAGGGGAAACAAAGGACTACAAGGGAGTCCTCCTGGCCTCGAAATATCACGAACTTGTCGTGTACGAGGACAGGGGCCAAAGCCTAAGTTACCTTTTGACCAAACCCCCCGACCATGACGTATCACGAGCCCCCACAGATCACTGGGACCATCCCGTCGTAAACCCGAATGTTAGTGGGTCAGAACGTCTCCAACAAAGGGTACAGGCGGAAACAAAAGAGGCTCAGAGCTCTAAAAACACCGGCAAACGTAACAACTTCTCGTCGATGTTATTAACCCTGGGCAAAGCCTTCCAGGCGATTCCGAATAAAATATCATCCAAGCTCCAAAATCTCAAAAGAACAATGTCAGCGGAGATGGCGGTGGAAGACTTCCTAAAACACACCCCGCGTCAAAAATCGGAACCCCCTATTTCCCCCCGTACACGAGCAGACAAGGGACAGGTAGAGACTCCTAAGTTCATCCAGGCTCACGGACCACAAGATCACATGATAAACGCATTCATAGAATTTGTAGCAATAACCAAGGCAAACCGCAAAGTTAATACGGACACCTGTGAAAAAATTATCCAGGCGCACCGTCGGAAAACAATTGGGTTGCTACAGGTTCTGTTAAGCGAAGCTGAGGCTGCGGTCTACGACAACGCCAATGCCAAAGTCCTAGCGGGCAGCATGTCGGGGTCGTACATGGCAGCTTACAGCGGCACGTGTGGTTTTGTGGTTAGTGAAAAAGATAGAACTAGAAGTGAAGGAGCTCCCATCTTTATAACACCACCCGAAGATCCGATCGTGGTTGTGGCCAAGTGTACCAGGGTGATGCTGGACGACAGGATACTCGAGATGGCGGAATCCATAGCGGGTGACCTGTTCCAAGGCGGACGCCCGGATCACTGGGCAAAACCAACGATCTCCTGGATCAACGGAGTCCCTGGGTGCGGAAAAACGACTTGGGTAATATCCCAAATTGACGTGGAAAAGGATTTGGTAGTCACCACCACTACAGGGGCAGCAAAAGACCTAAGGGAAAAGCTGGAGCCTAAATTTGGCATCAGAGCCAAAAACCGAGTGCGCACTATGGCATCCTTACTGGTCAATGGTATGCATGAAGGAGAATCGTGTACACGCCTTATGGTGGACGAAGCCTTAATGAACCATTTCGGATCCATAGTGCTGGCAATTCAAGTAGCCCGAGCCAGTGAAGCCCTTCTCATAGGGGACAATAACCAACTCCCCTACATTGACAGGAACAACCTGTTCCCGCTGACATTCAACAGACCAAACCCCGCCATCAACATAACACAACAACTCCTTTGTACGCACAGGAACCCAATGGACGTAGCATATGCCCTCAACGAGATCTACAGTGGCATATACTCGGCCAAGACTCTCATCAAATCCCTAGCGCTAAAAAGGTATACGGGCTCGGAGATTCCAAAGTCGAACGGCACCCTTTATCTCGTTCACACCCAAGCTGAGAAAGCACTGCTCATCAGCCAAGGCTATGGAAGTGAACCAGAATCCCAAACCCTAACCATCCACGAAGCGCAGGGATTAACTTATGAGACAGTGGTAATTGTGCGTACAACCACCAAGCCATCCAACCTCCTCCAAAGCGTCCCGCATGCCGTCGTCGCAATCTCTAGACACACAAAGAGCTGCATTTATTTCACCGACAGCATTAACGACGACGCAACCGCTCGTCTGATACTGCGTGCGGAGAATGCGACGACGACAAAAATCATCGACTACAATCTCAAAATGGCCATTAGGCACGGCGACATCCCGATCCGGGAACAAATTCTCCAGGTCTCGCGCAAACTGGGGCCAGCCCCGACGCGCTTGCCAGAGAGCAAAATAACAAAATGAAGACATCGTCGATGCGACTCGCCGCTAACGTTGGGAAGTCTAAATTGTAAGAATAACATAATTTAACAAAACTCTTTAACATAACTTATATTTTTTTTTTTTAAAACTAAGGCCTAGTATAAAAACATGTAATAGACAATAAGTGACAATAAAAAAAAAATAAAAAAAAAAAAAAAATATAACAACAAATTATAAATAAAAAAAAATAAAAAAAAAAAAAAATATGTATATATATAAATAAAAAATATAAAAAAAAAAAAAAAAAAAAAAAAAAAAAAAAAAAAAAACTTTAATATAGCAACTA